>CM061536.1:7291911-7554977 GCA_030545055.2 Neoaliturus tenellus | reverse complement strand
CACACACACACACACACACACACACACACACACACACACACACACACACACAGACATCACTCCGAAAACCACTTTTTTGGACTCAGGGGGAACCATAATGGATAAATCCACCAACAACTCAAATTCGAAAATTTTGACGAAAACAATACTTTCTCCTTATACTATGGTATAGGGGGAGAAAGTAAAAATCTGACAAAAATTTAAGCGTAAATAAAACCAATCTTAATAAAGTTTATGCAAAAAAATTGTAATAACAAAAAAAATTATAAATTCACAAATGATAGTTTATTTCATTGTCTTAGCTGGCAGTTAGATCAAAATAATAAAACACCCTTTGAATAATTAGGCTTAAAGTTTTGACTTAATTTCATTCTAAAACAGTTTAAGTAAATAATTGTTTTTTTTTTGTTTTTTTTTTGCAAATTGTATGTGTTGAATTATATTATAAAAATGGAGTGTAAATTCTGTTATTTACAGTGCCATTATTACATGCTGTTATTTTTTGCGGGCTGTAAACAGGAAGCACATGATTTATATTATTTGCATACAAGGGGAAATAGTAAAAATACACAAATATAACACAAAAGAACCTAAGACAATAATTTGTATTTTGTTTGGATATACATATAATGTCAGAATAGCAACAAACCGTGTGTATAGGATGCCATTTCCATATTGTACCGGCAGGGGGGGTGGTGGGGGGTGACCCCATAGACCTTCGGTGTGCGCCTTCAGGATAGTCAAGGTTTACGCCCTAACGGGGTACCCAGTCCGCCCCTGTTTGTTGTTTTATAAGCCATGTAATCCTTTTAAATAATTGTAGGTACTCTAGGTGAGTTTATCACATACAGAAATAAATATAATGTTATAAAATGCGCAATTTGAGCACGGGCGACCTACCCCATAACACAATAGCCTATAGTAAAACAAAATAAAATGGTCAACATTTTGAAAACATACACATTGGAATTTTTTCCTGGAAATGGATCATGCCAAATATGTACAACCATTCGTTGCAGATAAAAATTGTAAAAAAAAAAAAAAAAAACTAAATTGCAGTTAGCGGCTTAACAATGCAACCCCATGTTTGTATGATTTTTTTGTTTGTATACACTGCCTTTTTTCAAATATATCTTAAAAAAAATCCATTAATGATGAGTATTGTGTAACAAACACAACATGGGTGTTCCAGCTTTCATAAAAAATAATGTAAGGCAGTTAAGTTATCTGTGGATAGAAAGTTTTATTGTAGAAAAAAGGTGTATGAAAGTTTTATATGGTAACATCGACTGCGATTAGCTACCGGAGCCATTAACACGGTTCCGATTAGCACGGTGTAATAATAATATGATACAAAATAAAATGGGCAAGGATCTGTCGCCTTTTTACCTCGATAAAAGTCCATTGATAAATGATAAATGTTAATGCCTAAATCATTTAACCATGTCAATAAGACTTTCTATATGAACTAGTGCCTTTGAGTAAGATTGGCCCATTAGGAGCCGAAACCCGGGTAATCCACAAGGTGGAACTATGATGGATCTTTGGTACCAATGTACCATTTCTATAGATATTGATTTATTTTTATGTAGTGTGAACGTGTGAAGGTAGGTCATCTTTGATAGCGATCTTTGATAGGTCATCTTATTGATGGCGATTTGACCAGTGATTATATTTACTAGCCATATGGGTTTAGTAAGCAAATATAAGTTAAACCCTACCAAGTCAACATGTTCTAGTATTTTTCATGTTCTAGTATTTTTTTATTTTCCCATAAACTTCATAGGGTTGACATGGAGGTGTGTCGCGATATGGGTTTTTTGTAAGAAGGTATAAGTTGAAACTATAAAGACTGGGAGGGTGGCGTCGTCCTGCTACCTAGTTACTTGGAGGTCACGAATTGTGTATAGTTATAAGTAATGGTTTGTGGATGCGATATTCCCAGGTGGGGATTAACATCCGCACTAGTGAATACTAGTTCATACATAAAGGCCATCCTCATAATTAGACCAATTCGTATGTATGAGGTCGAAATTGTGGTTAGGATCTCACTTTAAACTGTAGGTCCCTAGATACCTTTAGCTGTTGGGCTGATAATTGACAGTCCTAAAAAGTCGGCCTTAGTCGGTTATCGCAATTCCTCAGCCAGAAGCATAATAGAAGTCTTTCTCAAACATTTTTAAAATTCCTTGTGGATGACCTTGAAACATATTTTCAAATTAATCAGATTATACGTTGGTTTACAAATCAAGGAATCGCTTGGGCTTTTTCTAAGTCCCCACGTTCATCGCAATTCCTCCACCAGAATCATAATAGTAGTCTTTCTAAAATATTTTTAAAATTCCATTTGGATGACCTTGAAACATATTTTCAAATTAATCTTCGTATCCTTTCTTTTACATATCAAAAATCGTTCGGGAAGTTTCTAAGTCCCCAAGGTCATCGCGATTCCTCCACCAGAAGCATAATAGTAGTCTTTCAAAAAATTTTAAAATTCGATGTTAATGCCCTTGAACATATTTTTAAATTAATCAGCGTATCCGTTCGTTTACATATGAAAAATCGTTAGGGATGTTTCTAAGTCCCCAAGGTGAACGCAATTCCTCCACCAGAACATAATAGTGGTCTTTCTCAAACATTTTTAAAATTCCTTGTGGATGACCTTAAAACATATTTTCAAATTAATCAGGGTATCCGTTCGTTTTCATATAAAAAATCGTTAGGGATGTTTCTAAGTCAACAAGGACATCGCAATTCCTAAACCAGAAGCATAATAGTAGTCTTTCTAAAATACCGGACATCGAACCGGACATCGAACCGGACATCGAACCGGACATCGAACCGGATATCGGGAACCGGACATCGAACCGGACATCGAACCGGACATCGAACCGGAGATCGAACCGGACATCGGACCGGACATCGGACCGGACATCGGACCGGACATCGGACCGGACATCGGACCGGACATCGGACCGGACATCGGACCGGACATCGGACCGGACATCGGACCGGACATCAGACCGGTCATCTTACTGGTCATCGGACCGGACATCGAACCGGACATCGAACCGGACATCGGACCGGACACCGGACCGGACATCGGACCGGACATCGGACAGGACATCGGACCGGACATCGGACCGGACATCGGACCGGACATCAGACCGGACATCGGACCGAACATCGGACCGGACATCGGACCGGACATCGGACCGGACATCGGACCGGACATCGGACCGGACATCGGACCGGACATCGGACAGGACATCGGACCGGACATCGGACCGGACATCGGGACGGACATCGGACCGGACATCGGACCGGACATCGGACCGGACATTTGACCGGACATCGGACCGGACATCGGACCGGACATCGGACCGGACATCGGACCGGACATCGGACAGGACATCGGACAGGACATCGGACAGGACATCGGACCGGACATCGCACCGGACATCGGACCGGACATCGCACCGGACATCGGACAGGACATCGGACCGGACATCGGACCAGACATCGGACCGGACATTGGACCGGACATCGGACCGGACATCGGACCGGACATCGAACCTGACATCGGACCGGACATCGGACCTTACATCGGACCGGACATCGGACCGGACATCGGACCGGACATCTGACCGGACATCGGACCGGACATCGGACCGGACATCGGACCGGACATCGGACCGGACATCGGACCGGACATCGGACCGGACATCGGACCAGACATCGTCCCGGACATCGTCCCGGACATCGGACCGGACATGAGACCGGACATCGGACCGGACATCGGACCGGACATCGGACCGGACATCGGACCGGACATCGGACAGGACATCGGACCGGACATCGAACCGGATATCGGACCGGACATCGGACCGGACATCTTACGGACATCGGACCGGACATCGGACCGAACATCGGACCGGACATCGGACCGGACATGAGACTGGACATCGGACCGGACATCGGACCGGACATCGAACCGGACATCGGACCGGACATCTGACCGGACATGAGACCGGACATCGGACCGGTCATCGGACCGGACATCGAACCGGACATCGAACCGGACATCGGATCGGACATCGGATCGGACATCGAACCGGACATCGAACCGGACATCGGACCGGACATCGGACCGGACATCGGACCGTACATCGGACCGGACTTCCTACCGGACATCGGACCGGACCGGACATCGAACCGGACATCGGACCGGACATCGGACCGGACATTGGACCGGACATCGGACCGGACATCGGACCGGACATCGGACCGGACATCGGACCGGACATCGGACCGGACATCGAACAAGACATCGGACCGGACATCGGACCGGACATCGGACCGGACATCGAACCGAACATAGAACCGGACATCGAACCGGACATCGAACCGGACATCGGACCGGACATCGAACCGTACATCGGACCGGACATCGAACCGGACTTCGGACCGGACATCGGACCGGACACCGGACCGGTCATCGGACCGGACATCGAACCGGACATCGAATCGAACATGAGACCGGACATCGAACCGGACATCGGACCGGACATCTGACCGGACATCGGACCGGACATCGAACCGGACATCGGACCGGACATCGGACCGGACATCGGACCGGACATCGGACCGGACATCGGACCGGACATCGGACCGGACATCGGACCGGACATCGCACCGGACATCGGACCGGACATCGGACCGGACATCGGACCGGGCATCGGACCGGACATCGGACCGGACATCGGACCGGACATCGGACCGGACATCGGACCGGACATCGGACCGGACATCGGACCGGACATCGGACCGGACATCGGACCGGACATCGGACCGGACATCGGACCGGACATCGGACCGGACATCGGACCGGACATCGGACCGGACATCGGACCGGACATCGGACCGGACATCGAACCGGACATCGGACCGGACATCGGACCGGACATCGGACCGGACATCGGACCGGACATCGGACCGGACATTGGACCGGACATCGGACCGGACATCGAACCTGACATCGGACCGGACATCGGACCGGACATCGGACCGGACATCGGACCGGACATCGGACCGGACATAGGACCGGACATCGGACCGGACATCGGACCGGACATCGGACCGGACATCGGACCGGACATCGGACCGGACATCGTCCCGGATATCGTCCCGGACATCGTCCCGGACATCGGACCGGACATGAGACCGGACATCGGACCGGACATCGGACCGGACATCGGACCGGACATCGGACCGGACATCGAACCGGACATCGGACCGGACATCGGACCGGACATCTTACCGGACATCGGACCGGACATCGGACCGAACATCGGACCGGACATCGGACCGGACATGAGACCGGACATCGGACCGGACATCGGACCGGACATCGGACCGGACATCGAACCGGACATCAGACCGGACATCTGACCGGACATGACACCGGACATCGGACCGGTCATCGGACCGGACATCGAACCGGACATCGAATCGAACATGAGACCGGACATCGAACCGGACATCGGACCGGACATCGGACCGGACATCGGACCGGACATCGGACCGGACATCGGACCGGACATCGGACCGGATATCGGACCGGACATCGGACCGGACATCGGACCGGACATCGGACCGAACATCGGACCGGACATCGGACCGGATATCGGACCGGACATCGGACCGGACATCGGACCGGAGATCGAACCTGACATCGGACCGGACATCGGACCGGACATCGGACCGGACATCGGACCGGACATCGGACCGGACATCGGACCGGACATCGGACCGGACATCGGACCGGACATTGGACCGGACATCGGACCGGACATCGTCCCGGACATCGTCCCGGACATCGTCCCCGACATCGTCCCGGACATCGGACCGGACATGAGACCGGACATCGGACCGGACATCGGACCGGACATCGGACCGGACATCGGACCGGACATCGAACCGGACATCGGACCGGACATCGGACCGGACATCTTACCGGACATCGGACCGGACATCGGACCGAACATCGGACCGGACATCGGACCGGACATGAGACCGGACATCGGACCGGACATCGGACCGGACATCGGACCGGACATCGAACCGGACATCGGACCGGACATCTGACCGGACATGACACCGGACATCGGACCGGTCATCGGACCGGACATCGAACCGGACATCGAATCGAACATGAGACCGGACATCGAACCGGACATCGGACCGGACATCGGACCGGACATCGAACCGGACATCGAACCGGACATCGGACCGGACATCGGACCGGACATCGGACCGTACATCGGACCGGACTTCCTACCGGACATCGGACCGGACCGGACATCGAACCGGACATCGGACCGGACATCGGACCGGACATCGGACCGGACATCGGACCGGACATCGGACCGGACATCGGACCGGACATCGGACCGGACATCGGACCGGACATCGGACCGGACATCGGACCGGACATCGAACCGGACATCGGACCGGACATCGGACCGGACATCGAACCGGACATCGGACCGGACATCGGACCGGACATCGGACCGGACATCGAACCGGACATCGAACCGGACATCGAACCGGACATCGAACCAGACATCGGACCGGACATCGAACCGTACATCGGACCGGACATCGAACCGGACATCGGACCGGACATCGGACCGGACATCGGACCGGACATCGGACCAGACATCGGACCGGACATCGGACCGGACATCGGACCGGACATCGTCCCGGACATCGTCCCAGACATCGTCCCAGACATCGGACCGGACATGAGACCGGACATCGGACCGGACATCGGACCGGACATCGGACCGGAAATCGGACCGGACATCGGACCGGACATCGGACCGGACATCGGACCGGACATCGGACAAGACATCGGACCGGACATCGGACCGGACATCGGACCGGACATCGGACAGGACATCGGACCGGACATCGGACCGGACATCGGACCGGACATCGGACCGGACATCGGACCGGACATCGGACTGGACATCGGACCGGACATCGGACCGGACATCGGACCGGACATCGGACCGGATATCGGACCGGACATCGGACCGGACATCGGACCGGACATCGGACAGGACATCGGACAGGACATCGGACAGGACATCGGACCGGACATCGGACCGGACATCGGACCGGACATCGCACCGGACATCGGACCGGACATCGGACCAGACATGGTCCCGGACATCGGACCGGACATCGGACCGGACATCGGACCGGACATCGGACCGGACATCGGACCGGACATCGGACCGGACATCGGACCGGACATCGGACCGGACATCAGATCGGACATCGGACCGGACATCGGACCGGACATCGGACCGGACATCGGACCGGACATCGGACCGGACATCGCACCGGACATCAGACCAGACATCGGACCGGACATCGGACCGGACTTCCTACCGGACATCGGACTGGACCGGACATCGAACCGGACATCGGACCGGACATCGGACCGGACATCGAACCGGACATCGGACCGGACATCGGACCGGACATCGGACCGTACATCGGACCGGACTTACTACCGGACATCGGACCGGACCGGACATCGAACCGGACATCGGACCGGACATCGGACCGGACATCGTACCGGACATCGGACCGGACATCGGACCGGACATCGGACCGGACATCGGACCGGACATCGGACCGGACATCGAACCGGACATCGGACCGGACATCGGACCGGACATCGAACCGGACATCGGACCGGACATCGGACCGGACATCGGACCGGACATCGAACCGGACATCGAACCGGACATCGAACCGGACATCGAACCAGACATCGGACCGGACATCGAACCGTACATCGGACCGGACATCGAACCGGACATCGGACCGGACATCGGACCGGACATCGGACCGGACATCGGACCAGACATCGGACCGGACATCGGACCGGACATCGGACCGGACATCGTCCCGGACATCGTCCCGGACATCGTCCCGGACATCGGACCGGACATGAGACCGGACATCGGACCGGACATCGGACCGGACATCGGACCGGAAATCGGACCGGACATCGGACCGGACATCGGACCGGACATCGGACCGGACATCGGACAAGACATCAGACCGGACATCGGACCGGACATCGGACCGGACATCGGACAGGACATCGGACCGGACATCGGACCGGACATCGGACCGGACATCGGACCGGACATCGGACCGGACATCGGACTGGACATCGGACCGGACATCGGACCGGACATCGGACCGGACATCGGACCGGATATCAGACCGGACATCGGACCGGACATCGGACCGGACATCGGACAGGACATCGGACAGGACATCGGACAGGACATCGGACCGGACATCGGACCGGACATCGGACCGGACATCGCACCGGACATCGGACCGGACATCGGACCAGACATGGTCCCGGACATCGGACCGGACATCGGACCGGACATCGGACCGGACATCGGACCGGACATCGGAACGGACATCGGACCGGACATCGGACCGGACATCAGATCGGACATCGGACCGGACATCGGACCGGACATCGGACCGGACATCGGACCGGACATCGGACCGGACATCGCACCGGACATCAGACCAGACATCGGACCGGACATCGGACGGGACATCGGACGGGACATCGGACCGGACATCGGACCGGACATCGGACCGGACATCGGAACGGACATCGGACCGGACATCGGACCGGACATCGGACCGGACATCGGACCGGACATCGGACCGGACATCGGACCGGACATCGGACCGGACATCGGACCGGACATCGGACCGGACATCGGACCGGACATCGGACCGGACATCGGACCGGACATCGGACCGGACATCGTCCCGGACATGACACCGGACATCGGACCGGTCATCGGACCGGACATCGAACCGGACATCGAATCGAACATGAGACCGGACATCGAACCGGACATCGGACCGGACATCGGACCGGACATCGAACCGGACATCGAACCGGACATCGGACCGGACATCGGACCGGACATCGGACCGTACATCGGACCGGACTTCCTACCGGACATCGGACCGGACCGGACATCGAACCGGACATCGGACCGGACATCGGACCGGACATCGGACCGGACATCGGACCGGACATCGGACCGGACATCGGACCGGACATCGGACCGGACATCGGACCGGACATCGGACCGGACATCGAACCGGACATCGGACCGGACATCGGACCGGACATCGAACCGGACATCGGACCGGACATCGGACCGGACATCGGACCGGACATCGAACCGGACATCGAACCGGACATCGAACCGGACATCGAACCAGACATCGGACCGGACATCGAACCGTACATCGGACCGGACATCGAACCGGACATCGGACCGGACATCGGACCGGACATCGGACCGGACATCGGACCAGACATCGGACCGGACATCGGACCGGACATCGGACCGGACATCGTCCCGGACATCGTCCCGGACATCGTCCCGGACATCGGACCGGACATGAGACCGGACATCGGACCGGACATCGGACCGGACATCGGACCGGAAATCGGACCGGACATCGGACCGGACATCGGACCGGACATCGGACCGGACATCGGACAAGACATCGGACCGGACATCGGACCGGTATACTACGTTATGGCCAATTAGTAGTACAAATTTTGTTTTTTTAAATTAAACTCTTTTTACCCACAATGGCTTCAGGACCTTTCAATAAACATAAATTTCCAAATAATGTGGTTTATTACTAGTTCTCCCAAATACAAGATCAATACATAGGTCTTCACCTATATTTATTACAAATATATAAATTGGTTTGATCTTACTTGATTAACGTAACTGTGTGACTTGACGCCTGAAGACTCTAACTCGAACACATGAACCGTCTGTGAAATAATAGTCATTCTTAACACAATACATAATTACAATTGAAAATCTAATTATAATATTAACAAAATAAAATTGAAAGTTTGCTTTGAAAAATGTGAAATGCATGTGGACAACTACAATCATGAAATCCTTTACGAAAAAATTACCATTATAAATTTAATACTCTCATTCATCTATGACAGTGAACAAATTAGTATTTACTGGATCACTTTAAAGGTTTGTATAAACAATTCTATTAATATTCATCGTTTGAATTATATTAAATTAGAAAATAAAATACTTACAATTACTACGGTAATGTTCATTCGGAGGCGTCACAGTCAGTTATCAGGTTGTGAGTTTAACTTACAGTTTAAATTCAGAGCAGTCTACCAACACAACAACTGAAAATTCTCTTAACATACGATCATAAAAAAAACTTAATACTACATATAATTACAATAAAGATAAATATTTTAACAAAATCAGTATAAATTTCCCCCGCTAAATAAAATATTTATCTAACATAAATACTTAAATTGAATTTACAGTTTAACTTTTCTCGCAGAAATTGTAATTGACACATATTGATTGTTTATTTTTCTTTGAAACAAAATATATGAACAATATTGATTTTACGGCCCACAGTAGGCCGAGAAGAATTTTCCAAGAGAGACAGAGAGAGAAGGAGAGTTAGGTATACGCCCAGTTTATCTTATCTCGGGACAGGAAATTACAATGGTTTTGTTCGCCCAAACGGGCTTTCCAAAAATATTCCAGTATTGTGCTCGGTGCTCGTATATTTTTCAATTCAATCCTCAGTCGAGTTCAAGACTTGTTGCAGTGCGTGTCGTGTGTCCGTGTGTCGTGTGTCCGTGTGTCCGTGTGTCGTGTGTCAGTGTGTCCGTGTGTCGTGTGTCCGTGTGTCCGTGTGTCGTGTGTCAGTGTGTCCGTGTGTCGTGTGTCGTGTGTCAGTGTGTCGCGTGTCAGTTCAAGTGCAGTTTAGCTAAACAAGTGAAGTGAAGTGTCAAGTGCAGTGTGGAAAAACGTATCCTTAAAACTATAGCATACAATCAACTTACATACTCATTCACGCCAACTTTCGCTTAACCCACATATTCACAGATTCATTCCCAGTCTCACACTTCATTCGTTAATATTTTGGAAAATATCTTTTATATAAAATATCTAATACGGACCCTTTAAATATAAAAAAATTTTAAATTCCGCCCCTTTAAATTGATTTTTGTTCTCTTGAAAATTCTTCTCCAAATTAAAAATATTTTCTTCTAACAAATTAATAACTCAATTGAATGCCTACATAAATTCAAATAATAAAAAAAATTAATTTTTCCTCTTTACAATAGTCAAGTTAAGCGTATATCTGATCATGGAATGCTAACTTGACTTAAATACACAACCTTTTACTAAACATTTCTAGGATTGGCTAGTTTTAAGTCTACAATGTGTACTTTTCTCACATCACTCAAGTGAATTTACAAATATTTTCTTCTCCGGGAACAGTCTTTGGCAATATGTCCAGTCCTTTGACAATTATAGCAAGTCTTCTCTTGATGGTTGGATTTAGGCTGCTGTGCAAGGTTTGAGTACCTCCTTGGATCATAATTCCGACTATTGTACCCTGTCCTATCCACAGTGGTTTCAGACCTATGCGGCATGTTTTCCCTAATGTAATCGTTATACTGAACATTATGGACTTCAATAGATAGCTGATGTAAATCTTTAAAGCATTGAGGGTTTTGTTGGAAAACTAGCTTACTTCGCACTGCTGGGTGGATTCCATTTTTAATGATTGAAACCAATTCCACTTCGGTTAAATTACTTCTAAGGACTTGATGAAATGTCTTGACTTCATTTATGTAGATAGATAGCGGTTCCATATGTCTTTGTGGTCGAAAAATCAAATCTTGCTTCAATCTTTCTCGAAGGCTGATTGGTATGAATGTGTTGATAACATCTTGATGCAACGTTTCCAAGGACTGATTTGCTTGCCTGTGCTCCAATATTTTAGTAACCAAGGGGGGAGTAGCATAACTAGGTAGTAACTGATAGATTTGACCTGAAGTTAGGTTAGTTTGGTTTTGGATTTCCACTAGATTTCTCAAGAATTGCAATAGCGGGTTAACCTCTAGACCATTACAAATGGGAAACTTCTTTAGATATGATTCAATAGGATTTGTTAACTTATTAAATACTATGGGAGCTTCTTCTTTACCAGTTGGCACATTTAAGGTTAGGCTAGGTTGGTTTAGTTCAGGGACATTCAATCTAGGCTCTATAGGTTGTTGCATGGTTAGGCCTACTTTTATTTCTTCCTTTAATTCCTCTTTTCTAGCAGGAGTAGACGTTTTGTTTGGTGTTTGTTGTACATGCGACCCGATTATTTGATTTAGTTCCTCATCTTCGATTAAAGATTTATTTAATTTTTCTTCATAGGAGCTTAGTTCTGAATCACTGATCTTATCCTTCAAGTCTTGAAACTTAGTAGAGTGGGTTTCTAGTTCACTTGTTAATTTGGCTAGGATACCCTTATATATTTCGTCCAGCTTACACTGACTAAGATGAGATAACCTTAAATTAACATGACTTATCTTAGCATTTAGTTTAGCTATTTGTGCTGTAGTAGTTTTTTCCTCTTCAGCTGCATTTTCTATCAAAAGTGAGATGTTTTCTATTTTGGTTTGTATTTTATCAAATTGGTCTTTTAGAGAATACTTGCCCTGGAGATGTGTTATATCAACACGGACATCGAGTTTAGCCCTAAGTAATTTTCTTAACGAATCAACGTTTTCATCTGTTGTTTCATGACCTCTTATTAACAACTCATAAACAAGTTCTTCTTTAGTTAGGTAGTTTAAATTGTAGTTAGGCATACTGGATAGGCTTTATGTAATAAAGGTCCTTAAATACTGAAATTTCTATTTTGTATTTTTTCCCTTTAGTTCTATTTATCAGAACCTGCCATATTTATAGGGATAGAGTTTAAATAGCAGAGTTGCGCAAATATTTATACTACGTTATGGCCAATTAGTAGTACAAATTTTGTTTTTTTAAATTAAACTCTTTTTACCCACAATGGCTTCAGGACCTTTCAATAAACATAAATTTCCAAATAATGTGGTTTATTACTAGTTCTCCCAAATACAAGATCAATACATAGGTCTTCACCTATATTTATTACAAATATATAAATTGGTTTGATCTTACTTGATTAACGTAACTGTGTGACTTGACGCCTGAAGACTCTAACTCGAACACATGAACCGTCTGTGAAATAATAGTCATTCTTAACACAATACATAATTACAATTGAAAATCTAATTATAATATTAACAAAATAAAATTGAAAGTTTGCTTTGAAAAATGTGAAATGCATGTGGACAACTACAATCATGAAATCCTTTACGAAAAAATTACCATTATAAATTTAATACTCTCATTCATCTATGACAGTGAACAAATTAGTATTTACTGGATCACTTTAAAGGTTTGTATAAACAATTCTATTAATATTCATCGTTTGAATTATATTAAATTAGAAAATAAAATACTTACAATTACTACGGTAATGTTCATTCGGAGGCGTCACAGTCAGTTATCAGGTTGTGAGTTTAACTTACAGTTTAAATTCAGAGCAGTCTACCAACACAACAACTGAAAATTCTCTTAACATACGATCATAAAAAAAACTTAATACTACATATAATTACAATAAAGATAAATATTTTAACAAAATCAGTATACCGGACATCGGACCGGACATCGGACCGGACATCGGACCGGACATCGGACTGGACATCGGACCGGACATCGGACCGGACATCGGACCGGACATCGGACCGGATATCGGACCGGACATCGGACCGGACATCGGACCGGACATCGGACAGGACATCGGACAGGACATCGGACAGGACATCGGACCGGACATCGGACCGGACATCGGACCGGACATCGCACCGGACATCGGACCGGACATCGGACCAGACATGGTCCCGGACATCGGACCGGACATCGGACCGGACATCGAACCGTACATCGGACCGGACATCGAACCTGACATCGGACCGGACATCGTCCCGGACATCGGACAGGACATCGGACCGGACATCGGACCGGACATCGGACCGGACATCGCACCGGACATCGGACCGGACATCGGACAGGACATCGGACCGGACATCGAACCGGATATCGGACCGGACATCGGACCGGACATCTTACCGGACATCGGACCGGACATCGGACCGAACATCGGACCGGACATCGGACCGGACATGAGACTGGACATCGGACCGGACATCGGACCGGACATCGAACCGGACATCGGACCGGACATCTGACCGGACATGAGACCGGACATCGGACCGGTCATCGGACCGGACATCGAACCGGACATCGAACCGGACATCGGATCGGACATCGGATCGGACATCGAACCGGACATCGAACCGGACATCGGACCGGACATCGGACCGGACATCGGACCGTACATCGGACCGGACTTCCTACCGGACATCGGACCGGACCGGACATCGAACCGGACATCGGACCGGACATCGGACCGGACATTGGACCGGACATCGGACCGGACATCGGACCGGACATCGGACCGGACATCGGACCGGACATCGGACCGGACATCGGACCGGACATCGAACAAGACATCGGACCGGACATCGGACCGGACATCGGACCGGACATCGAACCGGACATAGAACCGGACATCGAACCGGACATCGAACCGGACATCGGACAGACATCGAACCGTACATCGGACCGGACATCGAACCGGACTTCGGACCGGACATCGGACCGGACACCGGACCGGTCATCGGACCGGACATCGAACCGGACATCGAATCGAACATGAGACCGGACATCGAACCGGACATCGGACCGGACATCTGACCGGACATCGGACCGGACATCGAACCGGACATCGGACCGGACATCGGACCAGACATCGGACCGGACATCGGACCGGACATCGGACCGGACATCGGACCGGACATCGGACCGGACATCGAACCGGACATCGGACCGGACATCGGACCGGACATCGGACCGGACATCGGACCGGACATCGGACCGGACATCGGACCGGACATCGGACCGGACATCGGACCGGACATCGGACCGGACATCGGACCGGACATCGGACCGGACATCGGACCGGACATCGGACCGGACATCGGACCGGACATCGGACCGGACATCGGACCGGACATCGGACCGGACATCGGACCGGACATCGAACCGGACATCGGACCGGACATCGGACCGGACATCGGACCGGACATCGGACCGGACATCGGACCGGACATCGGACCGGACATTGGACCGGACATCGGACCGGACATCGAACCTGACATCGGACCGGACATCGGACCGGACATCGGACCGGACATCGGACCGGACATCGGACCGGACATAGGACCGGACATCGGACCGGACATCGGACCGGACATCGGACCGGACATCGGACCGGACATCGGACCGGACATCGTCCCGGATATCGTCCCGGACATCGTCCCGGACATCGGACCGGACATGAGACCGGACACCGGACCGGTCATCGGACCGGACATCGAACCGGACATCGAATCGAACATGAGACCGGACATCGAACCGGACATCGGACCGGACATCTGACCGGACATCGGACCGGACATCGAACCGGACATCGGACCGGACATCGGACCGGACATCGGACCGGACATCGAACCGGACATCGGACCGGACATCTGACCGGACATGACACCGGACATCGGACCGGTCATCGGACCGGACATCGAACCGGACATCGAATCGAACATGAGACCGGACATCGAACCGGACATCGGACCGGACATCGGACCGGACATCGGACCGGACATCGGACCGGACATCGGACCGGACATCGGACCGGATATCGGACCGGACATCGGACCGGACATCGGACCGGACATCGGACCGGACATCGGACCGGACATTGGACCGGACATCGGACCGGACATCGAACCTGACATCGGACCGGACATCGGACCGGACATCGGACCGGACATCGGACCGGACATCGGACCGGACATCGGACCGGACATCGGACCGGACATAGGACCGGACATCGGACCGGACATCGGACCGGACACCGGACCGGTCATCGGACCGGACATCGAACCGGACATCGAATCGAACATGAGACCGGACATCGAACCGGACATCGGACCGGACATCTGACCGGACATCGGACCGGACATCGAACCGGACATCGGACCGGACATCGGACCGGACATCGGACCGGACATCGAACCGGACATCGGACCGGACATCTGACCGGACATGACACCGGACATCGGACCGGTCATCGGACCGGACATCGAACCGGACATCGAATCGAACATGAGACCGGACATCGAACCGGACATCGGACCGGACATCGGACCGGACATCGGACCGGACATCGGACCGGACATCGGACCGGACATCGGACCGGATATCGGACCGGACATCGGACCGGACATCGGACCGGACATCGGACCGAACATCGGACCGGACATCGGACCGGATATCGGACCGGACATCGGACCGGACATCGGACCGGACATCGGACCGGACATCGGACCGGACATCGGACCGGACATCGGACCGGACATCGGACCGGACATCGGACCGGACATCGGACCGGACATCGGACCGGACATCGGACCGGACATCGGACCGGACATTGGACCTTACATCGGACAGGACATCGGACAGGACATCGGACCGGACATCGGACCAGACATCGGACCGGACATCGGACCGGACATCGGACCGCACATCGGACCGGACATCGGACCGGGCATCGGACCGGACATCGGACCGGACATCGGACCGGACATCGGACCGGACATCGGACCGGACATCGGACCGGACATCGGACCGGACATTGGACCGGACATCGAACCGTACATCGGACCGGACATCGGACCGGACATCGGACCGGACATCGGACCGGACATCGGACCGGACATCGGACCGGACATCGGACCGGACATCGGACCGGACATCGGACCGGACATCGGACCGGACATCGGACCAGACATCGGACCGGACATCGGACCGGACATCGGACCGGACATCGGACCGGTCATCGGACCGGACATCGAACCGGACATCGAACCGGACATCGAACCGGACATCGGACCGGACATCGAACCGTACATCGGACCGGACTTCGGACCGGACATCGGACCGGACATCGGACCGGACATCGGACCGGACATCGTCCCGGACATCGGACCGGACATCGGACCGGACATCGGACCGGACATCGGACCGGACATCGGACCGGACATCGGACTGGACATCGGACCGGACATCGGACCGGACATCGGACCGGACATCGGACCGGACATCGGACCGGACATCGGACCGGTCATCGGACCGGACATCGGACCGGACGGAGATGCGGTTGGTGTCATTTTATCCACCATTTTAAGCTTAATAAACCATAAAATTTTAATCAAAATCGTTAGAGCCGTTTTTGAGAAATTTTGATTTTTGACGATTTTTGAGGGTTTTTTGGGGTAAAATACCCTTAAAAATCAAAAATTCAAAAAAATGAAAAAAACGCCTGGAATTATCGTGGATTTGGACCTATATACCAAATTTCATTAAAATCGGACCATTAGGGCATTCTCTAGCTCTGTTTACATTCTGACACACACACACACACACACACACACACACACACACACACACACACACACACACACACACAGACATCACTCCGAAAACCACTTTTTTGGACTCAGGGGGAACCATAATGGATAAATCCACCAACAACTCAAATTCGAAAATTTTGACGAAAACAATACTTTCTCCTTATACTATGGTATAGGGGGAGAAAGTAAAAATCTGACAAAAATTTAAGCGTAAATAAAACCAATCTTAATAAAGTTTATGCAAAAAAATTGTAATAACAAAAAAAATTATAAATTCACAAATGATAGTTTATTTCATTGTCTTAGCTGGCAGTTAGATCAAAATAATAAAACACCCTTTGAATAATTAGGCTTATAGTTTTGACTTAATTTCATTCTAAAACAGTTTAAGTAAATAATTGTTTTTTTTTTGTTTTTTTTGCAAATTGTATGTGTTGAATTATATTATAAAAATGGAGTGTAAATTCTGTTATTTACAGTGCCATTATTACATGCTGTTATTTTTTGCGGGCTGTAAACAGGAAGCACATGATTTATATTATTTGCATACAAGGGGAAATAGTAAAAATACACAAATATAACACAAAAGAACCTAAGACAATAATTTGTATTTTGTTTGGATATACATATAATGTCAGAATAGCAACAAACCGTGTGTATAGGATACCATTTCCATATTGTACCGGCAGGGGGGGTGGTGGGGGGTGACCCCATAGACCTTCGGTGTGCGCCTTCAGGATAGTCAAGGTTTACGCCCTAACGGGGTACCCAGTCCGCCCCTGTTTGTTGTTTTATAAGCCATGTAATCCTTTTAAATAATTGTAGGTACTCTAGGTGAGTTTATCACATACAGAAATAAATATAATGTTATAAAATGCGCAATTTGAGCACGGGCGACCTACCCCATAACACAATAGCCTATAGTAAAACAAAATAAAATGGTCAACATTTTGAAAACATACACATTGGAATTTTTTCCTGGAAATGGATCATGCCAAATATGTACAACCATTCGTTGCAGATAAAAATTGTTAAAAAAAAAAAAAAAAAACTAAATTGCAGTTAGCGGCTTAACAATGCAACCCCATGTTTGTATGATTTTTTTGTTTGTATACACTGCATTTTTTCAAATATATCTTTAAAAAATTCCATTAATAATGAGTATTGTGTAACAAACACAACATGGGTGTTCCAGCTTTCATAAAAAATAATGTGAGGCAGTTAAGTTATCTGTGGATAGAAAGTTTTATTGTAGAAAAAAGGTGTATGAAAGTTTTATATGGTAACATCGACTGCGATTAGCTACCGGAGCCATTAACACGGTTCCGATTAGCACGGTGTAATAATAATATGATACAAAATAAAATGGGCAAGGATCTGTCGCCTTTTTACCTCGATAAAAGTCCATTGATAAATGATAAATGTTAATGCCTAAATCATTTAACCATGTCAATAAGACTTTCTATATGAACTAGTGCCTTTGAGTAAGATTGGCCCATTAGGAGCCGAAACCCGGGTAATCCACAAGGTGGAACTATGATGGATCTTTGGTACCAATGTACCATTTCTATAGATATTGATTTATTTTTATGTAGTGTGAACGTGTGAAGGTAGGTCATCTTTGATAGCGATCTTTGATAGGTCATCTTATTGATGGCGATTGGACCAGTGATTATATTTACTAGCCATATGGGTTTAGTAAGCAAATATAAGTTAAACCCTACCAAGTCAACATGTTCTAGTATTTTTCATGTTCTAGTATTTTTTTATTTTCCCATAAACTTCATAGGGTTGACATGGAGGTGTGTCGCGATATGGGTTTTTTGTAAGAAGGTATAAGTTGAAACTATAAAGACTGGGAGGGTGGCGTCGTCCTGCTACCTAGTTACTTGGAGGTCACGAATTGTGTATAGTTATAAGTAATGGTTTGTGGATGCGATATTCCCAGGTGGGGATTAACATCCGCACTAGTGAATACTAGTTCATACATAAAGGCCATCCTCATAATTAGACCAATTCGTATGTATGAGGTCGAAATTGTGGTTAGGATCTCACTTTAAACTGTAGGTCCCTAGATACCTTTAGCTGTTGGGCTGATAATTGACAGTCCTAAAAAGTCGGCCTTAGTCGGTTATCGCAATTCCTCAGCCAGAAGCATAATAGAAGTCTTTCTCAAACATTTTTAAAATTCCTTGTGGATGACCTTGAAACATATTTTCAAATTAATCAGATTATACGTTGGTTTACAAATCAAGGAATCGCTTGGGCTTTTTCTAAGTCCCCACGTTCATCGCAATTCCTCCACCAGAATCATAATAGTAGTCTTTCTAAAATATTTTTAAAATTCCATTTGGATGACCTTGAAACATATTTTCAAATTAATCTTCGTATCCTTTCTTTTACATATCAAAAATCGTTCGGGAAGTTTCTAAGTCAACAAGGACATCGCAATTCCTAAACCAGAAGCATAATAGTAGTCTTTCTAAAATACCGGACATCGAACCGGACATCGAACTGGACATCGAACCGGACATCGAACCGGATATCGGGAACCGGACATCGAACCGGACATCGAACCGGACATCGAACCGAAGATCGAACCGGACATCGGACCGGACATCGGACCGGACATCGGACCGGACATCGGACCGGACATCGGACCGGACATCGGACCGGACATCGGACCGGACATCGGACCGGACATCGGACCGGACATCAGACCGGTCATCTTACTGGTCATCGGACCGGACATCGAACCGGACATCGAACCGGACATCGGACCGGACACAGGACCGGACATCGGACCGGACATCGGACAGGACATCGGACCGGACATCGGACCGGACATCGGACCGGACATCAGACCGGACATCGGACCGGACATCGGACCGGACATCGGACCGGACATCGGACCGGACATCGGACCGGACATCGGACCGGACATCGGACCGGACATCGGACTGGACATCGGACAGGACATCGGACCGGACATCGGACCGGACATCGGACCGGACATCGGACCGGACATCGGACCGGACATCGGACCGGACATCGGACCGGACATTTGACCGGACATCGGACCGGACATCGGACCGGACATCGGACCGGACATCGGACCGGACATCGGACATTACATCGGACAGGACATCGGACAGGACATCGGACCGGACATCGCACCGGACATCGGACCGGACATCGCACCGGACATCGCACAGGACATCGGACCGGACATCGGACCGGACATCGGACCGGACATCGGACCGGACATCGGACCGGACATCGGACCGGACATCGAACCTGACATCGGACCGGACATCGGACCTTACATCGGACCGGACATCGGACCGGACATCGGACCGGACATCGGACCGGACATCGGACCGGACATCGGACCGGACATCGGACCGGACATCGGACCGGACATCGGACCGGACATCGGACCGGACATCGGACCAGACATCGTCCCGGACATCGTCCCGGACATCGGACCGGACATGAGACCGGACATCGGACCGGACATCGGACCGGACATCGGACCGGACATCGGACAGGACATCGGACCGGACATCGAATCGGACATCGGACCGGACATCGGACCGGACATCTTACCGGACATCGGACCGGACATCTGACCGGACATGAGACCGGACATCGGACCGGTCATCGGACCGGACATCGAACCGGACATCGAACCGGACATTGGATCGGACATCGGATCGGACATCGAACCGGACATCGAACTGGACATCGGACCGGACATCGGACCGGACATCGGACCGTACATCGGACCGGACTTCCTACCGGACATCGGACCGGACCGGACATCGAACCGGACATCGGACCGGACATCGGACCGGACATTGGACCGGACATCGGACCAGACATCGGACCGGACATCGGACCGGACATCGGACCGGACATCGGACCGGACATCGAACAAGACATCGGACCGGACATCGGACCGGACATCGGACCGGACATCGAACCGGACATCGAACCGGACATCGAACCGGACATCGAACCGGACATCGGACCGGACATCGAACCGTACATCGGACCGGACATCGAACCGGACTTCGGACCGGACATCGGACCGGACACCGGACCGGTCATCGGACCGGACATCGAACCGGACATCGAATCGAACATGAGACCGGACATCGAACCGGACATCGGACCGGACATCTGACCGGACATCGGACCGGACATCGAACTGGACATTGGACCGGACATCGGACCGGACATCGGACCGGACATCGGACCGGACATCGGACCGGACATCGGACCGGACATCGGACCGGACATCGGACCGGACATCGAACCGGACATCGGAACGGACATCGGACCGGACATCGGACCGGACATCGGACCGGACATCGGACCGGACATCGGACCGGACATCGGACCGGACATCGGACCGGACATCGGACCGGACATCGGACCGGACATCAGACCGGACATCGGACCGGACATCGGACCGGACATCGGACCGGACATCGGACAGGACATCGGACCGGACATCGGACCGGACATCGGACCGGACATCGGACAGGACATCGGACCGGACATCGGACCGGACATCGGACCGGACATCGGACCGGACATCGGACCGGACATCGGACCGGACATTTGACAGGACATCGGACAGGACATCGGACAGGACATCGGACCGGACATCGCACCGGACATCGGACCGGACATCGCACCGGACATCGGACAGGACATCGGACCGGACATCGGACCGGACATCGGACCGGACATCGGACCGGACATCGGACCGGACATCGAACCTGACATCGGACCGGACATCGGACCTGACATCGGACCGGACATCGGACCGGACATCGGACCGGACATCGGACCGAACATCGGACCGGACATCGGACCGGACATCGTCCCGGACATCGTCCCGGACATCGGACCGGACATGAGACCGGTCATCGCACCGGACATCGGACCGGACATCGGACTGGACATCGGACCGGACATCGGATAGGACATCGGACAGGACATCGGGCAGGACATCGGACAGGACATCGGACAGGACATCGCACCGGACATCGGACAGACATCGGACAGGACATCAGACCGGACATCGGACAGGACATCGGACCGGACATCGGACCGGACATCGGATCGGACATCGGACCGAACATCGGACAGGACATCGGACCCCACATCGAACCGGACATCGAACCGGACATCGAACCGTACATCGAACCGTACATCGGACCGGACATCGGACTGGACATCGGACCGGACATCGGACCGGACATCGGACCGGACATCGGACCGGACATCGGACCGGAAATCGGACCGGACATCGGACCGGACATCGGACCGGACATCGGACCGGACATCGGACCGGACATCGGACCGGACATCGGACAGGACATCGGACCGGACATCGGACCGGACATCGGACCGGACATCGGACCGGACATCAGACCGGACATCGGACCGGACATCGGACCGGACATCGGACCGGACATCGGAACGGACATCGTCCCGGACATCGTCCCGGACATCGTCCCGGACATCGGACCGGACATGAGACCGGACATCGGACCGGACATCGGACCGGACATCGGACCGGACATCGAACCGGACATCGGACCGGACATCGGAACGGACATCTTACCGGACATCGGACCGAACATCGGACCGGACATCGGACCGGACATGAGACCGGACATCGGACCGGACATCGGACCGGACATCGGACCGGACATCGAACCGGACATCGGACCGGACATCTGACCGGACATGACACCGGACATCGGACCGGTCATCGGACCGGACATCGAACCGGACATCGAATCGAACATGAGACCGGACATCGAACCGGACATCGGACCGGACATCGGACCGGACATCGGACCGGATATCGGACCGGACATCGGACCGGACATCGGACCGGACATCGAACCTGACATCGGACCGGACATCGGACCGGACATCGGACCGGACATCGGACCGGACATCGGACCGGACATCGGACCGGACATTGGACCGGACATCGGACCGGACATCGGACCGGACATCGGACCGGACATCGGACCGGACATCGAACCTGACATCGGACCGGACATCGGACCGGACATCGGACCGGACATCGGACCGGACATCGGACCGGACATCGGACCGGACATCGGACCGGACATCGGACCGGACATCGGACCGGACATCGGACCTTACATCGTCCCGGACATCGGACCGGACATCGGACCGGACATCGGACCGGACATGAGACCGGACATCGGACCGGACATCGGACCGGACATCGGACCGGACATCGGACCGGACATCGGACCGGACATCGGACCGGACATCGGACCGGACATCGGACCGGACATCGGACCGGACATCGGACCGGACATCGAACCGGACATCGGACCGGACATCGGACCGAACATCGGACCGGACATCAGACCGGACATCGAACCGGACATCGGACCGGACATCTGACCGGACATGACACCGGACATCGGACCGGTCATCGGACCGGACATCGAACCGGACATCGAATCGAACATGAGACCGGACATCGAACCGGACATCGGACCGGACATCGGACCGGACATCGGACCGGACATCGGACCGGACATCGGACCGGACATCGGACCGGACATCGGACCGGACATCGGACCAGACATCGGACCGGACATCGGACCGGACATCGGACCGGACATCGGACCGGATATCGGACCGGACATCGGACCGGACATCGGACCGGACATCGGACCGAACATCGGACCGGACATCGGACCGGATATCGGACCGGACATCGGACCGGACATCGGACCGGACATCGAACCTGACATCGGACCGGACATCGGACCGGACATCGGACCGGACATGTGACCGGACATCGGACCGGACATCGGACCGGACATCGGACCGGACATCGGACCGGACATCGGACCGGACATCGAACCTGACATCGGACCGGACATCGGACCGGACATCAGACCGGACATCAAACCGGACATCGGACCGGACATCGGACCAGACATCGGACCGGACATCGGACCGGACATCGGACCGGACATCGGACCGGACATCGTCCCGGACATCGTCCCGGACATCGTCCCCGACATCGTCCCGGACATTGGACCGGACATGAGACCGGACATCGGACCGGACATCGGACCGGACATCGGACCGGACATCGGACTGGACATGTGACCGGACATGTGACCGGACATCGGACCGGACATCGGACCGGACATCTTACCGGACATCGGACCGGACATCGGACCGAACATCGGACCGGACATCGGACCGGACATGAGACCGGACATCGGACCGGACATCGGACCGGACATCGGACCGGACATCGAACCGGACATCGGACCGGACATCTGACCGGACATGACACCGGACATCGGACCGGTCATCGGACCGGACATCGAACCGGACATCGAATCGAACATGAGACCGGACATCGAACCGGACATCGGACCGGACATCGGACCGGACATGGTCCCGGACATCGGACAGGACATCGGACCGGACATGAGACCGGACATCGAACCGGACATCGGACCGGACATCGGACCGGACATCGGACCGGACATCGGACCGGACATCGGACCGGACATCGGACCGGACATCGGACCGGACATCGGACCGGACATCGAACCGGACATCGGACCGGACATCAGACCGGACATCGGACCGGACATCGGACTGGACATCGGACCGGACATCGCACCGGACATCGGACAGGACATCGGACCGGACATCGGACCGGACAACGGACCGGACATCGGACCGGACATCGGACCGGACATCGGACCGGACATCGGACCGGACATCGGACCGGACATCGGACCGGACATCGGACCGGACATCGTCCCGGACATCGTCCCGGACATCGTCCCGGACATCGGACCGGACATGAGACCGGACATCGGACCGGACATCGGACCGGACATCGAACCGGACATCGGACCGGACATCGGACCGGACATCTGACCGGACATGACACCGGACATCGGACCGAACATCGGACCGGACATCGGACCGGACATGAGACCGGACATCGGACCGGACATCGGACCGGACATCGGACCGGACATCGAACCGGACATCGGACCGGACATCTGACCGGACATGACACCGGACATCGGACCGGTCATCGGACCGGACATCGAACCGGACATCGAATCGAACATGAGACCGGACATCGAACCGGACATCGTCCCGGACATCGTCCCGGACATCGTCCCTGACATCGTCCCGGACATCGGACCGGACATGAGACCGGACATCGGACCGGACATCGGACCGGACATTTGACCGGACATCGGACCGGACATCGAACCGGACATCGGACCGGACATCGGACCGGACATCTTACCGGACATCGGACCGGACATCGGACCGAACATCGGACCGGACATCGGACCGGACATGAGACCGGACATCGGACCGGACATCGGACCGGACATCGGACCGGACATCGAACCGGACATCGGACCGGACATCTGACCGGACATGACACCGGACATCGGACAGGACATCGGACAGGACATCGGACCGGACATCGAATCGAACATGAGACCGGACATCGAACCGGACATCGGACCGGACATCGGACCGGACATCGAACCGGACATCGAACCGGACATCGGACCGGACATCGGACCGGACATCGGACCGTACATCGGACCGGACTTCCTACCGGACATCGGACCTGACCGGACATCGAACCGGACATCGGACCGGACATCGGACCGGACATCGGACCGGACATCGGACCGGACATCGGACCGGACATCGGACCGGACATCGGACCGGACATCGGACCGGACATCGGACCGGACATCGAACCGGACATCGGACCGGACATCGGACCGGACATCGGACCGGATATCGAACAGGACATCGAACCGGACATCGAACCGGACATCGAACCGGACATCGGACCGGACATCGAACCGTACATCGGACCGGACATCGAACCGGACATCGGACCGGACATCGGACCGGACATCGGACAGGACATCGGACAGGACATCGGACAGGACATCGCACCGGACATCGGACAGGACATCGGACAGGACATCGGACAGGACATCGGACCGGACATCGCACCGGACATCGGACCGGACATCGCACCGGACATCGGACAGGACATCGGACCGGACATCGGACCGGACATCGGACCGGACATCGGACCGGACATCGGACCGGACATCGGACCGGACAACGAACCTGACATCGGACCGGACATCGGACCTGACATCGGACCGGACATCGGACCGGACATCGGACCGGACATCGGACCGGACATCGGACCGGACATCGGACCGGACATCGGACCGGACATCGGACCGGACATCGGACCGGACATCGGACCGGACATCGTCCCGGACATCGTCCCGGACATCGTCCCGGACATCGGACTGGACATGAGACCGGACATCGGACCGGACATCGGACCGGACATCGGACCGGACATCGGACCGGACATCGGACCGGACATCGGACCGGACATCGAACCGGACATCTTACCGGACATCGGACCGGACATCTTACCGGACATCGGACCGGACATCGGACCGAACATCGGACCGGACATCGGACCAGACATGAGACCGGACATCGGACCGGACATCGGACCGGACATGAGACCGGACATCGGACCGGTCATCGGACCGGACATCGAACCTGACATCGAACCGGACATCGGATCGGACTTCGGATCGGACATCGAACCGGACATCGAACCGGACATCGGACCGGACATCGAACCGGACATCTGACCGGACATCGGACCGGACATCGGACCGGACATCGGACCGGACATCGGACCGGACATCGGACCGGACATCGGACCGGACATCGGACCGGACATCGAACCGGACATCGGACCGGACATCGGACCGGACATCGGACCGGACATCGAACCGGACATCGAACCGGACATTGAACCGGACATCGAACCGGACATCGGACCGGACATCAAACCGTACATCGGACCGGACATCGAACCGGACTTCGGACCGGACATCGGACCGGACACCGGACCGGTCATCGGACCGGACATCGAACCGGACATCGAATCGAACATGAGACCGGACATCGAACCGGACATCGGACCGGACATCGGACCGGACATCTGACCGGACATCGGACCGGACATCGAACCGGACATCGGACCGGACATCGGACCGGACATCGGACCGGACATCGGACCGGACATCGGACCGGACATCGGACCGGACATCGGAACGGACATCGGACCGGACATCGGACCGGACATCGAACCGGACATCGGACAGGACATCGGACCGGACATCGGACCGGACAACGGACCGGACATCGGCCGGACATCGGACCGGACATCGGACCGGACATCGGACCGGACATCGGACCGGACATCAGACCGGACATCGGACCGGACATCGGACTGGACATCGGACCGGACATCGCACCGGACATCGGACAGGACATCGGACCGGACATCGGACCGGACAACGGACCGGACATCGGACCGGACATCGGACCGGACATCTGACCGGACATGACACCGGACATCGGACCGGTCATCGGACCGGACATCGAACCGGACATCGAATCGAACATGAGACCGGACATCGAACCGGACATCGGACCGGACATCGGACCGGACATCGGACCGGATATCGGACCGGACATCGGACCGGACATCGGACCGGACATCAAACCTGACATCGGACCGGACATCGGACCGGACATCGGACCGGACATCGGACCGGACATCGGACCGGACATCGGACCGGACATCGGACCGGACATTGGACCGGACATCGGACCGGACATCGGACCGGACATCGGACCGGACATCGGACCGGACATCGGACCGGACATCGAACCTGACATCGGACCGGACATCGGACCGGACATCGGACCGGACATCGGACCGGACATCGGACCGGACATCGGACCGGACATCGGACCGGACATCGGACCGGACATCGGACCGGACATCGGACCTTACATCGTCCCGGACATCGGACCGGACATCGGACCGGACATCGGACCGGACATGAGACCGGACATCGGACCGGACATCGGACCGGACATCGGACCGGACATCGGACCGGACATCGGACCGGACATCGGACCGGACATCGGACCGGACATCGGACCGGACATCGGACCGGACATCGGACCGGACATCGGACCGGACATTGGACCGGACATCGGACCGGACATCGAACCTGACATCGGACCGGACATCGAACCGGACATCGGACCGGACATCGGACCGAACATCGGACCGGACATCAGACCGGACATCGAACCGGACATCGGACCGGACATCTGACCGGACATGACACCGGACATCGGACCGGTCATCGGACCGGACATCGAACCGGACATCGAATCGAACATGAGACCGGACATCGAACCGGACATCGGACCGGACATCGGACCGGACATCGGACCGAACATCGGACCGGACATCGGACCGGATATCGGACCGGACATCGGACCGGACATCGGACCGGACATCGAACCTGACATCGGACCGGACATCGGACCGGACATCGGACCGGACATCGGACCGGACATGTGACCGGACATCGGACCGGACATCGGACCGGACATCGGACCGGACATCGGACCGGACATCGGACCGGACATCGAACCTGACATCGGACCGGACATCGGACCGGACATCGGACCGGACATCAAACCGGACATCGGACCGGACATCGGACCAGACATCGGACCGGACATCGGACCGGACATCGGACCGGACATCGGACCGGACATCGTCCCGGACATCGTCCCGGACATCGTCCCCGACATCGTCCCGGACATTGGACCGGACATGAGACCGGACATCGGACCGGACATCGGACCGGACATCGGACCGGACATCGGACTGGACATGTGACCGGACATCGAACCGGACATCGGACCGGACATCGGACCGGACATCTTACCGGACATCGGACCGGACATCGGATCGAACATCGGACCGGACATCGGACCGGACATGAGACCGGACATCGGACCGGACATCGGACCGGACATCGGACCGGACATCGAACCGGACATCGGACCGGACATCTGACCGGACATGACACCGGACATCGGACCGGTCATCGGACCGGACATCGAACCGGACATCGAATCGAACATGAGACCGGACATCGAACCGGACATCGGACCGGACATCGGACCGGACATCGAACCGGACATCGAACCGGACATCGGACCGGACATCGGACCGGACATCGGACCGTACATCGGACCGGACTTCCTACCGGACATCGGACCGGACCGGACATCGAACCGGACATCGGACCGGACATCGGACCGGACATCGGACCGGACATCGGACCGGACATCGAACCGGACATCGGACCGGACATCGGACCGGACATCGGACCGGATATCGAACCGGACATCGAACCGGACATCGAACCGGACATCGAACCGGACATCGGACCGGACATCGAACCGTACATCGGACCGGACATCGAACCGGACATCGGACCGGACATCGGACCGGACATCGGACAGGACATCGGACAGGACATCGGACCGGACATCGCACCGGACATCGGACAGGACATCGGACTGGACATCGGACAGGACATCGGACCGGACATCGCACCGGACATCGGACCGGACATGGCACCGGACATCGAACAGGACATCGGACCGGACATCGGACCGGACATCGGACGGGACATCGGACCGGACATCGGACCGGACATCGGACCGGACATCGAACCTGACATCGGACCGGACATCGGACCTGACATCGGACCGGACATCGGACCGGACATCGGACCGGATTTCGGACCGGACATCGGACCGGACATCGGACCGGACATCGGACCGGACATCGGACCGGACATCGGACCGGACATCGGACCGGACATCGGACCGGACATCGGACCGGACATCGGACCGGACATCGTCCCGGACATCGTCCCGGACATCGTCCCGGACATCGGACCGGACATGAGACCGGACATCGGACCGGACATCGGACCGGACATCGGACCGGACATCGGACCGGACATCGGACCGGACATCGGACCGGACATCGAACCGGACATCGGACCGGACATCGGACCGGACATCTTACCGGACATCGGACCGGACATCGGACCGAACATCGGACCGGACATCGGACCGGACATGAGACCGGACATCGGACCGGACATCGGACCGGGCATCGAACCGGACATCGGACCGGACATCTGACCGGACATGAGACCGGACATCGGACCGGTCATCGGACCGGACATCGAACCTGACATCGAACCGGACATCGGATCGGACATCGGATCGGACATCAAACCGGACATCGAACCGGACATCGGACCGGACATCGAACCGGACATCGGACCGGACATCGGACCAGACATCGGACCGGACATCGGACCGGACATCGGACCGGACATCGGACCGGACATCGGACCGGACATCGGACCGGACATCGAACCGGACATCGGACCGGACATCGGACCAGACATCGGACCGGACATCGAACCGGACATCGAACCGGACATCGAACCGGACATCGAACCGGACATCGGACCGGACATCGAACCGTACATCGGACCGGACATCGAACCGGACTTCGGACCGGACATCGGACCGGACACCGGACCGGTCATCGGACCGGACATCGAACCGGACATCGTCCCGGACATCGGACCGGACATCGGACCGGACATCGGACCGGACATCGTCCCGGACATCGGACCGGACATCGGACCGGACATCGGACCGGACATCGGACCGGACATCAGACCGGACATCGGACCGGACATCGGACCGGACATCGGACCGGACATCGGACCGGACATCGGACCGGACATCGGACCGGACATTGGACCGGACATCGGACCGGACATCGAACCTGACATCGGACCGGACATCGAACCGGACATCGGACCGGACATCGGACCGAACATCGGACCGGACATCAGACCGGACATCGAACCGGACATCGGACCGGACATCTGACCGGACATGACACCGGACATCGGACCGGTCATCGGACCGGACATCGAACCGGACATCGAATCGAACATGAGACCGGACATCGAACCGGACATCGGACCGGACATCGGACCGGACATCGGACCGGACATCGGACCGGACATCGGACCGGACATCGGACCGGACATCGGACCGGACATCGGACCACACATCGGACCGGACATCGGACCGGACATCGGACCGGACATCGGACCGGATATCGGACCGGACATCGGACCGGACATCGGACCGGACATCGGACCGAACATCGGACCGGACATCGGACCGGATATCGGACCGGACATCGGACCGGACATCGGACCGGACATCGAACCTGACATCGGACCGGACATCGGACCGGACATCGGACCGGACATCGGACCGGACATCGGACCGGACATCGGACCGGACATCGGACCGGACATCGGACCGGACATCGGACCGGACATCGGACCGGACATCGGACCGGACATCGAACCTGACATCGGACCGGACATCGGACCGGACATCGGACCGGACATCAAACCGGACATCGGACCGGACATCGGACCAGACATCGGACCGGACATCGGACCGGACATCGGACCGGACATCGGACCGGCCATCGGACCGGACATCGTCCCGGACATCGTCCCGGACATCGTCCCCGACATCGTCCCGGACATTGGACCGGACATGAGACCGGACATCGGACCGGACATCGGACCGGACATCGGACCGGACATTGGACCGGACATGTGACCGGACATCGAACCGGACATCGGACCGGACATCGGACCGGACATCTTACCGGACATCGGACCGGACATCGGACCGAACATCGGACCGGACATCGGACCGGACATGAGACCAGACATCGGACCGGACATCGGACCGGACATCGGACTGGACATCGAACCGGACATCGGACCGGACATCTGACCGGACATGACACCGGACATCGGACCGGTCATCGGACCGGACATCGAACCGGACATCGAATCGAACATGAGACCGGACATCGAACCGGACATCGGACCGGACATCGGACCGGACATCGAACCGGACATCGAACCGGACATCGGACCGGACATCGGACCGGACATCGGACCGTACATCGGACCGGACTTCCTACCGGACATCGGACCGGACCGGACATCGAACCGGACATCGGACCGGACATCGGACCGGACATCGGACCGGACATCGGACCGGACATCGAACCGGACATCGGACCGGACATCGGACCGGACATCGGACCGGATATCGAACCGGACATCGAACCGGACATCGAACCGGACATCGAACCGGACATCGGACCGGACATCGAACCGTACATCGGACCGGACATCGAACCGGACATCGGACCGGACATCGGACCGGACATCGGACAGGACATCGGACAGGACATCGGACCGGACATCGCACCGGACATCGGACAGGACATCGGACAGGACATCGGACAGGACATCGGACCGGACATCGCACCGGACATCGGACCGGACATCGCACCGAAAATCGAACAGGACATCGGACCGGACATCGGACCGGACATCGGACGGGACATCGGACCGGACATCGGACCGGACATCGGACCGGACATCGAACCTGACATCGGACCGGACATCGGACCTGACATCGGACCGGACATCGGACCGGACATCGGACCGGACATCGGACCGGACATTGGACCGGACATGTGACCGGACATCGAACCGGACATCGGACCGGACATCGGACCGGACATTGGACCGGACATGTGACCGGACATCGAACCGGACATCGGACCGGACATCGGACCGGACATCTTACCGGACATCGGACCGGACATCGGACCGAACATCGGACCGGACATCGGACCGGACATGAGACCAGACATCGGACCGGACATCGGACCGGACATCGGACTGGACATCGAACCGGACATCGGACCGGACATCTGACCGGACATGACACCGGACATCGGACCGGTCATCGGACCGGACATCGAACCGGACATCGAATCGAACATGAGACCGGACATCGAACCGGACATCGGACCGGACATCGGACCGGACATCGAACCGGACATCGAACCGGACATCGGACCGGACATCGGACCGGACATCGGACCGTACATCGGACCGGACTTCCTACCGGACATCGGACCGGACCGGACATCGAACCGGACATCGGACCGGACATCGGACCGGACATCGGACCGGACATCGGACCGGACATCGAACCGGACATCGGACCGGACATCGGACCGGACATCGGACCGGATATCGAACCGGACATCGAACCGGACATCGAACCGGACATCGAACCGGACATCGGACCGGACATCGAACCGTACATCGGACCGGACATCGAACCGGACATCGGACCGGACATCGGACCGGACATCGGACAGGACATCGGACAGGACATCGGACCGGACATCGCACCGGACATCGGACAGGACATCGGACAGGACATCGGACAGGACATCGGACCGGACATCGCACCGGACATCGGACCGGACATCGCACCGAAAATCGAACAGGACATCGGACCGGACATCGGACCGGACATCGGACGGGACATCGGACCGGACATCGGACCGGACATCGGACCGGACATCGAACCTGACATCGGACCGGACATCGGACCTGACATCGGACCGGACATCGGACCGGACATCGGACCGGACATCGGACCGGACATCGGATCGGACATCGGACCGGACATCGGACCGGACATAGGACCGGACATCGGACCGGACATCGGACCGGACATCGTCCCGGACATCGTCCCGGACATCGTCCCGGACATCGTCCCGGACATCGGACCGGACATGAGACCGGACATCGGACCGGACATCGGACCGGACATCGGACCGGACATCGGACCGGACATCGGACCGGACATCGGACCGGACATTGAACCGGACATCGGACCGGACATCGGACCGGACATCTTACCGGGCATCGGACCGAACATCGGACCGGACATCGGACCGGACATGAGACCGGACATCGGACCGGACATCGGACCGGACATAGAACCGGACATCGGACCGGACATCTGACCGGACATGAGACCGGACATCGGACCGGTCATCGGACCGGACATCGAACCTGACATCGAACCGGACATCGGATCGGACATCGGATCGGACATCGAACCGGACATCGAACCGGACATCGGACCGGACATCGAACCGGACATCGGACCGGACATCGGACCTGACATCGGACCGGACATCGGACCGGACATCGGACCGGACATCGGACCGGACATCGGACCGGACATCGGACCGGACATCGAACCGGACATCGGACCGGACATCGGACCGGACATTGGACCGGACATCGAACCGGACATCGAACCGGACATCGAACCGGACATCGAACCGGACATCGGACCGGACATCGAACCGTACATCGGACCGGACATCGAACCGGACTTCGGACCGGACATCGGACCGGACACCGGACCGGTCATCGGACCGGACATCGAACCGGACATCGAATCGAACATGAGACCGGACATCGAACCGGACATCGGACCGGACATCGGACCGGACATCTGACCGGACATCGGACCGGACATCGAACCGGACATCGGACCGGACATCGGACCGGACATCGGACCGGACATCGGACCGGACATCGGACCGGACATCGGACCGGACATCGGACCGGACATCGGACCGGACATCGAATTGGACATCGGACCGGACATCAGACCGGACATCGGACCGGACATCGGACTGGACATCGGACCGGACATCGCACCGGACATCGGACAGGACATCGGACCGGACATCGGACCGGACAACGGACCGGACATCGGACCGGACATCGGACCGGGCATCTGACCGGACATCGGACCGGACATCGGACCGGACATCGGACCGGAGATCGGACCGGACATCGGACCGGACATCGGACCGGACATTGGACCGGACATCGGACCGGACATCGAACCTGACATCGGACCGGACATCGGACCGGACATCGGACCGGACATCGGACCGGACATCGGACCGGACATCGGACCGGACATCGGACCGGACATCGGACCGGACATCGGACCGGACATCGGACCGGACATCGGACCGGACATCGTCCCGGACATCGTCCCGGACATCGTCCCGGACATCGGACCGGACATGAGACCGGACATCGGACCGGACATCGGACCGGACATCGGACCGGACATCGAACCGGACATCGGACCGGACATCGGACCGGACATCTTACCGGACATCGGACCGGACATCGGACCGAACATCGGACCGGACATCTTACCGGACATCGGACCGGACATCGGACCGAACATCGGACCGGACATCGGACCAGACATCGGACCGGACATCGGACCGGACATCGGACCGGACATCGGACCGGACATCGGACCGGACATCGTCCCGGACATCGTCCCGGACATCGTCCCCGACATCGTCCCGGACATCGGACCGGACATGAGACCGGACATCGGACCGGACATCGGACCGGACATCGGACCGGACATCGGACCGGACATCGAACCGGACATCGGACCGGACATCGAACCGGACATCTTACAGGACATCGGACCGGACATCGGACCGAACATCGGACCGGACATCGGACCGGACATGAGACCGGACATCGGACCGGACATCGGACCGGACATCGGACCGGACATCGAACCGGACATCGGACCGGACATCTGACCGGACATGACACCGGACATCGGACCGGTCATCGGACCGGACATCGAACCGGACATCGAATCGAACATGAGACCGGACATCGAACCGGACATCGGACCGGACATCGGACCGGACATCGGACCGTACATCGGACCGGACTTCCTACCGGACATCGGACCGGACCGGACATCGAACCGGACATCGGACCGGACATCGGACCGGACATCGGACCGGACATCGAACCGGACATCGGACCGGACATCGGACCGGACATCGGACCGGACATCGGACCGGACATCGGACCGGACATCGGACCGGACATCGGACCGGACATCGGACCGGACATCGGACCGGACATCGGACCGGACATCGGACCGGACATCGAACCGGACATCGGACCGGACATCGGACCGGACATCGGACCGGACATCGAACCGGACATCGAACCGGACATCGAACCAGACATCGAACCGGACATCGGACCGGACATCGAACCGTACATCGGACCGGACATCGAACCGGACATCGGACCGGACATCGGACCGGACATCGGACCGGACATCGGACCAGACATCGGACCGGACATCGGACCGGACATCGTCCCGGACATCGTCCCGGACATCGTCCCGGACTTCGGACCGGACATCGGACCGGACATCGGACCGGACATCGGACCGGACATCGGACCGGATATCGGACCGGACATCGGACCGGACATCGGACCGGACATCGGACAGGACATCGGACAGGACATCGGACAGGACATCGGACCGGACATCGGACCGGACATCGGACCGGACATCGCACCGGACATCGGACCGGACATCGGACCGGACATGGTCCCGGACATCGGACCGGACATCGGACCGGACATCGGACCGGACATCGGACCGGACATCGGACCGGACATCGGACCGGACATCGGACCGGACATCGGACCGGACATCGGACCGGACATCGGACCGGACATCGGGCCGGACATCAGACCGGACACCGGACCGGACATCGGACCGGACATCGGACCGGACATCGGACCGGACATCGGACCGGACATCGGACCGGACATCGGACCGGACATCGGACCGGACATCGTCCTGGACATCGGACCGGACATCGGACCGGACATCGGACCGGACATCGGACCGGACATCGGACCGGACATCGGACCGGATATCGGACCGGACATCGGACCGGACATCGGACCGGACATCGGACAGGACATCGGACAGGACATCGGACAGGACATCGGACCGGACATCGGACCGGACATCGGACCGGACATCGCACCGGACATCGGACCGGACATCGGACTTGACATGGTCCCGGACATCGGACCGGACATCGGACCGGACATCGGACCGGACAACGGACCGGACATCGGACCGGACATCGGACCGGACATCGGACCGGACATCGGACCGGACATCGGACCGGACATCGGACCGGACATCGGACCGGACATCGGACCGGACATCGGACCGGACATCGGACCGGACATCAGACCGGACATCGGACCGGACATCGGACGGGACATCGGACGGGACATCGGACCGGACATCGGACCGGACATCGGACCGGACATCGGAACGGACATCGGACCGGACATCGGACCGGACATCGGACCGGACATTGGACCGGACATCGGACAGGACATCGGACCGGACATCGGACCGGACATCGGACCGGACATCGGACCGGACATCGGACCGGACATCGGACCGGACATCGGACCGGACATCGGACCGGACATCGGACCGGACATCGGACAGGACATCGGACAGGACATTGGACCGGACATCGGACCAGACATCGGACCGGACATCGCACCGGACATCGGACCGGACATCGGACCGGACATCGGACCGGGCATCGGACCGGACATCGGATCGGACATCGGACCGGACATCGGACCGGACATCGGACCGGACATCGGACCGGACATCGGACCGGACATGGGACCGGACATCGAACCGTACATCGGACCGGACATCGGACCGGACATCGGACCGGACATCGGACCGGACATCGGACCGGACATCGGACCGGACATGGGACCGGACATCGGACCGGACATCGGACCGGACATCGGACCGGACATCGGACCAGACATCGGACCGGACATCGGACCAGACATCGGACCGGACATCGGACCGGTCATCGGACCGGACATCGAACCGGACATCGAACCGGACATCGGACCGGACATCGTACCGGACATCGGACCGGACATCGGACCGGACATCGGCCCGGACATCGGACAGGACATCGGACCGGACATCAGACCGGACATTGGACCGGACATCGGACCGGACATCGGACCGGACATCGGACCGGATATCGGACCGGACATCGGACCGGACATCGGACCAGACATCGGACCGGACATCGGACCGGACATCAGACCGGACATCGGACCGGACATCGGACCGGTCATCGGACCGGACATCGGACAGGACATCGGACAGGACATCGGACAGGACATCGGACCGGACATCGGACCGGACATCGGACCGGACATCGCACCGGACATCGGACCGGACATCGGACCGGACATCGGACCGGACATCGGACCGGACATCGGACCGGACATCGGACCGGACATCGGACCGGACATCGGACCGGACATCGAACCTGACATCGGACCGGACATCGGACCGGACATCGGACCGGACATCGGACCGGACATCGGACCGGACATCGGACCGGACATCGGACCGGACATCGGACCGGACATCGAACCGGACTTCGGACCGGACATCGGACCAGACATCGGACCGGACATCGGACCGGACATCGGACCGGACATCGGACCGGACATCGGACCGGACATCGGACCGGACATCGGACCGGACATCGGACCGGTCATCGGACCGGATATCGAACCGGACATCGAACCGGACATCGAACCGGACATCGAACCGGACATCGGACCGGACATCGAACCGTACATCGGACCGGACTTCGGACCGGACATCGGACCGGACATCGGACCGGACATCGGACCGGACATCGTCCCGGACATCGGACCGGACATCGTCCCGGACATGAGACCGGACATCGAACCGGAAATCGGACCGGACATCGAACCCGAAATCGGACCGGACATCGGACCGGAAATCGGACCGGACATCGGACGGGACATCGGACCAGACATCGGACCGGACATCGGACCGGACATCGGACCGGACATCGCACCGGACATCGAACCGGACATTGAACCGGACATCGAACCTGACATCTAACCGGACATCGAACCGGATATCGAACCGGACATCAAACCGGACATCGAACCGGACATCGGACCGGATATCGGACCGGACATCGGACCGGATATCGTCCCGGACATCGTCCCGGACATCGGACCGGACATGAGACCGGACATCGCACCGGACATCGGACCGGACATCGGACGGGACATCGGACCGGACATCGGACCGGACATCGGACCGGACATCGGACTGGACATCGGCCCGGACATCGGACCGGACATCGGACCGGACATCGGACCGGACATCGGACCGGACATCGGACCGGTCATCGGACTGGACATCGGACCGGACGGAGATGCGGTTGGTGTCATTTTATCCACCATTTTAAGCTTAATAAACCATAAAATTTTAATCAAAATCGTTAGAGCCGTTTTTGAGAAATTTTGATTTTTGACGATTTTTGAGGGTTTTTTGGGGTAAAATACCCTTAAAAATGAAAAATTCAAAAAAATTAAAAAAACGCCTGGAATTATCGTGGATTTGGACCTATATACCAAATTTCATTAAAATCGGACCATTAGGGCATTCTCTAGCTCTGTTTACATTCTGACACACACACACACACACACACACACACACACACACACACACACACACACACACACACACACACACACACACACACACACACACACACACAGACATCACTCCGAAAACCACTTTTTTGGACTCAGGGGGAATCATAATGGATAAATCCACCAACAACTCAAATTCGAAAATTTTGACGAAAACAATACTTTCTCCTTATACTATGGTATAGGGGGAGAAAGTAAAAATCTGACAAAAATTTAAGCGTAAATAAAACCAATCTTAATAAAGTTTATGCAAAAAATTTTAATAACAAAAAAAATTATAAATTCACAAATGATAGTTTATTTCATTGTCTTAGCTGGCAGTTAGATCAAAATAATAAAACACCCTTTGAATAATTAGGCTTATAGTTTTGACTTAATTTCATTCTAAAACAGTTTAAGTAAATAATTGTTTTTTTTGTTTTTTTTTGCAAATTGTATGTGTTGAATTATATTATAAAAATGGAGTGTAAATTCTGTTATTTACAGTGCCATTATTACATGCTGTTATTTTTTGCGGGCTGTAAACAGGAAGCACATGATTTATATTATTTGCATACAAGGGGAAATAGTAAAAATACACAAATATAACACTAAAGAACCTAAGACAATAATTTGTATTTTGTTTGGATATACATATAATGTCAGAATAGCAACAAACCGTGTGTATAGGATGCCATTTCCATATTGTACCGGCAGGGGGGGTGGTGGGGGGTGACCCCATAGACCTTCGGTGTGCGCCTTCAGGATAGTCAAGGTTTACGTCCTAACGGGGTACCCAGTCCGCCCCTGTTTGTTGTTTTATAAGCCATGTAATCCTTTTAAATAATTGTAGGTACTCTAGGTGAGTTTATCACATACAGAAATAAATATAATGTTATAAAATGCGCAATTTGAGCACGGGCGACCTACCCCATAACACAATAGCCTATAGTAAAACAAAATAAAATGGTCAACATTTTGAAAACATACACATTGGAATTTTTTCCTGGAAATGGATCATGCCAAATATGTACAACCATTCGTTGCAGATAAAAATTGTTAAAAAAAAAAAAAAACTAAATTGCAGTTAGCGGCTTAACAATGCAACCCCATGTTTGTATGATTTTTTTGTTTGTATACACTGCATTTTTTCAAATATATCTTAAAAAAATTCCATTAATGATGAGTATTGTGTAACAAACACAACATGGGTGTTCCAGCTTTCATAAAAAATAATGTAAGGCAGTTAAGTTATCTGTGGATAGAAAGTTTTATTGTAGAAAAAAGGTGTATGAAAGTTTTATATGGTAACATCGACTGCGATTAGCTACCGGAGCCATTAACACGGTTCCGATTAGCACGGTGTAATAATAATATGATACAAAATAAAATGGGCAAGGATCTGTCGCCTTTTTACCTCGATAAAAGTCCATTGATAAATGATAAATGTTAATGCCTAAATCATTTAACCATGTCAATAAGACTTTCTATATGAACTAGTGCCTTTGAGTAAGATTGGCCCATTAGGAGCCGAAACCCGGGTAATCCACAAGGTGGAACTATGATGGATCTTTGGTACCAATGTACCATTTCTATAGATATTGATTTATTTTTATGTAGTGTGAACGTGTGAAGGTAGGTCATCTTTGATAGCGATCTTTGATAGGTCATCTTATTGATGGCGATTTGACCAGTGATTATATTTACTAGCCATATGGGTTTAGTAAGCAAATATAAGTTAAACCCTACCAAGTCAACATGTTCTAGTATTTTTCATGTTCTAGTATTTTTTTATTTTCCCATAAACTTCATAGGGTTGACATGGAGGTGTGTCGCGATATGGGTTTTTTGTAAGAAGGTATAAGTTGAAACTATAAAGACTGGGAGGGTGGCGTCGTCCTGCTACCTAGTTACTTGGAGGTCACGAATTGTGTATAGTTATAAGTAATGGTTTGTGGATGCGATATTCCCAGGTGGGGATTAACATCCGCACTAGTGAATACTAGTTCATACATAAAGGCCATCCTCATAATTAGACCAATTCGTATGTATGAGGTCGAAATTGTGGTTAGGATCTCACTTTAAACTGTAGGTCCCTAGATACCTTTAGCTGTTGGGCTGATAATTGACAGTCCTAAAAAGTCGGCCTTAGTCGGTTATCGCAATTCCTCAGCCAGAAGCATAATAGAAGTCTTTCTCAAACATTTTTAAAATTCCTTGTGGATGACCTTGAAACATATTTTCAAATTAATCAGATTATACGTTGGTTTACAAATCAAGGAATCGCTTGGGCTTTTTCTAAGTCCCCACGTTCATCGCAATTCCTCCACCAGAATCATAATAGTAGTCTTTCTAAAATATTTTTAAAATTCCATTTGGATGACCTTGAAACATATTTTCAAATTAATCTTCGTATCCTTTCTTTTACATATCAAAAATCGTTCGGGAAGTTTCTAAGTCCCCAAGGTCATCGCGATTCCTCCACCAGAAGCATAATAGTAGTCTTTCAAAAAATTTTAAAATTCGATGTTAATGCCCTTGAACATATTTTTAAATTAATCAGCGTATCCGTTCGTTTACATATGAAAAATCGTTAGGGATGTTTCTAAGTCCCCAAGGTGAACGCAATTCCTCCACCAGAACATAATAGTGGTCTTTCTCAAACATTTTTAAAATTCCTTGTGGATGACCTTGAAACATATTTTCAAATTAATCAGGGTATCCGTTCGTTTTCATATAAAAAATCGTTAGGGATGTTTCTAAGTCAACAAGGACATCGCAATTCCTAAACCAGAAGCATAATAGTAGTCTTTCTAAAATACCGGACATCGAACCGGACATCGAACCGGACATCGAACCGGATATTGGGAACCGGACATCGAACCGGACATCGAACCGGACATCGAACCGGAGATCGAACCGGACATCGGACCGGACATCGGACCGGACATCGGACCGGACATCGGACCGGACATCGGACCGGACATCGGACCGGACATCGGACCGGACATCGGACCGGACATCGGACCGGACATCGGACCGGACATCAGACCGGTCATCTTACTGGTCATCGGACCGGACATCGAACCGGACATCGAACCGGACATCGAACCGGACATCGAACCGGACATCGGACCGGACATCGAACCGTACATCGGACCGGACATCGTATCGGACTTCGGACCGGACATCGGACCGGACATCGGACCGGACATCGGACCGGACATCGAACCGGAAATCGAACCGGACATGAGACCGGACATCGAACCGGACATCGGACCGGACATCGGACCAGACATCGGACCGGACATCGGACCGGACATCGGACCGGACATCGGACCGGACATCAGACCGGACATCGGACCGGACATCGGACCGGACATCAGCCCGGACATCGGACCGGACATCGGACCGGACATCGGACCGGACATCGGACCGGACATCGGACCGGACATCGGACCGGACATCGGACCGGACATCGGACCGGACATCGGACCGGACATCGGACCGGACATCGGACCGGACATCGGACCGGACATCGGACCGGACATCGGACCGGACATCGGACCGGACATCGGACCGGACATCGGACCGGACATATGACAGGACATCGGACAGGACATCGGACCGGACATCGGAGAGGACATCGAACCAGACATCGGTCCGGACATCGGACCGGACATCGGACCGGACATCGGACCGAACATCGAACCGGACATCGAACCGGACATCGGACCGTACATCGAACCGTACATCGGACCGGACATCGGACCGGACATCGGACCGGACATCGGACCGGACATCGGACCGGACATCGGACCGGACATCGGACCGGACATCGGACAGGATATCGGACAGGACATCGGACAGGACATCGGACCGGACATCGAACCGTACATCGGACCGGACATAACACCGGACATCGAACCGGACATCGAACCGGACATCGAACAGGATATCGGACCGGATATCGAACCGGACATCGTCCCTGACATCGGACCGGACATGAGACCGGACATCGGACCGGTCATCGGACCGGACATCGGACCGGACATCGGACCGGACATCGGACCGGACATCGGACCGGACATCGTCCCGGACATCGTCCCGGACATCGGACCGGACATGAGACCGGACATCGAACCGGACATCGAACCGGACATCGAACCGGACATCGAGCCGGATATCGAACCGGACATCAAACCGGACATCGAACCGGACATCGGACCGGACATCGAACCGTACATCGGACCGGACATCGAACCGGATATCGAACCGGACATCAAATCGGACATCGAACCGGACATCGGACCGGACATCGAACCGTACATCGGACCGGACCTCGGACCGGACATCGGACCGGACATCGGACCGGACATCGGACCGGACATCGTCCCGGACATCGTCCCGGACATCGGACCGGACATGAGACCGGACATCGCACCGGACATCGGACCGGACATCGAACCGGATATCGAACCGGACATCAAACCGGACATCGAACCGGACATCGGACCGGACATCGAACCGTACATCGGACCGGACCTCGGACCGGACATCGGACCGGACATCGGACCGGACATCGGACCGGACATCGGACCGGACATCGGACCGGACCTTGTCCCGGACATCGTCCCGGACATCGGACCGGACATGAGACCGGACATCGCACCGGACATCGGACCGAACATCGGACCGGACATCGGACCGGACATGAGACCGGACATCGGACCGGACATCGGACCGGACATCGGACCGGACATCGAACCGGACATCGGACCGGACATCTGACCGGACATGAGACCGGACATCGGACCGGTCATCGGACCGGACATCGAACCGGACATCGAACCGGACATCGGATCGGACATCGGATCGGACATCGAACCGGACATCGAACCGGACATCGGACCGGACATCGGACCGGACATCGGACCGTACATCAGACCGGACTTCCTACCGGACATCGGACCGGACCGGACATCGAACCGGACATCGGACCGGACATCGGACCGGACATCGGACCGGACATCGGACCGGACATCGGACCGGACATCGGACCGGACATCGGACCGGACATCGGACCGGACATCGAACCGGACATCGGACCGGACATCGGACTGGACATCGGACCGGACATCGAACCGGACATCGAACCGGACATCGAACCGGACATCGAACCGGACATCGAAACGGACATCGAACCGGACATCGGACCGGACATCGAACCGTACATCGGACCGGACATCGAACCGGACTTCGGACCGGACATCGAACCGGACACCGGACCGGTCATCGGACCGGACATCGAACCGGACATCGAATCGAACATGAGACCGGACATCGAACCGGACATCGGACCGGACATCGGACCGGACATGGAACCGGACATCGGACCGGACATCGGACCGGACATCGAACCGGACATCGGACCGGACATCAGACCGGACATCGGACCGGACATCGGACTGGACATCGGACCGGACATCGGACCGGACATCGGACCGGACATCGGTCCGGACATCGAACCGGACCTCGGACCGGACATTGGACCGGACATCTTACCGGACAACGGACCGGACATCGGACCGAACATCGGACCGGACATCGGACCGGACATGAGACCGGACATCGGACCGGACATCGGACCGGACATCGGACCGGACATCGAACCGGACATCGGACCGGACATCTGACCGGACATGAGACCGGACATCGGACCGGTCATCGGACCGGACATCGAACCGGACATCGAATCGAACATGAGACCGGACATCGAACCGGACATCGGACCGGACATCGGACCGGACATCGGACCGGACATCGGACCGGACATCGGACCGGACATCGGACCGGACATTGGACCGGACATCGGACCGGACATCGGACCGGATATCGGACCGGACATCGGACCGGACATCGGACCGGACATCGGACCGAACATCGGACCGGACATCGGACCGGACATCGGACCGGACATGGTCCCGGACATCGGACAGGACATCGGACCGGACATGAGACCGGACATCGAACCGGACATCGGACCGGACATCGGACCGGACATCGGACCGGACATCGAACCGGACATCGGACCGGACATCGGACCGGACTTCGGACCGGACATCGGACCGGACATCGGACCGGACATCGAACCGGACATCGGACCGGACATCAGACCGGACATCAGACCGGACATCGGACCGGACATATGACCGGACATCGGACCGGACATCGGACCGGACATCGGACAAGACATCAGACCGGACATCGGACCGGACATCGGACCGGACATCGGACCGGACATCGGACCGGACATCAGACCGGACATCGGACCGGACATCGAACCGGACATCGAACCGGACATCGAACCGGACATCGGACCGGACATCGAACCGTACATCGGACCGGACATCGAACCGGACTTCGGACCAGACATCGGACCGGACATCGGACCGGACATCGGACCGGACATCGAACCGGACATCGAACCGGACATGAGACCGGACATCGAACCGGACATCAGACCGGACATCGGACCGGACATCGGACCGGACATCGGACCAGACATCGGACCGGACATCGGACCGGATATCGGACCGGACATCGGACCGGACATCGGATCGGACATCGGACCGGACATCGGACCGGACATCGGACCGGACATCGGACCGGACATCGGACCGGACATCGAACCGGACATCGGACCGGACATCGGACCGGACATCGAACCGGACATCGAACCGGACATCGAACCGGACATCGAACCGAAAATCGGACCGGACATCGAACCATACATCGGACCGGACATCGAACCGGACTTCGGACCGGACATCGGACCGGACACCGGACCGGACATCGGACCGGACATCGAACCGGACATCGAATCGAACATGAGACCGGACATCGAACCGGACATCGGACCGGACATCGGACCGGACATCGGACCGGACATCGGACCGGACATCGGACCGGACATCGGACAGGACATCGGACCGGACATCGGACCGGACATCGGACCGGACATCGGACCTTACATCGGACCGGACATCGCACCGGACATCGAACCGGACATCGATCCGGACATCGAACCGGACATCGAACCGGACATCGAACCGGATATCGAACCGGACATCAAACCGGACATCGAACCGGACATCGGACCGGACATTGAACCGTACATTTGACCGGACCTCGGACCGGACATCGGACCGGACATCGGACCGGACATCGTCCCGGACATCGTCCCGGACATCGGACCGGACATGAGACCGGACATCGCACCGGACATCGGACCGGACATCGGACCGGACATCGGACCGGACATCGGATCGGACATCGGACCGGACATCGGACCGGACATCGGACCGGACATCGGACCGGACATCGGACCGGACATCGGACCGGACATCAGACCGGACATCGGACCGGACATCGGACCGGACATCGGACCGGTCATCGGACCGGACATCGAACCGGACATCGAACCGGACATCGGACCGGACATCGTACCGGACATCGGACCGGACATCGGACCGGACATCGGACCGGACATCGGCCCGGACATCGGACAGGACATCGGACCTGACATCGGACCGGACATCGGACCGGACATCGGACCGGACATCGGACCGGACATCGGACCGGACATCGGACCGGACATCGGACCGGACATCGGACCGGACATCGGACCTTACATCGGCCCGGACATCGGACCGGACATCGGACCGGACATCGGACCGGACATCGGACCGGACATCGGACCGGACATCGGACCGGACATCGGACCGGACATCGGACCGGACATCGGACCTTACATCGGACCAGACATCGGACCGGACATCGGACCGGACATCGGACCGGACATCGAACCGGACATCGAACCGGACATGAGACCGGACATCGAACCGGACATCAGACCGGACATCGGACCGGACATCGGACCGGACATCGGACCAGACATCGGACCGGACATCGGACCGGATATCGGACCGGACATCGGACCGGTCATCGGACCGGACATCGAACCGGACATCGAACCGGACATCGGATCGGACATCGGATCGGACATCGAACCGGACATCGAACCGGACATCGGACCGGACATCGGACCGGACATCGGACCGTACATCAGACCGGACTTCCTACCGGACATCGGACCGGACCGGACATCGAACCGGACATCGGACCGGACATCGGACCGGACATCGGACCGGACATCGGACCGGACATCGGACCGGACATCGGACCGGACATCGGACCGGACATCGGACCGGACATCGAACCGGACATCGGACCGGACATCGGACTGGACATCGGACCGGACATCGAACCGGACATCGAACCGGACATCGAACCGGACATCGAACCGGACATCGAAACGGACATCGAACCGGACATCGGACCGGACATCGAACCGTACATCGGACCGGACATCGAACCGGACTTCGGACCGGACATCGAACCGGACACCGGACCGGTCATCGGACCGGACATCGAACCGGACATCGAATCGAACATGAGACCGGACATCGAACCGGACATCGGACCGGACATCGGACCGGACATCAGACCGGACATGGAACCGGACATCGGACCGGACATCGGACCGGACATCGAACCGGACATCGGACCGGACATCAGACCGGACATCGGACCGGACATCGGACTGGACATCGGACCGGACATCGGACCGGACATCGGACCGGACATCGGTCCGGACATCGAACCGGACCTCGGACCGGACATTGGACCGGACATCTTACCGGACATCGGACCGGACATCGGACCGAACATCGGACCGGACATCGGACCGGACATGAGACCGGACATCGGACCGGACATCGGACCGGACATCGGACCGGACATCGAACCGGACATCGGACCGGACATCTGACCGGACATGAGACCGGACATCGGACCGGTCATCGGACCGGACATCGAACCGGACATCGAATCGAACATGAGACCGGACATCGAACCGGACATCGGACCGGACATCGGACCGGACATCGGACCGGACATCGGACCGGACACCGGACCGGACATCGGACCGGACATCGGACCGGACATCGGACCGGATATCGGACCGGACATCGGACCGGACATCGGACCGGACATCGGACCGAACATCGGACCGGACATCGGACCGGACATCGGACCGGACATGGTCCCGGACATCGGACAGGACATCGGACCGGACATGAGACCGGACATCGAACCGGACATCGGACCGGACATCGGACCGGACATCGGACCGGACATCGAACCGGACATCGGACCGGACATCGGACCGGACTTCGGACCGGACATCGGACCGGACATCGGACCGGACATCGGACCGGACATCGAACCGGACATCGGACCGGACATCAGACCGGACATCAGACCGGACATCGGACCGGACATATGACCGGACATCGGACCGGACATCGGACCGGACATCGGACAAGACATCAGACCGGACATCGGACCGGACATCGGACCGGACATCGGACCGGACATCGGACCGGACATCAGACCGGACATCGGACCGGACATCGAACCGGACATCGAACCGGACATCGAACCGGACATCGGACCGGACATCGAACCGTACATCGGACCGGACATCGAACCGGACTTCGGACCAGACATCGGACCGGACATCGGACCGGACATCGGACCGGACATCGAACCGGACATCGAACCGGACATGAGACCGGACATCGAACCGGACATCAGACCGGACATCGGACCGGACATCGGACCGGACATCGGACCAGACATCGGACCGGACATCGGACCGGATATCGGACCGGACATCGGACCGGACATCGGATCGGACATCGGACCGGACATCGGACCGGACATCGGACCGGACATCGGACCGGACATCGGACCGGACATCGGACCGGACATCGAACCGGACATCGGACCGGACATCGGACCGGACATCGAACCGGACATCGAACCGGACATCGAACCGGACATCGAACCGAAAATCGGACCGGACATCGAACCATACATCGGACCGGACATCGAACCGGACTTCGGACCGGACATCGGACCGGACACCGGACCGGACATCGGACCGGACATCGAACCGGACATCGAATCGAACATGAGACCGGACATCGAACCGGACATCGGACCGGACATCGGACCGGATATCGGACCGGACATCGGACAGGACATCGGACCGGACATCGTACCGGACATCGGACCGGACATCGGACCTTACATCGGACCGGACATCGCACCGGACATCGAACCGGACATCGATCCGGACATCGAACCGGACATCGAACCGGACATCGAACCGGATATCGAACCGGACATCAAACCGGACATCGAACCGGACATCGGACCGGACATCGAACCGTACATTTGACCGGACCTCGGACCGGACATCGGACCGGACATCGGACCGGACATCGGAACGGACATCGTCCCGGACATCGTCCCGGACATCGGACCGGACATGAGACCGGACATCGCACCGGACATCGGACCGGACATCGGACCGGACATCGGACCGGACATCGGATCGGACATCGGACCGGACATCGGACCGGACATCGGACCGGACATCGGACCGGACATCGGACCGGACATCAGACCGGACATCGGACCGGACATCGGACCGGACATCGGACCGGTCATCGGACCGGACATCGAACCGGACATCGAACCGGACATCGGACCGGACATCGTACCGGACATCGGACCGGACATCGGACCGGACATCGGACCGGACATCGGCCCGGACATCGGACAGGACATCGGACCTGACATCGGACCGGACATCGGACCGGACATCGGACCGGACATCGGACCGGACATTGGACCGGACATCGGACCGGACATCGGACCGGACATCGGACCTTACATCGGCCCGGACATCGGGCCGGACATCGGACCTGACATCGGACAGGACATCGGGCAGGACATCGGACAGGACATCGGACAGGACATCGCACCGGACATCGGACAGACATCGGACAGGACATCGGACCGGACATCGGTCAGGACATCGGACAGGACATCGGACCGGACATCGGACCGGACATCGGATCGGACATCGGACCGGACATCGGACAGGACATCGGACCCCACATCGAACCGGACATCGAACCGGACATCGAACCGTACATCGAACCGTACATCGGACCGGACATCGGACTGGACATCGGACCGGACATCGGACCGGACATCGGACCGGACATCGGACCGGATATCGGACCGGACATCGGACCGGACATCGGACAGGACATCGGACAGGACATCGGACAGGACATCGGACAGGACATCGGACCGGACATCGGACCGGACATCGTACCGGACATCGCACCGGACATCGGACAGGACATCGGACCGGACATCGGACCGGACATCGGACCGGACATCAGACCGGACATCGGACCGGACATCGGACCGGACATCGGACCGGACATCGAACCTGACATCGGACCGGACATCGTACCGGACATCGGACCGGACATCGGACCGGACATCGGACCGGACATCGGACCGGACATCGGACCGGACATCAAACCGGACTTCGGACCGGACATCGGACCGGACATCGGACCAGACATCGGACCGGACATCGGACAGGACATCGGACCAATCATCGGACCGGACATCGGACCGGACATCAGACCGGACATCGGACCGGACATCGGACCGGACATCGAACCGGACATCGAACCGGACATCGAACCGGACATCGAACCGGACATCGAACCGGACATCGGACCGGACATCGAACCGTACATCGGACCGGACATCGAACCGGACTTCGGACCGGACATCGGACCGGACATCGGACCGGACATCGTATCGAACATGAGACCGGATATCGAACCGGACATCGGACCGGACATCGGACCGGACATCGGACCGGACATGGTCCCGGACATCGGACAGGACATCGGACTGGACATGAGACCGGACATCGAACCGGACATCGGACCGGACATCGGACCGGACATCGGACCGGACATCGAACCGGACATCGGACCGGACATCAGACCGGACATCGGACCGGACATCGGACCGGACGACGGACCGGTCATCGGACCGGACATCGGACCGGACATCGGACCGGACATCGGACCGGACATCGAACCGGACATCGGACCGGACATCGGACCGGACATCGAACCGGACATCGAACCGGACATCGAACCGGACATCGAACCGAAAATCGGACCGGACATCGAACCATACATCGGACCGGACATCGAACCGGACTTCGGACCGGACATCGGACCGGACACCGGACCGGACATCGGACCGGACATCGAACCGGACATCGAATCGAACATGAGACCGGACATCGAACCGGACATCGGACCGGACATCGGACCGGACATCGGACCGGACATCGGACAGGACATCGGACCGGACATCGGACCGGACATCGGACCGGACATCGGACCTTACATCGGACCGGACATCGCACCGGACATCGAACCGGACATCGATCCGGACATCGAACCGGACATCGAACCGGACATCGAACCGGATATCGAACCGGACATCAAACCGGACATCGAACCGGACATCGGACCGGACATCGAACCGTACATTTGACCGGACCTCGGACCGGACATCGGACCGGACATCGGACCGGACATCGGACCGGACATCGTCCCGGACATCGTCCCGGACATCGGACCGGACATGAGACCGGACATCGCACCGGACATCGGACCGGACATCGGACCGGACATCGGACCGGACATCGGATCGGACATCGGACCGGACATCGGACCGGACATCGGACCGGACATCGGACCGGACATCGGACCGGACATCAGACCGGACATCGGACCGGACATCGGACCGGACATCGGACCGGTCATCGGACCGGACATCGAACCGGACATCGAACCGGACATCGGACCGGACATCGTACCGGACATCGGACCGGACATCGGACCGGACATCGGACCGGACATCGGCCCGGACATCGGACAGGACATCGGACCTGACATCGGACCGGACATCGGACCGGACATCGGACCGGACATCGGACCGGACATCGGACCGGACATCGGACCGGACATCGGACCGGACATCGGACCGGACATCGGACCTTACATCGGCCCGGACATCGGACCGGACATCGGACCTGACATCGGACAGGACATCGGGCAGGACATCGGACAGGACATCGGACAGGACATCGCACCGGACATCGGACAGACATCGGACAGGACATCGGACCGGACATCGGTCAGGACATCGGACAGGACATCGGACCGGACATCGGACCGGACATCGGATCGGACATCGGACCGGACATCGGACAGGACATCGGACCCCACATCGAACCGGACATCGAACCGGACATCGAACCGTACATCGAACCGTACATCGGACCGGACATCGGACTGGACATCGGACCGGACATCGGACCGGACATCGGACCGGACATCGGACCGGACATCGGACCGGACATCGGACCGGACATCGGACCGGACATCGGACCGGACATCGGACCGGACATCGGACCGGACATCGGACCGGACATCGGACCGGACATCGGACCGGACATCGGACCGGACATCGGACCGGACATCGGACCGGACATCGGACCGGACATCGGACCGGACATCGGACCGGACATCGGACCGGACATCGGACCGGACATCGGACTGGACATCGGACCGGACATCGGACCGGACATCGGACCGGACATCGGACAGGTCATCGGTCCGGACATCGGACCGGACATCGGACCGGACATCGGACCGGACATCGGACCGGACATCGGACCGGACATCGGACCGGACATCGGACCGGACATCGGACCGGACATCGGACCGGATATCGGACCGGACATCGGACCGGACATCGGACAGGACATCGGACAGGACATCGGACAGGACATCGGACAGGACATCGGACCGGACATCGGACCGGACATCGTACCGGACATCGCACCGGACATCGGACAGGACATCGGACCGGACATCGGACCGGACATCGGACCGGACATCAGACCGGACATCGGACCGGACATCGGACCGGACATCGGACCGGACATCGAACCTGACATCGGACCGGACATCGTACCGGACATCGGACCGGACATCGGACCGGACATCGGACCGGACATCGGACCGGACATCGAACCGGACTTCGGACCGGACATCGGACCGGACATCGGACCGGACATCGGACCGGACATCGGACAGGACATCGGACCGGACATCGGACCGGACATCGGACTGGACATCGGACCGGACATCGGACCGGACATCGGACCGGACATCGAACCGGACATCGAACCGGACATCGAACCGGACATCGAACCGGACATCGAACCGGACATCGGACCGGACATCGAACCGTACATCGGACCGGACATCGAACCGGACTTCGGACCGGACATCGGACCGGACATCGGACCGGACATCGTATCGAACATGAGACCGGATATCGAACCGGACATCGGACCGGACATCGGACCGGACATCGGACCGGACATGGTCCCGGACATCGGACAGGACATCGGACTGGACATGAGACCGGACATCGAACCGGACATCGGACCGGACATCGGACCGGACATCGGACCGGACATCGAACCGGACATCGGACCGGACATCGGACCGGACATCGGACCGGACATCGGACCGGACATCGGACCGGACATCGGACCAGACATCAGACCGGACATCGGACCGGACATCGGACCGGACATCGGACCGGACATCGGACCGGACATGGGACCGGACATCGGACCGGACATCGGACCGGACATCGGGCCGGACATCGGACCGGACATCGGACAAAACATCAGACCGGACATCGGACCGGACATCGGACCGGACATCGGACCGGACATTGGACCGGACATCGGACCGGACATCGGACCGGACATCGGACCGGACATCGGACCTGACATCGGACCGGACATCGGACCGGACATCGGACCGGACATCGGACCGGACATCGGACCGGACATCGGACCGGACATCGGACAGGACATCGGACAGGACATCGGACCGGACATCGGACCGGACATCGGACCGGACATCGGACCGGACATCGGACCGGACATCGGACCGGACATCGGACCGGACATGGGACCGGACATCGGACCGGACATCGGACCGGACATCGGACCGGACATCGGACCGGACATCGGACCAGACATCGGACCGGACATCGGACCAGACATCGGACCGGACATCGGACCGGTCATCGGACCGGACATCAGACCGGACATTGGACCGGACATCGGACCGGACATCGGACCGGACATCGGACCGGACATCGGACCGGACATCGGACCAGACATCGGACCGGACATCGGACCAGACATCGGACCGGACATCGGACCGGTCATCGGACCGGACATCAGACCGGACATTGGACCGGACATCGGACCGGACATCGGACCGGACATCGGACCGGACATCGGACCGGACATCGGACCGGACATCGGACCGGACATCGGACCAGACATCGGACCGGACATCGGACCGGACATCAGACCGGACATCGGACCGGACATCGGACCGGACATCGGACCGGACATCAGACCGGACATTGGAACGGACATCGGACCGGACATCGGACCGGACATCGGACCGGACATCGGACCGGACATCGGACCGGACATCGGACCGGACATCGGACCAGACATCGGACCGGACATCGGACCGGACATCGGACCGGACATCGGACCGGACATCGGACCAGACATCGGACCGGACATCGGACCGGACATCAGACTGGACATCGGACCGGACATCGGACCGGACATCGGACCGGACATCGGACAGGACATCGGACAGGACATCGGACAGGACATCGGACCGGACATCGGACCGGACATCGGACCGGACATCGCACCGGACATCGGACCGGACATCGGACCGGACATCGGACCGGACATCGGACCGGACATCGGACCGGACATCGGACCGGACATCGGACCGGACATCGAACCTGACATCGGACCGGACATCGGACCGGACATCGGACCGGACATCGGACCGGACATCGGACCGGACATCGGACCGGACATCGGACCGGACATCGGACCGGACATCGAACCGGACTTCGGACCGGACATCGGACCAGACATCGGACCGGACATCGGACCGGACATCGGACCGGACATCGGACCGGACATCGGACCGGACATCGAACCGGACATCGGACCGGACATCGGACCGGTCATCGGACCGGATATCGAACCGGACATCGAACCGGACATCGAACCGGACATCGAACCGGACATCGAACCGGACATCGGACCGGACATCGAACCGTACATCGGACCGGACTTCGGACCGGACATCGGACCGGACATCGGACCGAACATCGGACCGGACATCGTCCCGGACATCGGACCGGACATCGTCCCGGACATGAGACCGGACATCGAACCGGAAATCGGACCGGACATCGAACCCGAAATCGGACCGGACATCGGACCGGAAATCGGACCGGACATCGGACGGGACATCGGACCAGACATCGGACCGGACATCGGACCGGACATCGGACCGGACATCGCACCGGACATCGAACCGGACATCGAACCGGACATCGAACCTGACATCTAACCGGACATCGAACCGGATATTGAACCGGACATCAAACCGGACATCGAACCGGACATCGGACCGGATATCGGACCGGACATCGGACCGGATATCGTCCCGGACATCGTCCCGGACATCGGACCGGACATGAGACCGGACATCGCACCGGACATCGGACCGGACATCGGACCGGACATCGGACCGAACATCGGACCGGACATCGGACCGGACATCGGACTGGACATCGGACCGGACATCGGACCGGACATCGGACCGGACATCGGACCGGACATCGGACCGGACATCGGACCGGTCATCGGACCGGACATCGGACCGGACGGAGATGCGGTTGGTGTCATTTTATCCACCATTTTAAGCTTAATAAACCATAAAATTTTAATCAAAATCGTTAGAGCCTTTTTGGAGAAATTTTGATTTTTGACGATTTTTGAGGGTTTTTTGGGGTAAAATACCCTTAAAAATCAAAAATTCAAAAAAATGAAAAAAACGCCTGGAATTATCGTGGATTTGGACCTATATACCAAATTTCATTAAAATCGGACCATTAGGGCATTCTCTAGCTCTGTTTACATTCTGACACACACACACACACACACACACACACACACACACACACACACACACACACACACACACACAGACATCACTCCGAAAACCACTTTTTTGGACTCAGGGGGAACCATAATGGATAAATCCACCAACAACTCAAATTCGAAAATTTTGACGAAAACAATACTTTCTCCTTATACTATGGTATAGGGGGAGAAAGTAAAAATCTGACAAATATTTAAGCGTAAATAAAACCAATCTTAATAAAGTTTATGCAAAAAAATTGTAATAACAAAAAAAATTATAAATTCACAAATGATAGTTTATTTCATTGTCTTAGCTGGCAGTTAGATCAAAATAATAAAACACCCTTTGAATAATTAGGCTTATAGTTTTGACTTAATTTCATTCTAAAACAGTTTAAGTAAATAATTGTTTTTTTTTTGTTTTTTTTGCAAATTGTATGTGTTGAATTATATTATAAAAATGGAGTGTAAATTCTGTTATTTACAGTGCCATTATTACATGCTGTTATTTTTTGCGGGCTGTAAACAGGAAGCACATGATTTATATTATTTGCATACAAGGGGAAATAGTAAAAATACACAAATATAACACAAAAGAACCTAAGACAATAATTTGTATTTTGTTTGGATATACATATAATGTCAGAATAGCAACAAACCGTGTGTATAGGATGCCATTTCCATATTGTACCGGCAGGGGGGGTGGTGGGGGGTGACCCCATAGACCTTCGGTGTGCGCCTTCAGGATAGTCAAGGTTTACGTCCTAACGGGGTACCCAGTCCGCCCCTGTTTGTTGTTTTATAAGCCATGTAATCCTTTTAAATAATTGTAGGTACTCTAGGTGAGTTTATCACATACAGAAATAAATATAATGTTATAAAATGCGCAATTTGAGCACGGGCGACCTACCCCATAACACAATAGCCTATAGTAAAACAAAATAAAATGGTCAACATTTTGAAAACATACACATTGGAATTTTTTCCTGGAAATGGATCATGCCAAATATGTACAACCATTCGTTGCAGATAAAAATTGTTAAAAAAAAAAAAAAAACTAAATTGCAGTTAGCGGCTTAACAATGCAACCCCATGTTTGTATGATTTTTTTGTTTGTATACACTGCATTTTTTCAAATATATCTTAAAAAAATTCCATTAATGATGAGTATTGTGTAACAAACACAACATGGGTGTTCCAGCTTTCATAAAAAATAATGTAAGGCAGTTAAGTTATCTGTGGATAGAAAGTTTTATTGTAGAAAAAAGGTGTATGAAAGTTTTATATGGTAACATCGACTGCGATTAGCTACCGGAGCCATTAACACGGTTCCGATTAGCACGGTGTAATAATAATATGATACAAAATAAAAAGGATCTGTCGCCTTTTTACCTCGATAAAAGTCCATTGATAAATGATAAATGTTAATGCCTAAATCATTTAACCATGTCAATAAGACTTTCTATATGAACTAGTGCCTTTGAGTAAGATTGGCCCATTAGGAGCCGAAACCCGGGTAATCCACAAGGTGGAACTATGATGGATCTTTGGTACCAATGTACCATTTCTATAGATATTGATTTATTTTTATGTAGTGTGAACGTGTGAAGGTAGGTCATCTTTGATAGCGATCTTTGATAGGTCATCTTATTGATGGCGATTTGACCAGTGATTATATTTACTAGCCATATGGGTTTAGTAAGCAAATATAAGTTAAACCCTACCAAGTCAACATGTTCTAGTATTTTTCATGTTCTAGTATTTTTTTATTTTCCCATAAACTTCATAGGGTTGACATGGAGGTGTGTCGCGATATGGGTTTTTTGTAAGAAGGTATAAGTTGAAACTATAAAGACTGGGAGGGTGGCGTCGTCCTGCTACCTAGTTACTTGGAGGTCACGAATTGTGTATAGTTATAAGTAATGGTTTGTGGATGCGATATTCCCAGGTGGGGATTAACATCCGCACTAGTGAATACTAGTTCATACATAAAGGCCATCCTCATAATTAGACCAATTCGTATGTATGAGGTCGAAATTGTGGTTAGGATCTCACTTTAAACTGTAGGTCCCTAGATACCTTTAGCTGTTGGGCTGATAATTGACAGTCCTAAAAAGTCGGCCTTAGTCGGTTATCGCAATTCCTCAGCCAGAAGCATAATAGAAGTCTTTCTCAAACATTTTTAAAATTCCTTGTGGATGACCTTGAAACATATTTTCAAATTAATCAGATTATACGTTGGTTTACAAATCAAGGAATCGCTTGGGCTTTTTCTAAGTCCCCACGTTCATCGCAATTCCTCCACCAGAATCATAATAGTAGTCTTTCTAAAATATTTTTAAAATTCCATTTGGATGACCTTGAAACATATTTTCAAATTAATCTTCGTATCCTTTCTTTTACATATCAAAAATCGTTCGGGAAGTTTCTAAGTCCCCAAGGTCATCGCGATTCCTCCACCAGAAGCATAATAGTAGTCTTTCAAAAAATTTTAAAATTCGATGTTAATGCCCTTGAACATATTTTTAAATTAATCAGCGTATCCGTTCGTTTACATATGAAAAATCGTTAGGGATGTTTCTAAGTCCCCAAGGTGAACGCAATTCCTCCACCAGAACATAATAGTGGTCTTTCTCAAACATTTTTAAAATTCCTTGTGGATGACCTTGAAACATATTTTCAAATTAATCAGGGTATCCGTTCGTTTTCATATAAAAAATCGTTAGGGATGTTTCTAAGTCAACAAGGACATCGCAATTCCTAAACCAGAAGCATAATAGTAGTCTTTCTAAAATACCGGACATCGAACCGGACATCGAACCGGACATCGAACCGGACATCGAACCGGACATCGAACCGGATATTGGGAACCGGACATCGAACCGGACATCAAACCGGACATCGAACCGGAGATCGAACCGGACATCGGACCGGACATCGGACCGGACATCGGACCGGACATCGGACCGGACATCGGACCGGACATCGGACCGGACATCGGACCGGACATCGGACCGGACATCGGACCGGACATCGGACCGGACATCAGACCGGTCATCTTACTGGTCATCGGACCGGACATCGAACCGGACATCGAACCGGACATCGAACCGGACATCGAACCGGACATCGGACCGGACATCGAACCATACATCGGACCGGACATCGTATCGGACTTCGGACCGGACATCGGACCGGACATCGGACCGGACATCGGACCGGACATCGAACCGGACATCGAACCGGACATGAGACCGGACATCGAACCGGACATCGGACCGGACATCGGACCAGACATCGGACCGGACATCGGACCGGACATCGGACCGGACATCGGACCGGACATCAGACCGGACATCGGACCGGACATCGGACCGGACATCAGACCGGACATCGGACCGGACATCGGACCGGACATCGGACCGGACATCGGACCGGACATCGGACCGGACATCATACCGGACATCGGACCGGACATCGGACCGGACATCGGACCGGACATCGGACCGGACATCGGACCGGACATCGGACCGGACATCGGACCGGACATCGGACCGGACATCGGACCGGACATCGGACAGGACATCGGACAGGACATCGGACCGGACATCGGAGAGGACATCGAACCAGACATCGGTCCGGACATCGGACCGGACATCGGACCGGACATCGGACCGAACATCGAACCGGACATCGAACCGGACATCGGACCGTACATCGAACCGTACATCGGACCGGACATCGGACCGGACATCGGACCGGACATCGGACCGGACATCGGACCGGACATCGGACCGGACATCGGACCGGACATCGGACAGGACATCGGACAGGACATCGGACAGGACATCGGACCGGACATCGAACCGTACATCGGACCGGACATAACACCGGACATCGAACCGGACATCGAACCGGACATCGAACAGGATATCGGACCGGATATCGAACCGGACATCGTCCCTGACATCGGACCGGACATGAGACCGGACATCGGACCGGTCATCGGACCGGACATCGGACCGGACATCGGACCGGACATCGGACCGGACATCGAACCTGACATCGGACCGGACATCGGACCGGACATCGGACCGGACATCGGACCGGACATCGGACCGGACATCGGACCGGACATAAAACCGGACATCGGACCGGACATCGGACCGGACATCGGACCGGAGATCGGACCGGACATCGGACCGTACATCGGACCGTACATCGGACCGTACATCGGACCGAACATCGGACCGGACATCGGACCGGACATCGGACCCGGACATCGGATTGGACATCGGACCGGACATCGGACCGGACATCGGACCGGACATCGGACCGGACATCGGACCGGACATCGCACTGGACATCGGACCGGACATCGGACCGGACATCGGACGGGACATCGGACCGGACATCGGACCGGACATCGGACCGGACATCGGACCGGACATCGCACTGGACATCGAACCGGACATCGAACCGGACATCGAACCGGACATCGAACCGGACATCGAACCGGATATCGAACCGGACATCAAACCGGACATCGAACCGGACATCGGACCGGACATCGAACCGTACATCGGACTGGACCTCGGACCGGACATCGGACCGGACATCGGACCGGACATCGGACCGGACATCGTCCCGGACATCGTCCCGGACATCGGACCGGACATGAGACCGGACATCGCACCGGACATCGGACCGGACATCGAACCGGATATCGAACCGGACATCAAACCGGACATCGAACCGGACATCGGACCGGACATCGAACCGTACATCGGACCGGACCTCGGACCGGACATCGGACCGGACATCGGACCGGACATCGGACCGGACCTTGTCCCGGACATCGTCCCGGACATCGGACCGGACATGAGACCGGACATCGGACCGGACATCGGACCGGACATCGGACCGGACATCGGACCGGACATCGAACCGGACATCGGACCGGACATCAGACCGGACATCGGACCGGACATCGGACTGGACATCGGACCGGACATCGGACCGGACATCGGACCGGACATCGGTCCGGACATCGAACCGGACATCGGACCGGACATTGGACCGGACATCTTACCGGACATCGGACCGGACATCGGACCGATCATCGGACCGGACATCGGACCGGACATGAGACCGGACATCGGACCGGACATCGGACCGGACATCGGACCGGACATCGAACCGGACATCGTACCGGACATCGCATTGGACATCGGACAGGACATCGGACCGGACATCGGACCGGACATCGGACCGGACATCAGACCGGACATCGGACCGGACATCGGACCGGACATCGGACCGGACATCGGACCGGACATCGATCCTGACATCGGACCGGACATCGTACCGGACATCGGACCGGACATCGGACCGGACATAAAACCGGACATCGGACCGGACATCGGACCGGACATCGGACCGGACATCGAACCGGACTTCGGACCGGACATCGGACCGGACATCGGACCGGACATCGGACCGGACATCGGACAGGACATCGGACCGGACATCGGACCGGACATCGGACCGGACATCGGACCGGACATCGGACCGGACATCGGACCGGACATCGAACCGGACATCGAACCGGACAATGAACCGGACATCGAACCGGACATCGAACCGGACATCGGACCGGACATCGAACCGTACATCGGACCGGACATCGAACCGGACTTCGGACCGGACATCGGACCGGACATCGGACCGGACATCGAATCGAACATGAGACCGGATATCGAACCGGACATCAGACCGGACATCGGACCGGACATCGGACCGGACATCGGACCGGACATGGTCCCGGACATCGGACAGGACATCGGACCGAACATGAGACCGGACATCGAACCGGACATCGGACCGGACATCGGACCGGACATCGAACCGGACATCGGACCGGACATCGGACCGGACATCGGACCGGACATCGGACCGGACATCGGACCGGAAATCGGACCAGACATCAGACCGGACATCGGACCGGACATCGGACCGGACATCGCATCGGACATCGGACAGGACATCGGACCGGACATCGGACCGGACATCGGACCGGACATCAGACCGGACATCGGACCGGACATCGGACCGGACATCGGACCGGACATCGGACCGGACATCGAACCTGACATCGGACCGGACATCGTACCGGACATCGGACCGGACATCGGACCGGACATCGGACCGGACATCGGACCGGACATCGGACCGGACATCGGACCGGACATCGAACCGGACTTCGGACCGGACATCGGACTTGACATCGGACCGGACATCGGACCGGACATCGGACAGGACATCGGACCGGACATCGGACCGGACATCGGACCGGACATCGGACCGGACATCGGACCGGACATCGGACCGGACATCGAACCGGACATCGAACCGGACATCGAACCGGACATCGAACCGGACATCGAACCGGACATCGGACCGGACATCGAACCGTACATCGGACCGGACATCGAACCGGACTTCGGACCGGACATCGGACCGGACATCGGACCGGACATCGAATCGAACATGAGACCGGATATCGAACCGGACATCGGACCGGACATCGGACCGGACATCGGACCGGACATCGGACCGGACATGGTCCCGGACATCGGACAGGACATCGGACCGGACATGAGACCGGACATCGAACCGGACATCGGACCAGACATCGGACCGGACATCGGACCGGACATCGAACCGGACATCGGACCGGACATCGGACCGGACATCGGACCGGACATCGGACCGGACATCGGACCGGACATCGGACCAGACATCAGACCGGACATCGGACCGGACATCGGACCGGACATCGGACCGGACATCGGACCGGACATCGGACCGGACATCGGACCGGACATCGGACAAAACATCAGACCGGACATCGGACCGGACATCGGACCGGACATCGGACCGGACATCGGACCGGACATCGGACCGGACATCGGACCGGACATCGGACCGGACATCGGACCGGACATCGGACCTGACATCGGACCGGACATCGGACCGGACATCGGACCGGACATCGGACCGGACATCGGACAGGACATCGGACAGGACATCGGACCGGACATCGGACCGGACATCGGACCGGACATCGGACCGGACATCGGACCGGACATCGGACAAGTCATCAGACCGGACATCGGACCGGACATCGGACCGGACATCGGACCGGACATCGGACCGGACATCGGACCGGACATCGGACCGGACATCGGACCGGACATTGAACCGGACTTCGGACCGGACATCGGACCAGACATCGGACCGGACATCGGACCGGACATCGGACCGGACATCGGACCGGACATCGGACCGGACATCGAACCGGACATCGGACCGGACATCGAACCGTACATCGGACCGGACTTCGGACCGGACATCGGACCGGACATCGGACCGGACATCGGACCGGACATCGTCCCGGACATCGGACCGGACATCGTCCCGGACATGAGACCGGACATCGAACCGGAAATCGGACCGGACATCGAACCCGAAATCGGACCGGACATCGGACCGGAAATCGGACCGGACATCGGACGGGACATCGGACCAGACATCGGACCGGACATCGGACCGGACATCGGACCGGTCATCGTACCGGACATCGGACCGGACATCGGACCGGACATCGGACCGGTCATCGGACCGGACATCGGACCGGACGGAGATGCGGTTGGTGTCATTTTATCCACCATTTTAAGCTTAATAAACCATAAAATTTTAATCAAAATCGTTAGAGCCGTTTTTGAGAAATTTTGATTTTTGACGATTTTTGAGGGTTTTTTGGGGTAAAATACCCTTAAAAATCAAAAATTCAAAAAAATGAAAAAAACGCCTGGAATTATCGTGGATTTGGACCTATATACCAAATTTCATTAAAATCGGACCATTAGGGCATTCTCTAGCTCTGTTTACATTCTGACACACACACACACACACACACACACACACACACACACACACACACACACACACACACACACACAGACATCACTCCGAAAACCACTTTTTTGGACTCAGGGGGAACCATAATGGATAAATCCACCAACAACTCAAATTCGAAAATTTTGACGAAAACAATACTTTCTCCTTATACTATGGTATAGGGGGAGAAAGTAAAAATCTGACAAAAATTTAAGCGTAAATAAAACCAATCTTAATAAAGTTTATGCAAAAAAATTGTAATAACAAAAAAATTATAAATTCACAAATGATAGTTTATTTCATTGTCTTAGCTGGCAGTTAGATCAAAATAATAAAACACCCTTTGAATAATTAGGCTTATAGTTTTGACTTAATTTCATTCTAAAACAGTTTAAGTAAATAATTGTTTTTTTTGTTTTTTTTTGCAAATTGTATGTGTTGAATTATATTATAAAAATGGAGTGTAAATTCTGTTATTTACAGTGCCATTATTACATGCTGTTATTTTTTGCGGGCTGTAAACAGGAAGCACATGATTTATATTATTTGCATACAAGGGGAAATAGTAAAAATACACAAATATAACACAAAAGAACCTAAGACAATAATTTGTATTTTGTTTGGATATACATATAATGTCAGAATAGCAACAAACCGTGTGTATAGGATGCCATTTCCATATTGTACCGGCAGGGGGGGTGGTGGGGGGTGACCCCATAGACCTTCGGTGTGCGCCTTCAGGATAGTCAAGGTTTACGTCCTAACGGGGTACCCAGTCCGCCCCTGTTTGTTGTTTTATAAGCCATGTAATCCTTTTAAATAATTGTAGGTACTCTAGGTGAGTTTATCACATACAGAAATAAATATAATGTTATAAAATGCGCAATTTGAGCACGGGCGACCTACCCCATAACACAATAGCCTATAGTAAAACAAAATAAAATGGTCAACATTTTGAAAACATACACATTGGAATTTTTTCCTGGAAATGGATCATGCCAAATATGTACAACCATTCGTTGCAGATAAAAATTGTTAAAAAAAAACTAAATTGCAGTTAGCGGCTTAACAATGCAACCCCATGTTTGTATGATTTTTTTGTTTGTATACACTGCATTTTTTCAAATATATCTTAAAAAAATTCCATTAATGATGAGTATTGTGTAACAAACACAACATGGGTGTTCCAGCTTTCATAAAAAATAATGTAAGGCAGTTAAGTTATCTGTGGATAGAAAGTTTTATTGTAGAAAAAAGGTGTATGAAAGTTTTATATGGTAACATCGACTGCGATTAGCTACCGGAGCCATTAACACGGTTCCGATTAGCACGGTGTAATAATAATATGATACAAAATAAAATGGGCAAGGATCTGTCGCCTTTTTACCTCGATAAAAGTCCATTGATAAATGATAAATGTTAATGCCTAAATCATTTAACCATGTCAATAAGACTTTCTATATGAACTAGTGCCTTTGAGTAAGATTGGCCCATTAGGAGCCGAAACCCGGGTAATCCACAAGGTGGAACTATGATGGATCTTTGGTACCAATGTACCATTTCTATAGATATTGATTTATTTTTATGTAGTGTGAACGTGTGAAGGTAGGTCATCTTTGATAGCGATCTTTAATAGGTCATCTTATTGATGGCGATTTGACCAGTGATTATATTTACTAGCCATATGGGTTTAGTAAGCAAATATAAGTTAAACCCTACCAAGTCAACATGTTCTAGTATTTTTCATGTTCTAGTATTTTTTTATTTTCCCATAAACTTCATAGGGTTGACATGGAGGTGTGTCGCGATATGGGTTTTTTGTAAGAAGGTATAAGTTGAAACTATAAAGACTGGGAGGGTGGCGTCGTCCTGCTACCTAGTTACTTGGAGGTCACGAATTGTGTATAGTTATAAGTAATGGTTTGTGGATGCGATATTCCCAGGTGGGGATTAACATCCGCACTAGTGAATACTAGTTCATACATAAAGGCCATCATCATAATTAGACCAATTCGTATGTATGAGGTCGAAATTGTGGTTAGGATCTCACTTTAAACTGTAGGTCCCTAGATACCTTTAGCTGTTGGGCTGATAATTGACAGTCCTAAAAAGTCGGCCTTAGTCGGTTATCGCAATTCCTCAGCCAGAAGCATAATAGAAGTCTTTCTCAAACATTTTTAAAATTCCTTGTGGATGACCTTGAAACATATTTTCAAATTAATCAGATTATACGTTGGTTTACAAATCAAGGAATCGCTTGGGCTTTTTCTAAGTCCCCACGTTCATCGCAATTCCTCCACCAGAATCATAATAGTAGTCTTTCTAAAATATTTTTAAAATTCCATTTGGATGACCTTGAAACATATTTTCAAATTAATCTTCGTATCCTTTCTTTTACATATCAAAAATCGTTCGGGAAGTTTCTAAGTCCCCAAGGTCATCGCGATTCCTCCACCAGAAGCATAATAGTAGTCTTTCAAAAAATTTTAAAATTCGATGTTAATGCCCTTGAACATATTTTTAAATTAATCAGCGTATCCGTTCGTTTACATATGAAAAATCGTTAGGGATGTTTCTAAGTCCCCAAGGTGAACGCAATTCCTCCACCAGAACATAATAGTGGTCTTTCTCAAACATTTTTAAAATTCCTTGTGGATGACCTTGAAACATATTTTCAAATTAATCAGGGTATCCGTTCGTTTTCATATAAAAAATCGTTAGGGATGTTTCTAAGTCAACAAGGACATCGCAATTCCTAAACCAGAAGCATAATAGTAGTCTTTCTAAAATACCGGACATCGAACCGGACATCGAACCGGACATCGAACCGGATATTGGGAACCGGACATCGAACCGGACATCGAACCGGACATCGAACCGGAGATCGAACCGGACATCGGACCGGACATCGGACCGGACATCGGACCGGACATCGGACCGGACATCGGACCGGACATCGGACCGGACATCGGACCGGACATCAGACCGGTCATCTTACTGGTCATCGGACCGGACATCGAACCGGACATCGAACCGGACATCGAACCGGACATCGAACCGGACATCGGACCGGACATCGAACTGTACATCGGACCGGACATCGTATCGGACTTCGGACCGGACATCGGACCGGACATCGGACCGGACATCGGACCGGACATCGAACCGGACATCGAACCGGACATGAGACCGGACATCGAACCGGACATCGGACCGGACATCGGACCAGACATCGGACCGGACATCGGACCGGACATCGGACCGGACATCGGACCGGACATCAGACCGGACATCGGACCGGACATCGGACCGGACATCAGACCGGACATCGGACCGGACATCGGACCGGACATCGGACCGGACATCGGACCGGACATCAGACCGGACATCGGACCAGACATCGGACCGGACATCGGACCGGACATCGGACCGGACATCGGACCGGACATCGGACCGGACATCGGACCGGACATCGGACCGGACATCGGACCGGACATCGGACAGGACATCGGACAGGACATCGGACCGGACATTGGAGAGGACATCGAACCAGACATCGGTCCGGACATCAGACCGGACATCGGACCGGACATCGGACCGAACATCGAACCGGACATCGAACCAGACATCGGACCGTACATCGAACCGTACATCGGACCGGAAATCGGACCGGACATCGGACCGGACATCGGACCGGACATCGGACCGGACATCGGACCGGACATCGGACCGGACATCGGACCGGACATCGGACAGGACATCGGACAGGACATCGGACAGGACATCGGACCGGACATCGAACCGTACATCGGACCGGACATAACACCGGACATCGAACCGGACATCGAACCGGACATCGAACAGGATATCGGACCGGATATCGAACCGGACATCGTCCCTGACATCGGACCGGACATGAGACCGGACATCGGACCGGTCATCGGACCGGACATCGGACCGGACATCGGACCGGACATCGGACCGGACATCGGACCGGACATCGAACCTGACATCGGACCGGACATCGGACCGGACATCGGACCGGACATCGGACCGGACATCGGACCGGACATCGGACCGGACATCGGACCGGACATCGGACCGGACATCGGACCGGACATCGGACCGGACATCGGACCGGACATCGGACCGGACATCGGACCGGACATCGAACCGGACTTCGGACCGGACATCGGACCGGACATAAAACCGGACATCGGACCGGACATCGGACCGGACATCGGACCGGAGATCGGACCGGACATCGGACCGTACATCGGACCGTACATCGGACCGTACATCGGACCGAACATCGGACCGGACATCGGACCGGACATCGGACCGGACATCGGATTGGACATCGGACCGGACATCGGACCGGACATCGGACCGGACATCGGACCGGACATCGGACCGGACATCGCACTGGACATCGGACCGGACATCGGACGGGACATCGGACCGGACATCGGACCGGACATCGGACCGGACATCGGACCGGACATCGCACCGGACATCGAACCGGACATCGAACCGGACATCGAACCGGACATGGAACCGGGCATCGAACCGGATATCGAACCGGACATCAAACCGGACATCGAACCGGACATCGGACCGGACATCGAACCGTACATCGGACCGGACCTCGGACCGGACATCGGACCGGACATCGGACCGGACATCGGACCGGACATCGTCCCGGTCATCGTCCCGGACATCGGACCGGACATGAGACCGGACATCGCACCGGACATCGGACCGGACATCGAACCGGATATCGAACCGGACATCAAACCGGACATCGAACCGGACATCGGACCGGACATCGAACCGTACATCGGACCGGACCTCGGACCGGACATCGGACCGGACATCGGACCGGACATCGGACCGGACATCGGACCGGACATTGTCCCGGACATCGTCCCGGACATCGGACCGGACATGAGACCGGACATCGCACCGGACATCGGACCGAACATCGGACCGGACATCGGACCGGACATGAGACCGGACATCGGACCGGACATCGGACCGGACATCGGACCGGACATCGAACCGGACATCGGACCGGACATCTGACCGGACATGAGACCGGACATCGGACCGGTCATCGGACCGGACATCGAACCGGACATCGAACCGGACATCGGATCGGACATCGGATCGGACATCGAACCGGACATCGAACCGGACATCGGACCGGACATCGGACCGGACATCGGACCGTACATCGGACCGGACTTCCTACCGGACATCGGACCGGACCGGACATCGAACCGGACATCGGACCGGACATCGGACCGGACATCGGACCGGACATCGGACCGGACATCGGACCGGACATCGGACCGGACATCGGACCGGACATCGGACCGGACATCGAACCGGACATCGGACCGGACATCGGACCGGACATCGGACCGGACATCGAACCGGACATCGAACCGGACATCGAACCGGACATCGAACCGGACATCGAACCGGACATCGAACCGGACATCGGACCGGACATCGAACCGTACATCGGACCGGACATCGAACCGGACTTCGGACCGGACATCGGACCGGACACTGGACCGGTCATCGGACCGGACATCGAACCGGACATCGAATCGAACATGAGACCGGACATCGAACCGGACATCGGACCGGACATCGGACCGGACATCAGACCGGACATCGAACCGGACATCGGACCGGACATCGGACCGGACATCGGACCGGACATCGGACCGGACATCGGACCGGACATCGGACCGGACATCGGACCGGACATCGAACCGGACATCGGACCGGACATCAGACCGGACATCGGACCGGACATCGGACTGGACATCGGACCGGACATCGGACCGGACATCGGACCGGACATCGGTCCGGACATCGAACCGGACATCGGACCGGACATTGGACCGGACATCTTACCGGACATCGGACCGGACATCGGACCGAACATCGGAACGGACATCGGACCGGACATGAGACCGGACATCGGACCGGACATCGGACCGGACATCGGACCAGACATCGAACCGGACATCGGACCGGACATCTGACCGGACATGAGACCGGACATCGGACCGGTCATCGGACCGGACATCGAACCGGACATCGAATCGAACATGAGACTGGACATCGAACCGGACATCGGACCGGACATCGGACCGGACATCGGACCGGACATCGGACCGGACATCGGACCGGACATCGGACCGGACATCGGACCGGACATCGGACCGGACATCGGACCGGATATCGGACCGGACATCGGACCGGACATCGGACCGGACATCGGACCGAACATCGGACCGGACATCGGACCGGACATCGGACCGGACATGGTCCCGGACATCGGACAGGACATCGGACCGGACATGAGACCGGACATCGAACCGGACATCGGACCGGACATCGGACCGGACATCGGACCGGACATCGAACCGGACATCGGACCGGACATCGGACCGGACTTCGGACCGGACATCGGACCGGACATCGGACCGGACATCGGACCGGACATCGAACCGGACATCGGACCGGACATCAGACCGGACATCGGACCGGACATCGGACCGGACATATGACCGGACATCGGACCGGACATCGGACCGGACATCGGACAAGACATCAGACCGGACATCGGACCGGACATCGGACCGGACATCGGACCGGACATCGGACCGGACATCAGACCGGACATCGGACCGGACATTGAACCGGACATCGAACCGGACATCGAACCGGACATCGGACCGGACATCGAACCGTACATCGGACCGGACATCGAACCGGACTTCGGACCAGACATCGGACCGGACATCGGACCGGACATCGGACCGGACATCGAACCGGACATCGAACCGGACATGAGACCGGACATCGAACCGGACATCAGACCGGACATCGGACCGGACATCGGACCGGACATCGGACCAGACATCGGACCGGACATCGGACCGGACATCGGACCGGACATCGGACCGGACATCGGATCGGACATCGGACCGGACATCGGACCGGACATCGGACCGGACATCGGACCGGACATCGGACCGGACATCGGACCGGACATCGAACCGGACATCGGACCGGACATCGGACCGGACATCGAACCGGACATCGAAACGGACATCGAACCGGACATCGAACCGAAAATCGGACCGGACATCGAACCGTACATCGGACCGGACATCGAACCGGACATCGGACCGGACATCGGACCGGACACCGGACCGGACATCGGACCGGACATCGAACCGGACATCGAATCGAACATGAGACCGGACATCGAACCGGACATCGGACCGGACATCGGACCGGACATCGGACCGGACATCGGACAGGACATCGGACCGGACATCGGACCGGACATCGGACCGGACATCGGACCGGACATCGGACCGGACATCGGACAGGACATTGGACCGGACATCGGACCGGACATCGGACCGGACATCGGACCTTACATCGGACCGGACATCGGACCGGACATCGGACCGGACATCGGACCGGACATCGGACCGGACATCGGACCGGACATCAAACCGGACATCGGACCGGACATCGGACCGGACATCTGACCGGACATCGGACCGGACATCGGACCGGACATCGAACCGGACTTCGGACCGGACATCGGACCGGACATCGGACCGGACATCGGACCGGACATAAAACCGGACATCGGACCGGACATCGGACCGGACATCGCACCGGACATCGAACCGGACATCGAACCGGACATCGAACCGGACATCGAACCGGACATCGAACCGGATATCGAACCGGACATCAAACCGGACATCGAACCGGACATCGGACCGGACATCGAACGGTACATTTGACCGGACCTCGGACCGGACATCGGACCGGACATCGGACCGGACATCGGACCGGACATCGGACCGGACATCGTCCCGGACATCGTCCCGGACATCGGACCGGACATGAGACCGGACATCGCACCGGACATCGGACCGGACATCGGACCGGACATCGGATCGGACATCGGACCGGACATCGGACCGGACATCGGACCGGACATCGGACCGGACATCGGACCGGACATCGGACCGGACATCGGACCGGACATCGGACCGGACATCGGACCGGTCATCGGACCGGACATCGAACCGGACATCGAACCGGACATCGGACCGGACATCGTACCGGACATCGGACCGGACATCGGCCCGGACATCGGACAGGACATCGGACCCGACATCGGACCGGACATCGGACCGGACATCGGAACGGACATCGGACCGGACATCGGACCGGACATCGGACCGGACATCGGACCGGACATCGGACCGGACATCGGACCTTACATCGGACCGGACATCGGACCGGACATCGGACCGGACATCGGACAGGACATCGGGCAGGACATCGGACAGGACATCGGACAGGACATCGCACCGGACATCGGACAGACATCGGACAGGACATCGGACCGGACATCGGTCAGGACATCGGACAGGACATCGGACCGGACATCGGACCGGACATCGGATCGGACATCGGACCGGACATCGGACAGGACATCGGACCCCACATCGAACCGGACATCGAACCGGACATCGAACCGTACATCGAACCGTACATCGGACCGGACATCGGACTGGACATCGGACCGGACATCGGACCGGACATCGGACCGGACATCGGACCGGACATCGGACCGGACATCGGACCGGACATCGGACCGGACATCGGACCGGACATCGGACCGGACATCGGACCGGACATCGGACCGGACATCGGATTGGACATCGGACCGGACATCGGACCGGACATCGGACCGGACATCGGACCGGACATCGGACCGGACATCGGACCGGACATCGGACCGGACATCGGACCGGACATCGGACCGGACATCGGACCGGACATCGGACTGGACATCGGACCGGACATCGGACCGGACATCGGACCGGACATCGGACCGGACAACGGACAGGACATCGGAACGGACATCGGACCGGACATCGGACCGGACATCGGACCGGACATCGGACCGGACAACGGACCGGACATCGGACCGGACATCGGACCGGACATCGGACCGGACATCGGACCGGACATCGGACCGGATATCGGACCAGACATCGGACCGGACATCGGACAGGACATCGGACAGGACATCGGACAGGACATCGGACAGGACATCGGACCGGACATCGGACCGGACATCGTACCGGACATCGCACCGGACATCGGACAGGACACCGGACCGGACATCGGACCGGACATCGGACCGGACATCAGACCGGACATCGGACCGGACATCGGACCGGACATCGGACCGGACATCGGACCGGACATCGAACCTGACATCGGACCGGACATCGTACCGGACATCGGACCGGACATCGGACCGGACATCGGACCGGACATCGGACCGGACATCGGACCGGACATCGGACCGGACATCGGACCGGACATCGGACAGGACATCGGACCGGACATCGGACCGGACATCGGACCGGACATCGGACCGGACATCGGACCGGACATCGGACCGGACATCGGACCGGACATCGAACCGGACATCGAACCGGACATCGAACCGGACATCGAACCGGACATCGAACCAGACATCGGACCGGACATCGAACCGTACATCGGACCGGACATCGAACCGGACTTCGGACCGGACATCGGACCGGACATCGGACCGGACATCGAATCGAACATGAGACCGGATATCGAACCGGACATCGGACCGGACATCGGACCGGACATCGGACCGGACATCGGACCGGACATGGTCCCGGACATCGGACAGGACATCGGACCGGACATGAGACCGGACATCGAACCGGACATCGGACCGGACATCGGACCAGACATCAGACCGGACATCGGACCGGACATCGGACCGGACATCGGACCGGACATCGGACCAGACATCGGACCGGACATCGGACCGGACATGGTCCCGGACATCGGACAGGACATCGGACCGGACATGAGACCGGACATCGAACCGGACATCGGACCGGACATCGGACCGGACATCGGACCGGACATCGAACCGGACATCGGACCGGACATCGGACCGGACATCGGACCGGACATCGGACCGGACATCGGACCAGACATCAGACCCGACATCGGACCGGACATCGGACCGGACATCGGACCGGACATCGGACCGGACATCGGACCGGACATCGGACCGGACATCGGACCGGACATCGGACCGGACATCGGACAAAACATCAGACCGGACATCGGACCGGACATCGGACCGGACATCAGACCGGACATCGGACCGGACATCGGACCGGACATCGGACCGGACATCGGACCGGACATCGGACCGGACATCGGACCTGACATCGGACTGGACATCGGACCGGACATCGGACCGGACATCGGACCGGACATCGGACCGGACATCGGACCGGACATCGGACAGGACATCGGACAGGACATCGGACCGGACATCGGACCGGACATCGGACCGGACATCGGACCGGACATCGGACCGGACATCGGACAAGTCATCAGACCGGACATCGGACCGGACATCGGACCGGACATCGGACCGGACATCGGACCGGACATCGGACCGAACATTGGACCGGACATCGAACCGTACATCAGACCGGACATCGGACCGGACATCGGACCGGACATCGGACCGGACATCGGACCGGACATCGGACCGGACATCGGACCGGACATCGGACCGGACATCGGACAGGACATCGGACCGGACATCGGACCGGACATCGGACCGGACATCGCACCGGACATCGGACCGGACATCGGACCGGACATCGTCCCGGACATCGTCCCGGACATCGGACCGGACATAAGACCGGACATCGCACTGGACATCGGACTGGACATCGGACCGGACATCGGACCGGACATCGGACCGGACATCGGACCGGACATCGGACCAGACATCGGACCGGTAATCGGACCGGACATCGAACCGGACATCGAACCGGACATCGGACCGGACATCGTACCGGACATCGGACCGGACATCGGACCGGACATTGGACCGGACATCGGACAGGACATCGGACAGGACATCGGACCGGACATCGGACCGGACATCGGACCGGACATCGGACCGGACATCGTACCGGACATCGGACCGGACATCGGACCGGGCATCGGACCGGACATCGGACCGGACATCGGACCGGACATCGGACCGGACATCGGACCGGACATCGGACCGGACATCGAACCGTACATCGGACCAGACATCGGACCGGACATCGGACCGGACATCGGACCGGACATCGGACCGGACATCGGACCGGACATCGGACCGGACATCGGACCGGACATCGGACCGGACATCGGACAGGACATCGGACCGGACATCGGACCGGACATCGGACCGGACATCGCACCGGACATCGGACCGGACATCGGACCGGACATCGCACCGGACATCGGACCGGACATCGGACCGGACATCGGACCGGACATCGGACCGGACATCGGACCGGACATCGGACCGGACATCGGACCGGACATCGGACCGGACATCGGACCGGACATCGGACCGGACATCGAACCTGACATCGGACCGGACATCGGACCGGACATCGGACCGGACATCGGACCGGACATCGGACCGGACATCGGACCGGACATTGGACCGGACATCGGACCGGACATCGGACCGGACATCGGACCGGACATCGGACCGGACATCGGACCGGACATCGAACCGGACTTCGGACCGGACATCGGACCAGACATCGGACCGGACATCGGACCGGACATCGGACCGGACATCGGACCGGACATCGGACCGGACATCGGACCGGACATCGGACCGGACATCGGACCGGTCATCGGACCGGATATCGAACCGGACATCGAACCGGACATCGAACCGGACATCGAACCGGACATCGGACCGGACATCGAACCGTACATCGGACCGGACTTCGGACCGGACATCGGACCGGACATCGGACCGGACATCGGACCGGACATCGAACCGGAAATCGGACCGGACATCGGACCGGAAATCGGACCGGACATCGGACGGGACATCGGACCGGACATCGGACCGGACATCGGACCGGACATCGGACCGGACATCGGACCGGACATCGCACCGGACATCGAACCGGACATCGAACCGGACATCGAACCTGACATCTAACCGGACATCGAACCGGATATCGAACCGGACATCAAACCGGACATCGAACCGGACATCGGACCGGATATCGGACCGGACATCGGACCGGATATCGTCCCGGACATCGTCCCGGACATCGGACCGGACATGAGACCGGACATCGCACCGGACATCGGACCGGACATCGGACCGGACATCGGACCGGACATCGGACCGGACATCGGACCGGACATCGGACCGGACATCGGACCGGACATCGGACCGGACATCGAACCGGACATCGGACCGGACATCGGACCGGACATCGGACCGGACATCGGACCGGTCATCGGACCGGACATCGGACCGGACATCGGACCGGACATCGGACCGGTCATCGGACCGGACATCGGACCGGACGGAGATGCGGTTGGTGTCATTTTATCCACCATTTTAAGCTAAATAAACCATAAAATTTTAATCAAAATCGTTAAAGCCGTTTTTGAGAAATTTTGATTATTGACGATTTTTGAGGGTTTTTTGGGGTAAAATACCCTTAAAAATCAAAAATTCAAAAAAATGAAAAAAACGCCTGGAATTATCGTGGATTTGGACCTATATACCAAATTTCATTAAAATCGGACCATTAGGGCATTCTCTAGCTCTGTTTACATTCTGACACACACACACACACACACACACACACACACACACACACACACACACACACACACACACACACACACACACACACAGACATCACTCCGAAAACCACTTTTTTGGACTCAGGGGGAACCATAATGGATAAATCCACCAACAACTCAAATTCGAAAATTTTTACGAAAACAATACTTTCTCCTTATACTATGGTATAGGGGGAGAAAGTAAAAATCTGACAAAAATTTCAGCGTAAATAAAACCAATCTTAATAAAGTTTATGCAAAAAAATTGTAATAACAAAAAAAATTATAAATTCACAAATGATAGTTTATTTCATTGTCTTAGCTGGCAGTTAGATCAAAATAATAAAACACCCTTTGAATAATTAGGCTTATAGTTTTGACTTAATTTCATTCTAAAACAGTTTAAGTAAATAATTGTTTTTTTTGTTTTTTTTTGCAAATTGTATGTGTTGAATTATATTATAAAAATGGAGTGTAAATTCTGTTATTTACAGTGCCATTATTACATGCTGTTATTTTTTGCGGGCTGTAAACAGGAAGCACATGATTTATATTATTTGCATACAAGGGGAAATAGTAAAAATACACAAATATAACACTAAAGAACCTAAGACAATAATTTGTATTTTGTTTGGATATACATATAATGTCAGAATAGCAACAAACCGTGTGTATAGGATGCCATTTCCATATTGTACCGGCAGGGGGGGTGGTGGGGGGTGACCCCATAGACCTTCGGTGTGCGCCTTCAGGATAGTCAAGGTTTACGCCCTAACGGGGTACCCAGTCCGCCCCTGTTTGTTGTTTTATAAGCCATGTAATCCTTTTAAATAATTGTAGGTACTCTAGGTGAGTTTATCACATACAGAAATAAATATAATGTTATAAAATGCGCAATTTGAGCACGGGCGACCTACCCCATAACACAATAGCCTATAGTAAAACAAAATAAAATGGTCAACATTTTGAAAACATACACATTGGAATTTTTTCCTGGAAATGGATCATACCAAATATGTACAACCATTCGTTGCAGATAAAAATTGTTAAAAAAAAAAAACTAAATTGCAGTTAGCGGCTTAACAATGCAACCCCATGTTTGTATGATTTTTTGTTTGTAAACACTGCATTTTTTCAAATATATCTTAAAAAAATTCCATTAATGATGAGTATTGTGTAACAAACACAACATGGGTGTTCCAGCTTTCATAAAAAATAATGTAAGGCAGTTAAGTTATCTGTGGATAGAAAGTTTTATTGTAGAAAAAAGGTGTATGAAAGTTTTATATGGTAACATCGACTGCGATTAGCTACCGGAGCCATTAACACGGTTCCGATTAGCACGGTGTAATAATAATATGATACAAAATAAAATGGGCAAGGATCTGTCGCCTTTTTACCTCGATAAAAGTCCATTGATAAATGATAAATGTTAATGCCTAAATCATTTAACCATGTCAATAATACTTTCTATATGAACTAGTGCATTTGAGTAAGATTGACCCATTAGGAGCCGAAACCCGGGTAATCCACAAGGTGGAACTATGATGGATCTTTGGTACCAATGTACCATTTCTATAGATATTGATTTATTTTTATGTAGTGTGAACGTGTGAAGGTAGGTCATCTTTGATAGCGATCTTTGATAGGTCATCTTATTGATGGCGATTTGACCAGTGATTATATTTACTAGCCATATGGGTTTAGTAAGCAAATATAAGTTAAACCCTACCAAGTCAACATGTTCTAGTATTTTTCATGTTCTAGTATTTTTTCATTTTCCCATAAACTTCATAGGGTTGACATGGAGGTGTGTCGCGATATGGGTTTTTTGTAAGAAGGTATAAGTTGAAACTATAAAGACTGGGAGGGTGGCGTCGTCCTGCTACCTAGTTACTTGGAGGTCACGAATTGTGTATAGTTATAAGTAATGGTTTGTGGATGCGATATTCCCAGGTGGGGATTAACATCCGCACTAGTGAATACTAGTTCATACATAAAGGCCATCCTCATAATTAGACCAATTCGTATGTATGAGGTCGAAATTGTGGTTAGGATCTCACTTTAAACTGTAGGTCCCTAGATACCTTTCGCTGTTGGGCTGATAATTGACAGTCCTAAAAAGTCGGCCTTAGTCGGTTATCGCAATTCCTCAGCCAGAAGCATAATAGAAGTCTTTCTCAAACATTTTTAAAATTCCTTGTGGATGACCTTGAAACATATTTTCAAATTAATCAGATTATACGTTGGTTTACAAATCAAGGAATCGCTTGGGCTTTTTCTAAGTCCCCACGTTCATCGCAATTCCTCCACCAGAATCATAATAGTAGTCTTTCTAAAATATTTTTAAAATTCCATTTGGATGACCTTGAAACATATTTTCAAATTAATCTTCGTATCCTTTCTTTTACATATCAAAAATCGTTCGGGAAGTTTCTAAGTCCCCAAGGTCATCGCGATTCCTCCACCAGAAGCATAATAGTAGTCTTTCAAAAAATTTTAAAATTCGATGTTAATGCCCTTGAACATATTTTTAAATTAATCAGCGTATCCGTTCGTTTACATATGAAAAATCGTTAGGGATGTTTCTAAGTCCCCAAGGTGAACGCAATTCCTCCACCAGAACATAATAGTGGTCTTTCTCAAACATTTTTAAAATTCCTTGTGGATGACCTTGAAACATATTTTCAAATTAATCAGGGTATCCGTTCGTTTTCATATAAAAAATCGTTAGGGATGTTTCTAAGTCAACAAGGACATCGCAATTCCTAAACCAGAAGCATAATAGTAGTCTTTCTAAAATACCGGACATCGAACCGGACATCGAACCGGACATCGAACCGGACATCGAAACGGACATCGGGAACCGGACATCGAACCGGACATCGAACCGGACATCGAACCGGACATCGAACCGGACATCGGACCGGACATCGGACCGGACATCGGACCGGACATCGGACCGGACATCGGACCGGACATCGGACCGGACATCGGACCGGACATCAGACCGGTCATCTTACTGGTCATCGGACCGGACATCGAACCGGACATCGAACCGGACATCGAACCGGACATCGAACAGGACATCGGACTGGACATCGAACCGTACATCGGACCGGACATCGTATCGGACTTCGGACCGGACATCGGACAGGACATCGGACCGGACATCGGAGAGGACATCGAACCAGACATCGGTCCGGACATCGGACCGGACATCGGACCGGACATCGGACCGGACATCGGACCGGACATCGGACCGAACATCGGACCGGACATCGGACCGGACATCGGACCGGACATCGGACCGGACATCGGACCGGACATCGGACCGAACATCGGACCGAACATCGGACCGGACATCGGACCGGACATCGGACCGGACATCGGACCGGACATCGGACCGGACATCGGACCGGACATCGGACCGGACATCGGACCGGACATCGGACCGGACATCGGACAGGACATCGGACAGGACATCGGACAGGACATCGGACCGGACATCGAACCGTACATCGGACCGGACATAACACCGGACATCGAACCGGACATCGAACCGGACATCGAACAGGATATCGGACCGGACATCGAACCGGACATCGTCCCTGACATCGGACCGGACATGAGACCGGACATCGGACCGGTCATCGGACCGGACATCGGACCGGACATCGGACCGTACATCGGACCGGACATCGATTCTGACATCGGACTGGACATCGGACCGGACATCGGACCGGACATCGGACCGGACATCGGACCGGACATCGGACCGGACATCGGACCGGACTTCGGACCGGACATCGGAGCGGACATAAAACCGGACATCGGACCGGACATCGGACCGGACATCGGACCGGAGATCGGACCGGACATCGGACCGTACATCTGACCGTACATCGGACCGTACATCGGACCGAACATCGGACCGGACATCGGACCGGACATCGGACCGGACATCGGATTGGACATCGGACCGGACATCGGACCAGACATCGGACCGGACATCGGACCGGACATCGGACCGGACATCGTACCGGACATCGGACCGGACATCGGACCGGACATCGGACCGGACATCGGACCGGACATCGGACCGGACATCGGACCGGACATCGCACCGGACATCGAACCGGACATCGAACCGGACATCGGACCGGACATCGGACCGTACATCGGACCGAACATCGGACCGGACATCGGACCGGACATCGGACCGGACATCGGATTGGACATCGGACCGGACATCGGACCAGACATCGGACCGGACATCGGACCGGACATCGGACCGGACATCGCACCGGACATCGGACCGTACATCGGACCGAACATCGGACCGGACATCGGACCGGACATCGGACCGGACATCGGATTGGACATCGGACCGGACATCGGACCAGACATCGGACCGGACATCGGACCGGACATCGGACCGGACATCGCACCGGACATCGGACCGGACATCGGACCGGACATCGGACCGGACATCGGACCGGACATCGGACCGGACATCGGACCGGACATCGGACCGGACATCGCACCGGACATCGAACCGGACATCGAACCGGATATCGAACCGGACATCAAACCGGACATAGAACCGGACATCGGACCTGACATCGAACCGTACATCGGACCGGACCTCGGACCGGACATCGGACCGGACATCGGACCGGACATCGGACCGGACATCGGACCGGACATCGTCCCGGACATCGTCCCGGACATCGGACCGGACATGAGACCGGACATCGGACCGGACATCGGACCGGACATCGGACCGGACATCGGACCGGTCATCGGACCGTTACATCGGACCGGACATCAGACCGGACATCGGACCTTACATCGGACCGGACATCGGACCGGACATCGGACCGGACATCGGACCGGACATCGGACAGGACATCGGACCGGACATCGGACCGGACATCGGACAGGAAATCGGACCGGACATCGGACCGGACATCGGACCGGACATCGGACCGGACATCGGACCGGACATCGGACCGGACATCGGACCGGACGTCGGACCGGACGTCGGACCGGACATCGGACCGGACATCGGACCGGACATCGGACCGGACATCGGACCAGACATCGGACCGGTCATCGGACCGGACATCGGACCGGACATCGGACCGGACATCGGACCGGACATCGGACCGAACATCGGACAGGACATCGGACAGGACATCGGACCGGACATCGGACCGGACATTTAACCGGACATCGCACCGGACATCGAACCGGACATCGGACCGGACATCGGACTGGACATCGGACTGGACATCGGACCGGACATCGGACCGGACATCGGACCGGAAATCGGACCGCACATCGGACCGGACATCGGACAGGACATCGGACAGGACATCGGACCGGACATCAGACCGGACATCGGACCGTACATCGAACCGTACATCGGACCGGACATCGGACCGAACATCGGACCGGACATCGGACCGGACATCGGACCGGACATCGGACCGGACATCGGACCGGACATCGGACCGGACATCGGACCGAACATCGGACCGGACATCGGACCGTACATCGGACCGGATATCGAACCGGACATCGGACCGCACATTGGACCGCACATCGGACCGGACATCGGACAGGACATCGGACCGCACATCGGACCGGACATCGCACCGGACATCGAACCGGACATCGAACCGGACATCGAACCGGACATCGAACCGGACATCGAACCGGACATCGAACCGGACATCGAACCGGACATCGGACCGGACATCTTACCGGACATCGGACCGGACATCGGACCGGACATCGGACCGGACATCGGACCGGACATCGGACCGGACATTGGACCGGACATCGGACCGGACATCGGACCGGACATCGGACCGGACATCGGACAGGACATCGGACAGGACATCGGACCGGACATCGAACCGTACATCGGACCGGACATAACACCGGACATCGAACCGGACATCGAACCGGACATCGAACAGGATATCGGACCGGACATCGAACCGGACATCGTCCCTGACATCGGACCGGACATGAGACCGGACATCGGACCGGTCATCGGACCGGACATCGGACCGGACATCGGACCGTACATCGGACCGGACATCGATTCTGACATCGGACTGGACATCGGACCGGACATCGGACCGGACATCGGACCGGACATCGGACCGGACATCGGACCGGACATCGGACCGGACTTCGGACCGGACATCGGAGCGGACATAAAACCGGACATCGGACCGGACATCGGACCGGACATCGGACCGGAGATCGGACCGGACATCGGACCGTACATCTGACCGTACATCGGACCGTACATCGGACCGAACATCGGACCGGACATCGGACCGGACATCGGACCGGACATCGGATTGGACATCGGACCGGACATCGGACCAGACATCGGACCGGACATCGGACCGGACATCGGACCGGACATCGCACCGGACATCGGACCGGACATCGGACCGGACATCGGACCGGACATCGGACCGGACATCGGACCGGACATCGGACCGGACATCGCACCGGACATCGAACCGGACATCGAACCGGACATCGGACCGGACATCGGACCGTACATCGGACCGAACATCGGACCGGACATCGGACCGGACATCGGACCGGACATCGGATTGGACATCGGACCGGACATCGGACCAGACATCGGACCGGACATCGGACCGGACATCGGACCGGACATCGCACCGGACATCGGACCGTACATCGGACCGAACATCGGACCGGACATCGGACCGGACATCGGACCGGACATCGGATTGGACATCGGACCGGACATCGGACCAGACATCGGACCGGACATCGGACCGGACATCGGACCGGACATCGCACCGGACATCGGACCGGACATCGGACCGGACATCGGACCGGACATCGGACCGGACATCGGACCGGACATCGGACCGGACATCGGACCGGACATCGCACCGGACATCGAACCGGACATCGAACCGGACATCGAACCGGACATCGAACCGGACATCGAACCGGATATCGAACCGGACATCAAACCGGACATAGAACCGGACATCGGACCTGACATCGAACCGTACATCGGACCGGACCTCGGACCGGACATCGGACCGGACATCGGACCGGACATCGGACCGGACATCGGACCGGACATCGTCCCGGACATCGTCCCGGACATCGGACCGGACATGAGACCGGACATCGGACCGGACATCGGACCGGACATCGGACCGGACATCGGACCGGTCATCGGACCGTTACATCGGACCGGACATCAGACCGGACATCGGACCTTACATCGGACCGGACATCGGACCGGACATCGGACCGGACATCGGACCGGACATCGGACAGGACATCGGACCGGACATCGGACCGGACATCGGACAGGAAATCGGACCGGACATCGGACCGGACATCGGACCGGACATCGGACCGGACATCGGACCGGACATCGGACCGGACATCGGACCGGACGTCGGACCGGACGTCGGACCGGACATCGGACCGGACATCGGACCGGACATCGGACCGGACATCGGACCGGACATCGGACCGGTCATCGGACCGGACATCGGACCGGACATCGGACCGGACATCGGACCGGACATCGGACCGAACATCGGACAGGACATCGGACAGGACATCGGACCGGACATCGGACCGGACATTTAACCGGACATCGCACCGGACATCGAACCGGACATCGGACCGGACATCGGACTGGACATCGGACTGGACATCGGACCGGACATCGGACCGGACATCGGACCGGAAATCGGACCGCACATCGGACCGGACATCGGACAGGACATCGGACAGGACATCGGACCGGACATCAGACCGGACATCGGACCGTACATCGAACCGTACATCGGACCGGACATCGGACCGAACATCGGACCGGACATCGGACCGGACATCGGACCGGACATCGGACCGGACATCGGACCGGACATCGGACCGGACATCGGACCGAACATCGGACCGGACATCGGACCGTACATCGGACCGGATATCGAACCGGACATCGGACCGCACATTGGACCGCACATCGGACCGGACATCGGACAGGACATCGGACCGCACATCGGACCGGACATCGCACCGGACATCGAACCGGACATCGAACCGGACATCGAACCGGACATCGAACCGGACATCGAACCGGACATCGAACCGGACATCGAACCGGACATCGGACCGGACATCTTACCGGACATCGGACCGGACATCGGACCGGACATCGGACCGGACATCGGACCGGACATCGGACCGGACATTGGACCGGACATCGGACCGGACATCGGACCGGACATCGGACCGGACATCGCACCGGACATCGGACCGGACATCGGACCGGACATCGGACCGGACATCGGACCGGACATCGGACCGGACATCGGACCGGACATCGGACAGGACATCGGACCGGACATCGGACCGGACATCGGACCGGACATCGGACCGGACATCGAACCTGACATCGGACCGGACATCGGACCGGACATCGAACCGGACATCGGACCGGACATCGGACCAGACATCGGACCGGACATAACACCGGACATCGAACCGGACATCGAACCGGACATCGAACCGGCCATCGAACAGGACATCGGACCGGACATCGAACCGGACATCGTCCCTGACATCGGACCGGACATGAGACCGGACATCAGACCGGACATCGGACCGGACATCGGACCGGACATCGGACCGGACATCGGAAAGGACATCGGACCGGACATCGGACCGGACATCGAACCGGACATCGAACCGGACATCGAACCGTACATCGAACCGTACATCGGACCGGATATCGGACCGGACATCGGACCGGACATCGGACCGGACATCAGACCGGACATCGGACCGGACATCGGACCGGACATCGGACCGGACATTGGACCGGACATCGGACCGGACATCGGACCGGACATCGGACCGGACATCGGACCGGACATTGGACCGAACATCAGACCGGACATCGGACCGTACATCGGACAGGACATAACACCGGACATCGAACCAGACATCGAACCGGACATCGAACCGGACATCGAACAGGACATCGGACCGGACATCGAACCGGACATCGTCCCTGACATCGGACCGGACATGAGACCGGACATCGGACCGGACATCGGACCGGACATCGGACCGGACATCGGACCGGACATCGGACCGGACATCGGACAGGACATCGGACAGGACATCGGACAGGACATCGGACCGCACATCGGACAGGACATCGGACAGGACATCGGACCGGACATCGGACAGGACATCGGACCGGACATCGGACCGGACATCGGACCGGACATCGGAAAGGACATCGGACCGGACATCGGACCGGACATCGAACCGGACATCGAACCGGACATCGAACCGTACATCGAACCTTACATCGGACCGGATATCGGACCGGACATGAGACCGGACATCGCACCGGACATCGGACCGGACATCGGACCGGACATCGGACCGGACATCGGATCGGACATCGGACCGGACATCGGACCGGACATCAGACCGGACATCGGACCGGACATCGGACCGGACATCGGACCGGACATCGGACCGGACATCGGACCGGACATCGGACCGGACATCGGACCGGACATCGGACCGGTCATCGGACCGTTACATCGGACCGGACATCAGACCGGACATCGGACCTTACATCGGACCGGACATCGGACCGGACATCGGACCGGACATCGGACCGGACATCGGACAGGACATCGGACCGGACATCGGACCGGACATCGGACCGGACATCGGACCGGACATCGGACCGGACATCGGACCGGACATCGGACCGGACATCGGACCGGACATCGGACCGGACATCGGACCGGACATCGGACCGGACGTCGGACCGGACGTCGGACCGGACATCGGACCGGACATCGGACCGGACATCGGACCGGACATCGGACCGGACATCGGACCGGTCATCGGACCGGACATCGGACCGGACATCGGACCGGACATCGGACCGGACATCGGACCGAACATCGGACAGGACATCGGACAGGACATCGGACCGGACATCGGACCGGACATTTAACCGGACATCGCACCGGACATCGAACCGGACATCGGACCGGACATCGGACTGGACATCGGACTGGACATCGGACCGGACATCGGACCGGACATCGGACCGGAAATCGGACCGCACATCGGACCGGACATCGGACAGGACATCGGACAGGACATCGGACCGGACATCAGACCGGACATCGGACCGTACATCGAACCGTACATCGGACCGGACATCGGACCGAACATCGGACCGGACATCGGACCGGACATCGGACCGGACATCGGACCGGACATCGGACCGGACATCGGACCGGACATCGGACCGAACATCGGACCGGACATCGGACCGTACATCGGACCGGATATCGAACCGGACATCGGACCGCACATTGGACCGCACATCGGACCGGACATCGGACAGGACATCGGACCGCACATCGGACCGGACATCGCACCGGACATCGAACCGGACATCGAACCGGACATCGAACCGGACATCGAACCGGACATCGAACCGGACATCGAACCGGACATCGAACCGGACATCGGACCGGACATCTTACCGGACATCGGACCGGACATCGGACCGGACATCGGACCGGACATCGGACCGGACATCGGACCGGACATTGGACCGGACATCGGACCGGACATCGGACCGGACATCGGACCGGACATCGCACCGGACATCGGACCGGACATCGGACCGGACATCGGACCGGACATCGGACCGGACATCGGACCGGACATCGGACCGGACATCGGACAGGACATCGGACCGGACATCGGACCGGACATCGGACCGGACATCGGACCGGACATCGAACCTGACATCGGACCGGACATCGGACCGGACATCGAACCGGACATCGGACCGGACATCGGACCAGACATCGGACCGGACATCGGACCGGACATTGGACCGAACATCGGACCGGACATCGGACCGTACATCGGACCGGACATAACACCGGACATCGAAACGGACATCGAACCGGACATCGAACCGGCCATCGAACAGGACATCGGACCGGACATCGAACCGGACATCGTCCCTGACATCGGACCGGACATGAGACCGGACATCAGACCGGACATCGGACCGGACATCGGACCGGACATCGGACCGGACATCGGAAAGGACATCGGACCGGACATCGGACCGGACATCGAACCGGACATCGAACCGGACATCGAACCGTACATCGAACCGTACATCGGACCGGATATCGGACCGGACATCGGACCGGACATCGGACCGGACATCAGACCGGACATCGGACCGGACATCGGACCGGACATCGGACCGGACATCGGACCGGACATCGGACCGGACATCGGACCGGACATCGGACCGGACATCGGACCGGACATCGGACCGGACATTGGACCGAACATCAGACCGGACATCGGACCGTACATCGGACAGGACATAACACCGGACATCGAACCGGACATCGAACCGGACATCGAACCGGACATCGAACAGGACATCGGACCGGACATCGAACCGGACATCGTCCCTGACATCGGACCGGACATGAGACCGGACATCGGACCGGACATCGGACCGGACATCAGACCGGACATCGGACCGGACATCGGACCGGACATCGGACCGGACATCGGACCGGACGGAGATGCGGGTGGTGTCATTTTATCCACCATTTTAAGCTTAATAAACCATAAAATTTTAATCAAAATCGTTAGAGCCGTTTTTGAGAAATTTTGATTTTTGACGATTTTTGAGGGTTTTTTGGGGTAAAATACCCTTAAAAATCAAAAATTCAAAAAAATGAAAAAACGCCTGGAATTATCGTGGATTTGGACCTATATACCAAATTTCATTAAAATCGGACCATTAGGGCATTCTCTAGCTCTGTTTACATCCTGACACACACACACACACACACACACACACACACACACACACACACACACACACACACACACACACACACACACACACACACAGACATCACTCCGAAAACCACTTTTTTGGACTCAGGGGGAACCATAATGGATAAATCCACCAACAACTCAAATTCGAAAATTTTTACGAAAACAATACTTTCTCCTTATACTATGGTATAGGGGGAGAAAGTAAAAATCTGACAAAAATTTCAGCGTAAATAAAACCAATCTTAATAAAGTTTATGCAAAAAAATTGTAATAACAAAAAAAATTATAAATTCACAAATGATAGTTTATTTCATTGTCTTAGCTGGCAGTTAGATCAAAATAATAAAACACCCTTTGAATAATTAGGCTTATAGTTTTGACTTAATTTCATTCTAAAACAGTTTAAGTAAATAATTGTTTTTTTTGTTTTTTTTTGCAAATTGTATGTGTTGAATTATATTATAAAAATGGAGTGTAAATTCTGTTATTTACAGTGCCATTATTACATGCTGTTATTTTTTGCGGGCTGTAAACAGGAAGCACATGATTTATATTATTTGCATACAAGGGGAAATAGTAAAAATACACAAATATAACACAAAAGAACCTAAGACAATAATTTGTATTTTGTTTGGATATACATATAATGTCAGAATAGCAACAAACCGTGTGTATAGGATGCCATTTCCATATTGTACCGGCAGGGGGGGTGGTGGGGGGTGACCCCATAGACCTTCGGTGTGCGCCTTCAGGATAGTCAAGGTTTACGCCCTAACGGGGTACCCAGTCCGCCCCTGTTTGTTGTTTTATAAGCCATGTAATCCTTTTAAATAATTGTAGGTACTCTAGGTGAGTTTATCACATACAGAAATAAATATAATGTTATAAAATGCGCAATTTGAGCACGGGCGACCTACCCCATAACACAATAGCCTATAGTAAAACAAAATAAAATGGTCAACATTTTGAAAACATACACATTGGAATTTTTTCCTGGAAATGGATCATACCAAATATGAACAACCATTCGTTGCAGATAAAAATTGTTAAAAAAAAAAACTAAATTGCAGTTAGCGGCTTAACAATGCAACCCCATGTTTGTATGATTTTTTTGTTTGTAAACACTGCATTTTTTCAAATATATCTTAAAAAAATTCCATTAATGATGAGTATTGTGTAACAAACACAACATGGGTGTTCCAGCTTTCATAAAAAATAATGTAAGGCAGTTAAGTTATCTGTGGATAGAAAGTTTTATTGTAGAAAAAAGGTGTATGAAAGTTTTATATGGTAACATCGACTGCGATTAGCTACCGGAGCCATTAACACGGTTCCGATTAGCACGGTGTAATAATAATATGATACAAAATAAAATGGGCAAGGATCTGTCGCCTTTTTACCTCGATAAAAGTCCATTGATAAATGATAAATGTTAATGCCTAAATCATTTAACCATGTCAATAAGACTTTCTATATGAACTAGTGCCTTTGAGTAAGATTGGCCCATTAGGAGCCGAAACCCGGGTAATCCACAAGGTGGAACTATGATGGATCTTTGGTACCAATGTACCATTTCTATAGATATTGATGTAGTGTGAACGTGTGAAGGTAGGTCATCTTTGATAGCGATCTTTGATAGGTCATCTTATTGATGGCGATTTGACCAGTGATTATATTTACTAGCCATATGGGTTTAGTAAGCAAATATAAGTTAAACCCTACCAAGTCAACATGTTCTAGTATTTTTCATGTTCTAGTATTTTTTTCATTTTCCCATAAACTTCATAGGGTTGACATGGAGGTGTGTCGCGATATGGGTTTTTTGTAAGAAGGTATAAGTTGAAACTATAAAGACTGGGAGGGTGGCGTCGTCCTGCTACCTAGTTACTTGGAGGTCACGAATTGTGTATAGTTATAAGTAATGGTTTGTGGATGCGATATTCCCAGGTGGGGATTAACATCCGCACTAGTGAATACTAGTTCATACATAAAGGCCATCCTCATAATTAGACCAATTCGTATGTATGAGGTCGAAATTGTGGTTAGGATCTCACTTTAAACTGTAGGTCCCTAGATACCTTTCGCTGTTGGGCTGATAATTGACAGTCCTAAAAAGTCGGCCTTAGTCGGTTATCGCAATTCCTCAGCCAGAAGCATAATAGAAGTCTTTCTCAAACATTTTTAAAATTCCTTGTGGATGACCTTGAAACATATTTTCAAATTAATCAGATTATACGTTGGTTTACAAATCAAGGAATCGCTTGGGCTTTTTCTAAGTCCCCACGTTCATCGCAATTCCTCCACCAGAATCATAATAGTAGTCTTTCTAAAATATTTTTAAAATTCCATTTGGATGACCTTGAAACATATTTTCAAATTAATCTTCGTATCCTTTCTTTTACATATCAAAAATCGTTCGGGAAGTTTCTAAGTTCCCAAGGTCATCGCGATTCCTCCACCAGAAGCATAATAGTAGTCTTTCAAAAAATTTTAAAATTCGATGTTAATGCCCTTGAACATATTTTTAAATTAATCAGCGTATCCGTTCGTTTACATATGAAAAATCGTTAGGGATGTTTCTAAGTCCCCAAGGTGAACGCAATTCCTCCACCAGAACATAATAGTGGTCTTTCTCAAACATTTTTAAAATTCCTTGTGGATGACCTTGAAACATATTTTCAAATTAATCAGGGTATCCGTTCGTTTTCATATAAAAAATCGTTAGGGATGTTTCTAAGTCAACAAGGACATCGCAATTCCTAAACCAGAAGCATAATAGTAGTCTTTCTAAAATACCGGACATCGAACCGGACATCGAACCGGACATCGAACCGGACATCGAACCGGATATCGGGAACCGGACATCGAACCGGACATCGAACCGGACATCGAACCGGAGATCGAACCGGACATCGGACCGGACATCGGACCGGACATCGGACCGGACATCGGACCGGACATCGGACCGGACATCGGACCGGACATCAGACCGGTCATCTTACTGGTCATCGGACCGGACATCGAACCGGACATCGAACCGGACATCGGACAGGACATCGGACAGGACATCGGACAGGACATCGGACCGGACATCGGACCGGACATCGGACCGGACATCGGACCGGACATCGGACAGGACATCGGACAGGACATCGGACAGGACATCGGACCGGACATCGGACAGGACATCGGACAGGACATCGGACCGGACATCGGACAGGACATCGGACCGGACATCGGACCGGACATCGGACCGGACATCGGAAAGGACATCGGACCGGACATCGGACCGGACATCGAACCGGACATCGAACCGGACATCGAACCGTACATCGAACCTTACATCGGACCGGATATCGGACCGGACATCGGACCGGACATCGGACCGGACATCAGACCGGACATCGGACCGGACATCGGACCGGACATCGGACCGGACATCGGACCGGACGGAGATGCGGGTGGTGTCATTTTATCCACCATTTTAAGCTTAATAAACCATAAAATTTTAATCAAAATCGTTAGAGCCGTTTTTGAGAAATTTTGATTTTTAACGATTTTTGAGGGTTTTTTGGGGTAAAATACCCTTAAAAATCAAAAATTCAAAAAAATGAAAAAACGCCTGGAATTATCGTGGATTTGGACCTATATACCAAATTTCATTAAAATCGGACCATTAGGGCATTCTCTAGCTCTGTTTACATCCTGACACACACACACACACACACACACACACACACACACACACACACACACACACACACACACACACACACACACAGACATCACTCCGAAAACCACTTTTTTGGACTCAGGGGGAACCATAATGGATAAATCCACCAACAACTCAAATTCGAAAATTTTTACGAAAACAATACTTTCTCCTTATACTATGGTATAGGGGGAGAAAGTAAAAATCTGACAAAAATTTCAGCGTAAATAAAACCAATCTTAATAAAGTTTATGCAAAAAAATTGTAATAACAAAAAAAATTATAAATTCACAAATGATAGTTTATTTCATTGTCTTAGCTGGCAGTTAGATCAAAATAATAAAACACCCTTTGAATAATTAGGCTTATAGTTTTGACTTAATTTCATTCTAAAACAGTTTAAGTAAATAATTGTTTTTTTTGTTTTTTTTTGCAAATTGTATGTGTTGAATTATATTATAAAAATGGAGTGTAAATTCTGTTATTTACAGTGCCATTATTACATGCTGTTATTTTTTGCGGGCTGTAAACAGGAAGCACATGATTTATATTATTTGCATACAAGGGGAAATAGTAAAAATACACAAATATAACACAAAAGAACCTAAGACAATAATTTGTATTTTGTTTGGATATACATATAATGTCAGAATAGCAACAAACCGTGTGTATAGGATGCCATTTCCATATTGTACCGGCAGGGGGGGTGGTGGGGGGTGACCCCATAGACCTTCGGTGTGCGCCTTCAGGATAGTCAAGGTTTACGCCCTAACGGGGTACCCAGTCCGCCCCTGTTTGTTGTTTTATAAGCCATGTAATCCTTTTAAATAATTGTAGGTACTCTAGGTGAGTTTATCACATACAGAAATAAATATAATGTTATAAAATGCGCAATTTGAGCACGGGCGACCTACCCCATAACACAATAGCCTATAGTAAAACAAAATAAAATGGTCAACATTTTGAAAACATACACATTGGAATTTTTTCCTGGAAATGGATCATACCAAATATGTACAACCATTCGTTGCAGATAAAAATTGTTAAAAAAAAAACTAAATTGCAGTTAGCGGCTTAACAATGCAACCCCATGTTTGTATGATTTTTTTGTTTGTAAACACTGCATTTTTTCAAATATATCTTAAAAAAATTCCATTAATGATGAGTATTGTGTAACAAACACAACATGGGTGTTCCAGCTTTCATAAAAAATAATGTAAGGCAGTTAAGTTATCTGTGGATAGAAAGTTTTATTGTAGAAAAAAGGTGTATGAAAGTTTTATATGGTAACATCGACTGCGATTAGCTACCGGAGCCATTAACACGGTTCCGATTAGCACGGTGTAATAATAATATGATACAAAATAAAATGGGCAAGGATCTGTCGCCTTTTTACCTCGATAAAAGTCCATTGATAAATGATAAATGTTAATGCCTAAATCATTTAACCATGTCAATAAGACTTTCTATATGAACTAGTGCCTTTGAGTAAGATTGGCCCATTAGGAGCCGAAACCCGGGTAATCCACAAGGTGGAACTATGATGGATCTTTGGTACCAATGTACCATTTCTATAGATATTGATTTTGTTTTATGTAGTGTGAACGTGTGAAGTTAGGTCATCTTTGATAGCGATCTTTGATAGGTCATCTTATTGATGGCGATTTGACCAGTGATTATATTTACTAGCCATATGGGTTTAGTAAGCAAATATAAGTTAAACCCTACCAAGTCAACATGTTCTAGTATTTTTCATGTTCTAGAATTTTTTCATTTTCCCATAAACTTCATAGGGTTGACATGGAGGTGTGTCGCGATATGGGTTTTTTGTAAGAAGGTATAAGTTGAAACTATAAAGACTGGGAGGGTGGCGTCGTCCTGCTACCTAGTTACTTGGAGGTCACGAATTGTGTATAGTTATAAGTAATGGTTTGTGGATGCGATATTCCCAGGTGGGGATTAACATCCGCACTAGTGAATACTAGTTCATACATAAAGGCCATCCTCATAATTAGACCAATTCGTATGTATGAGGTCGAAATTGTAGTTAGGATCTCACTTTAAACTGTAGGTCCCTAGATACCTTTCGCTGTTGGGCTGATAATTGACAGTCCTAAAAAGTCGGCCTTAGTCGGTTATCGCAATTCCTCAGCCAGAAGCATAATAGAAGTCTTTCTCAAACATTTTTAAAATTCCTTGTGGATGACCTTGAAACATATTTTCAAATTAATCAGATTATACGTTGGTTTACAAATCAAGGAATCGCTTGGGCTTTTTCTAAGTCCCCACGTTCATCGCAATTCCTCCACCAGAATCATAATAGTAGTCTTTCTAAAATATTTTTAAAATTCCATTTGGATGACCTTGAAACATATTTTCAAATTAATCTTCGTATCCTTTCTTTTACATATCAAAAATCGTTCGGGAAGTTTCTAAGTCCCCAAGGTCATCGCGATTCCTCCACCAGAAGCATAATAGTAGTCAATCAAAAAATTTTAAAATTCGATGTTAATGCCCTTGAACATATTTTCAAATTAATCAGCGTATCCGTTCGTTTACATATAAAAAATCGTTAGGGATGTTTCTAAGTCCCTAAGGTGAACGCAATTCCTCCACCAGAACATAATAGTGGTCTTTCTCAAACATTTTTAAAATTCCTTGTGGATGACCTTAAAACATATTTTCAAATTAATCAGGGTATCCGTTCGTTTTCATATAAAAATCGTTAGGGATGTTTCTAAGTCAACAAGGACATCGCAATTCCTAAACCAGAAGCATAATAGTAGTCTTTCTAAAATACCGGACATCGAACCGGACATCGAACCGGACATCGAACCGGACATCGAACCGGACATCGAACCGGACATCGAACCGGACATCGGGAACCGGACATCGAACCGGACATCGAACCGGACATAAGACCGGACATCGGACCGGACATCGGACCGGACATCGGACCGGACATCGGACCGGACATCGGACCGGACATCGGACCGGACATCGGACCGGACATCGGACCGGACATCGGACCGGACATCGGACCGGACATCGGACCGGACATCAGACCGGTCATCTTACTGGTCATCGGACCGGACATCGAACCGGACATCGAACCGGACATCGAACCGGACATCGGACCGGACATCGAACCGTACATCGGACCGGACATCGTATCGGGCTTCGGACCGGACATCGGACCGGACATCGGACCGGACATCGGACCGGACATCGAACCGGACATCGATCCGGACATGAGACCGGACATCGAACCGGACATCGGACCGGACATCGGACCGGACATCGGACCGGACATCGGACCGGACATCGGACCGGACATCGGACCGGACATCGGACCGGACATCAGACCGGACATCGGACCGGACATCGGACCGGACATCGGACCGGACATCGGACCGGACATCGGACCGGACATCGGACCGGACATCGGACCGGACATCGGACCGGACATCGGACCGGACATCGGACCGGACATCGGACCGGACATCGGACCGGACATCGGGCCGGACATCGGACCGGACAACAGACCGGACATCGGACCGGACATCGGACCGGACATCGGACCGGACATCGGACCGGACATCGGACCGGACATCGGACCGGACATCGGACCGGACATCGGACCGGACATCGGACCGGACATCCGACCGGTCATCTAACTGGTCATCGGACCGGACATCGAACCGGACATCGAACCGGACATCGAACCGGACATCGAACCGGACATCGGACCGGACATCGAACCGTACATCGGACCGGACATCGTATCGGACTTCGGACCGGACATCGGACCGGACATCGGACCGGACATCGGACCGGACATTGGACCGGACATAGGACCGGACATCGGACCGGACATCGGACCGGACATCGGACCGGACATCGGACCGGACATCGGACCGGACATCGGACCGGACATCGGACCGGACATCGGACCGGACATCGGACCGAACATCGGACCGGACATCGGACCGGACATCGGACCGGACATATGACCGGACATCGAACCGGACATCCTCCCTGACATTGGACCGGACATGAGACCGGACATCGGACCGGACATCGAAACGGACATCGAACCGGACAAGGAACCGGACATCGGACCGGACATTGGACCGGACATCGGACCGGACATCGGACCGGACATCGGAAAGGACATCGGACCGGACATCGGACCGGACATCGGACCGGACATCAGACCGGTCATCTTACTGGTCATCGGACCGGACATCGAACCGGACATCGGCCCGGACATCGGACCGGACATCGGACCGGACATCGGACCGGACATCAGACCGGTCATCTTACTGGTCATCGGACCGGACATCGGACCGGACATCGAACCGTACATCGGACCGGACATCGTATCGGACTTCGGACCGGACTTCGGACCGGACATCGGACCGGACATCGGACCGGACATCGAACCGGACATCGGACCGGACATCGGACCGGACATCGGACCGGACATCGGACCGGACATCGGACCGGACATCGGACCGGACATCGGACCGGACATCGGACCGGACATCGGACCGGACATCGGACCGGACATCGGACCGGACATCGGACCGGACATCGGACCGGACATCGGACCGGACATCGGACCGGACATCGGACCGGACATCGGACCGGACATCGGGCCGGACATCGGACCGGACATTGGACAGGACATCGGACCGGACATCGGAGAGGACATCAAACCGGACATCGGACCGGACATCGGACCGGACATCGGACCGGACATCGGACCGGACATCGAACCGGACATCAAACCGGATATCGGACCGTACATCGAACCGTACATCGGACCGGAAATCGGACCGGGCATCGGACCGGACATCGGACCGGACATCGGACCGGACATCGGACCGGACATCGGACCGGACATCGGACCGGACTACGGACAGGACATCGGACCGGACATCGGACCGGACATCGGACCGGACATCGGACCGGACATCGGACCCAACATCGAACCGGACATCGAACCGGACATCGAACCGTACATCGAACCGTACATCGGACCGGACATCGGACCGGACATCGGACCGGACATCGGACCGGACATCAGACCGGACATCGGACCGGACATCGGACCGGACAACGGACCGGACATCGGACCTTACATCGGACCGGACATCAGACCGGAACTCTGACCTTACATCGGACCGGACATCGGACCGGACATCGGGCCGGACATCGGACCGGACATCGGACCGGACATCGGACCGGACATCGGACAGGACATCGGACCGGACATCGGACCGGACATCGCACCGTACATCGGACCGTACATCGGACCGGACATCGGACCGGACATCGGACCGAACATCGGACCGGACATCGGACCGTACATCGGACCGGACATAACACCGGACATCGAACCAGACATCGAACCGGACATCGAACCGTACATCGGACCGGACATAACACCGGACATCGAACCGGACATCGAACCGGACATCGTCCCTGACATCGGACCGGACATGAGACCGGACATCGGACCGGACATCGGACCGGACAACGGACCGGACATCGGACCGGACATCGGACCGGACATCGGACCGGACATCGGACCGGACATCGGACCGGACATCGGACAGGACATCGGACAGGACATCGGACCGGACATCGGACCGGACATCGAACCGGACATCGCACCGGACATCGAACCGGACATCGGACCGGACATCGGACCGGACATCGGACCGGACATCGGACCGGACATCGGACCGGACATTGGACCGCACATCGGACCGGACATCGGACAGGACATCGGACAGGACATCGGACCGGACATCGGACCGGACATCGGACCGTACATCGAACCGTACATCGGACCGGACATCGGACCGGACATCGGACCGGAAATCGGACCGGACATCGGACCGGACATCGGACCGGACATCGGACCGGATATCGGACCGGACATCGGACCGGACATCGGACCGGACATCGGACCGGATATCGGACCGGACATCGGACCGGACATCGGACCGGACATCGGGCCGGACATCGGACCGGACATCGGACCGGACATCGGACCGGACATCGGACAGGACATCGGACCGGACATCGGACCGGACATCGCACCGTACATCGGACCGTACATCGGACCGGACATCGGACCGGACATCGGACCGAACATCGGACCGGACATCGGACCGTACATCGGACCGGACATAACACCGGACATCGAACCAGACATCGAACCGGACATCGAACCGTACATCGGACCGGACATAACACCGGACATCGAACCGGACATCGAACCGGACATCGTCCCTGACATCGGACCGGACATGAGACCGGACATCGGACCGGACATCGGACCGGACATCGGACCGGACATCGGACCGGACATCGGACCGGACATCGGACCGGACATCGGACCGGACATCGGACCGGACATCGGACCGGACATCGGACCGAACATCGGAACGGACATCGGACCGTACATCGGACCGGACATAACACCGGACATCGAACCGGACATCGAACCGGACATCGGACCGTACATCGGACCGGACATAACACCGGACATCGAACCGGACATCGTCACTGACATCGGACCGGACATGAGACCGGACATCGGACCGGACATCGGACCGGACATCGGACCGGACATCGGACCGGACATCGGACCGGACATCGGACAGGAACTCGGACAGGACATCGGACAAGACATCGGACAGGACATCGGACCGGACATCGGACAGGACATCGGACAGGACATCAGACCGGTTATCGGACCGGACATCGGACCGGACATCGGACCGGACATCGGACCCAACATCGAACCGGACATCGAACCGGACATCGAACCGTACATCGAACCGTACATCGGACCGGATATCGGACCGGACATCGGACCGGACATCGGACCGGACATCGGACCGGACATCGGACCGGACATCGGACCGTACATCGAACCGTACATCGGACCGGACATCGGACCGGACATCGGACCGGACATCTTACCGGACATCGGACAGGACATCGGACCGGACATCGGACCGGACATCGGACCGGACATCGGACCGGACATCGGACCGGACATCGGACTTGACATCGGACCGGACATCGGACCGGACATCGGACCGGACATCGGACCGGACATCGGACCGGACGGAGATGCGGGTGGTGTCATTTTATCCACCATTTTAAGCTTAATAAACCACAAAATTTTAATCAAAATCGTTAGAGCCGTTTTTGAGAAATTTTGATTTTTGACGATTTTTGAGGGTTTTGGGGTAAAATACCCTTAAAAATCAAAAATTCAAAAAAATGAAAAAAACGCCTGGAATTATCGTGGATTTGGACCTATATACCAAATTTCATTAAAATCGGACCATTAGGGCATTCTCTAGCTCTGTTTACATCCTGACACACACACACACACACACACAGTCATCACTCCGAAAACCACTTTTTTGGACTCAGGGGGAACCATGATGGATAAATCCACCAACAACTCAAATTCGAAAATTTTGACGAAAACAATACTTTCTCCTTATACTATGGTATAGGGGGAGAAAGTAAAAATCTGACAAAAATTTAAGCGTAAATAAAACCAATCTTAATAAAGTTTATGCAAAAAAATTGTAATAACAAAAAAAATTATAAATTCACAAATGATAGTTTATTTCATTGTCTTAGCTGGCAGTTAGATCAAAATAATAAAACACCCTTTGAATAATTAGGCTTATAGTTTTGACTTAATTTCATTCTAAAACAGTTTAAGTAAATAATTGTTTTTTTTGTTTTTTTTTTTGCAAATTGTATGTGTTGAATTATATTATAAAAATGGAGTGTAAATTCTGTTATTTACAGTGCTATTATTACATGCTGTTATTTTTTGCGGGTTGTAAACAGGAAGCACATGATTTATATTATTTGCATACAAGGGGAAATAGTAAAAATACACAAATATAACACAAAAGAACCTAAGACAATAATTTGTATTTTGTTTGGATATACATATAATGTCAGAATAGCAACAAACCGTGTGTACAGGATGCCATTTCCATATTGTACCGGCAGGGGGGGTGGTGGGGGGTGACCCCATAGACCTTCGGTGTGCGCCTTCAGGATAGTCAAGGTTTACGCCCTAACGGGGTACCCAGTCCGCCCCTGTTTGTTGTTTTATAAGCCATGTAATCCTTTTAAATAATTGTAGGTACTCTAGGTGAGTTTATCACATACAGAAATAAATATAATGTTATAAAATGCGCAATTTGAGCACGGGCGACCTACCCCATAACACAATAGCCTATAGTAAAACAAAATAAAATGGTCAACATTTTGAAAATATACACATTGGAATTTTTTCCTGGAAATGGATCATACCAAATATGTACAACCATTCGTTGCAGATAAAAATTGTTAAAAAAAAACTAAATTGCAGTTAGAAGCTTAACAATGCAACCCCATGTTTGTATGATTTTTTTGTTTGTAAACACTGCATTTTTTCAAATATATCTTAAAAAAATTCCATTAATGATGAGTATTGTGTAACAAACACAACATGGGTGTTCCAGCTTTCATAAAAAATAATGTAAGGCAGTTAAGTTATCTGTGGATAGAAAGTTTTATTGTAGAAAAAAGGTGTATGAAAGTTTTATATGGTAACATCGACTGCGATTAGCTACCGGAGCCATTAACACGGTTCCGATTAGCACGGTGTAATAATAATATGATACAAAATAAAATGGGCAAGGATCTGTCGCCTTTTTACCTCGATAAAAGTCCATTGATAAATGATAAATGTTAATGCCTAAATCATTTAACCATGTCAATAAGACTTTCTATATGAACTAGTGCCTTTGAGTAAGATTGGCCCATTAGGAGCCGAAACCCGGGTAATCCACAAGGTGGAACTATGATGGATCTTTGGTACCAATGTACCATTTCTATAGATATTGATTTATTTTTATGTAGTGTGAACGTGTGAAGTTAGGTCATCTTTGATAGCGATCTTTGATAGGTCATCTTATTGATGGCGATTTGACCAGTGATTATATTTACTAGCCATATGGGTTTAGTAAGCAAATATAAGTTAAACCCTACAAGTCAACATGTTCTAGTATTTTTCATGTTCTAGTATTTTTTCATTCTTTCAAGTCTTTCTCAAACATTTTTAAAATTCCTTGTGGATGACCTTGAAACATATTTTCAAATTAATCAGATTATACGTTGGCTTACAAATCAAGGAATCGCTTGGGCTTTTTCTAAGTCCCCACGTTCATCGCAATTCCTCCACCAGAATCATAATAGTAGTCTTTCTAAAATATTTTTAAAATTCCATTTGGATGACCTTGAAACATATTTTCAAATTAATCTTCGTATCCTTTCTTTTACATATCAAAAATCGTTCGGGAAGTTTCTAAGTCCCCAAGGTCATCGCGATTCCTCCACCAGAAGCATAATAGTAGTCTTTCAAAAAATTTTAAAATTCGATGTTAATGCCCTTGAACATATTTTCAAATTAATCAGCGTATCCGTTCGTTTACATATGAAAAATCGTTAGGGATGTTTCTAAGTCCCCAAGGTGAACGCAATTCCTCCACCAGAACATAATAGTGGTCTTTCTCAAACATTTTTAAAATTCCTTGTGGATGACCTTGAAATATATTTTCAAATTAATCAGGGTATCCGTTCGTTTTCATATAAAAAATCGTTAGGGATGTTTCTAAGTCAACAAGGACATCGCAATTCCTAAACCAGAAGCATAATAGTAGTCTTTCTAAAATACCGGACATCGAACCGGACATCGAACCGGACATCGAACCGGACATCGAACCGGACATCGGGAACCGGACATCGAACCGGACATCGAACCGGACATCGAACCGGACATCGAACCGGACATCGGACCGGACATCGGACCGGACATCGGACCGGACATCGAACCGGACATCGAACCGGACATCGAACCGGACATCGGGAACCGGACATCGAACCGGACATCGAACCGGACATCGAACCGGACATCGAACCGGACATCGGACCGGACATCGGACCGGACATCGGACCGGACATCGGACCGGACATCGGACCGGACATCGGACCGGACATCGGACCGGACATCGGACCGGACATCAGACCGGTCATCTTACTGGTCATCGGACCGGACATCGAACCGGACATCGAACCGGACATCAACCGGACATCGAACCGGACATCGGACCGGACATCGAACCGTACATCGGACCGGACATCGTATCGGACTTCGGACCGGACATCGGACCGGACATCGGACCGGACATCGGACCGGACATTGAACCGGACATCGAACCCGACATGAGACCGGACATCGAACCGGACATCGGAACGGACATCGGAACGGACATCGGACCGCACATCGGACCGCACATCGGACCGGACATCGGACAGGACATCGGACCGGACATCGCACCGGACATCGAACCGGACATCGAACCGGACATCGAACCGGACATCGAACCGGACATCGAACCGGACATCGAACCGGACATCGAACCTGACATCGAACCGGACATCGAACCGGACATCGAACCGGACATCGGACCGAACATCGGACCGGACATCGGACCGGACATCGGACCGGACATCGGACCGGACATCAGACCGGACATCAGACCGGACATCGAACCGGACATCGAACCGGACATCGGGAACCGGACATCGAACCGGACATCGAACCGGACATCGAACCGGACATCGAACCGGACATCGGACCGGACATCGGACCGGACATCGGACCGGACATCGAACCGGACATCGAACCGGACATCGAACCGGACATCGGGAACCGGACATCGAACCGGACATCGAACCGGACATCGAACCGGACATCGAACCGGACATCGGACCGGACATCGGACCGGACATCGGACCGGACATCGGACCGGACATCGGACCGGACATCGGACCGGACATCGGACCGGACATCGGACCGGACATCAGACCGGTCATCTTACTGGTCATCGGACCGGACATCGAACCGGACATCGAACCGGACATCAACCGGACATCGAACCGGACATCGGACCGGACATCGAACCGTACATCGGACCGGACATCGTATCGGACTTCGGACCGGACATCGGACCGGACATCGGACCGGACATCGGACCGGACATTGAACCGGACATCGAACCCGACATGAGACCGGACATCGAACCGGACATCGGAACGGACATCGGAACGGACATCGGACCGCACATCGGACCGCACATCGGACCGGACATCGGACAGGACATCGGACCGGACATCGCACCGGACATCGAACCGGACATCGAACCGGACATCGAACCGGACATCGAACCGGACATCGAACCGGACATCGAACCGGACATCGAACCTGACATCGAACCGGACATCGAACCGGACATCGAACCGGACATCGGACCGAACATCGGACCGGACATCGGACCGGACATCGGACCGGACATCGGACCGGACATCAGACCGGACATCGGACCGGACATCGGACCGGACATCGGACCGGACATCGGACCGGACATCGGACCGGACATCGGACCGGACATCGGACCGGACATCGGACAGGACATCGGACCGGACATCGGACCGGACATCGGACCAGACATCGAACCATACATCGGACCGGACATCGGACCGGACATCGGACTGGACATCGGACCGGACATCGGACCGGACATCGAACCGGACATCGTCCCGGACATCGGACCGGACATGAGACCGGACATCGGACCGGACATCGGACAGGACATCGGACCGGACATCGGACAGGACATCGGACCGGACATCGGACCGGACATCGGACCGGACATCGGACCGGACATCGTACCGGACATCGGACCGGACATCGGACCGGACATCGGACCGGACATCGGACCGGACATCGGACCGGACATCGGACCGGACATCGGACCCCACATCGAACCGGACATCGAACCGGACATCGAACCGTACATCGAACCGTACATCGGACCGGACATCGAACCGGACATCGGACCGGACATCGGACCGGACATCGGACCGGACATCGGACCGGACATCGGACCGGACATCGGACCGGACATCGGACCGGACATCTGACCGGACATCGGACCGGACATCGGACCGGACATCGGACCGGACATCGGACAGGACATCGGACCGGACATAGGACCGGACATCGGACCGGACATCGGACCGGACATCGGACCGGACATCGGACCAGACATCGGACCGTACATCGGACCGTACATCGGACCGGACATCGAACCGTACATCGAACCGTACATCGGACCGGACATCGGACCGGACATCGGACCGGAAATCGGACCGGACATCGGACCGGACATCGGACCGGACATCGGACCGGACATCGGACCGGACATCGGACCGGACATCGGACCGGACATCGGACAGGACATCGGACCGGACATAGGACCGGACATCGGACCGGACATCGGACCGGACATCGGACCGGACATCGGACCAGACATCGGACCGTACATCGGACCGTACATCGGACCGGACATCGAACCGTACATCGAACCGTACATCGGACCGGACATCGGACCGGACATCGGACCGGACATCGGACCGGACATCGGACCGGACATCGGACCGGACATCGGACCGGACATCGGACCGGACATCGGACCGGACATCGGACCGGACATCGGCCCGGACATCGGACCGGACATCGGACCGGACATCGGACCGGACATCGGACCGGACATCGGACCGGACATCGGACCGGACATCGGACCGGACATCGGACCGGACATCGGACCGGACATCGGACCGGACATCGGACCGGACATCGGCCCGGACATCGGACCGGACATCGGACCGGACATCGGACCGGACATCGGACCGGACATCGGACCGGACATCGGACCGGACATCGGACCGGACATCGGACCGGACATCGTACCGGACATCGGACCGGACATCGGACCGGACATCGGACCGGACATCGGACCGGACATCGGACCAGACATCGGACCGGACATCGGACCGGACATCGGACCGGACATCGGACCGGACATCGGACCGGACATCGGACCGGACATCGGACCGGACATCGGACCGGACATCGGACCGGAAATCGGACCGGACATCGGACCGGACATCGGACCGGACATCGGACCGGACATCGGACCGGACATCGGACCGGACATCGGACCGGACATCGGACCGGACATCGGACCGGACATCGGACCGGACATCGGACCGGACATCGGACCGGACATCGGACCGGACATCGGACCGGACATCGGACCGGACATCGGACCGGACATCGGACAGGACATCGGACCGGACATAGGACCGGACATCGGACCGGACATCGGACCGGACATCGGACCGGACATCGGACCAGACATCGGACCGTACATCGGACCGTACATCGGACCGGACATCGAACCGTACATCGAACCGTACATCGGACCGGACATCGGACCGGACATCGGACCGGAAATCGGACCGGACATCGGACCGGACATCGGACCGGACATCGGACCGGACATCGGACCGGACATCGGACCGGACATCGGACCGGACATCGGACCGGACATCGGACCGGACATCGGACCGGACATCGGACCGGACATCGGACCCCACATCGAACCGGACATCGAACCGGACATCGAACCGTACATCGAACCGTACATCGGACCGGACATCGAACCGGACATCGGACCGGACATCGGACCGGACATCGGACCGGACATCGGACCGGACATCGGACCGGACATCGGACCGGACATCGGACCGGACATCGGACCGGACATCGGACCGGACATCGGACCGGACATCGGACCGGACATCGGACCGGACATCGGACAGGACATCGGACCGGACATAGGACCGGACATCGGACCGGACATCGGACCGGACATCGGACCGGACATCGGACCGGACATCGGACCGTACATCGGACCGTACATCGGACCGGACATCGAACCGTACATCGAACCGTACATCGGACCGGACATCGGACCGGACATCGGACCGGAAATCGGACCGGACATCGGACCGGACATCGGACCGGACATCGGACCGGACATCGGACCGGACATCGGACCGGACATCGGACCGGACATCGGACCGGACATCGGACAGGACACCACCCGCATCTCCGTCTGGTCCGATGTCCGGTCCGATGTCCGGTCCGATGTCCGGTCCGATGTCCGGTCCGATGTCCGGTCCGATGTCCGGTCCGATGTCCGGTCCGATGTACGGTTCGATGTCCGGTCCGATGTCCGGTCCGATGTCCGGTCCGATGTCCGGTCCGATGTCCGGTCCGATGTCCGGTCCGATGTCCGGTCCGATGTCCGGTCCGATGTACGGTTCGATGTCCGGTCCGATGTCCGGTCCGATGTCCGGTCCGATGTCCTGTCCGATGTCCGGTCCGATGTCCGGTCCGATGTCCGTTCCGATGTCCGGTCCGATCGGTGTGCGCCTTCAGGATAGTCAAGGTTTACGCCCTAACGGGGTACCCAGTCCGCCCCTGTTTGTTGTTTTATAAGCCATGTAATCCTTTTAAATAATTGTAGGTACTCTAGGTGAGTTTATCACATACAGAAATAAATATAATGTTATAAAATGCGCAATTTGAGCACGGGCGACCTACCCCATAACACAATAGCCTATAGTAAAACAAAATAAAATGGTCAACATTTTGAAAATATACACATTGGAATTTTTTCCTGGAAATGGATCATACCAAATATGTACAACCATTCGTTGCAGATAAAAATTGTTAAAAAAAAAACTAAATTGCAGTTAGCGGCTTAACAATGCAACCCCATGTTTGTATGATTTTTTTGTTTGTAAACACTGCATTTTTTCAAATATATCTTAAAAAAATTCCATTAATGATGAGTATTGTGTAACAAACACAACATGGGTGTTCCAGCTTTCATAAAAAATAATGTAAGGCAGTTAAGTTATCTGTGGATAGAAAGTTTTATTGTAGAAAAAAGGTGTATGAAAGTTTTATATGGTAACATCGACTGCGATTAGCTACCGGAGCCATTAACACGGTTCCGATTAGCACGGTGTAATAATAATATGATACAAAATAAAATGGGCAAGGATCTGTCGCCTTTTTACCTCGATAAAAGTCCATTGATAAATGATAAATGTTAATGCCTAAATCATTTAACCATGTCAATAAGACTTTCTATATGAACTAGTGCCTTTGAGTAAGATTGGCCCATTAGGAGCCGAAACCCGGGTAATCCACAAGGTGGAACTATGATGGATCTTTGGTACCAATGTACCATTTCTATAGATATTGATTTATTTTTATGTAGTGTGAACGTGTGAAGGTAGGTCATCTTTGATAGCGATCTTTGATAGGTCATCTTATTGATGGCGATTTGACCAGTGATTATATTTACTAGCCATATGGGTTTAGTAAGCAAATATAAGTTAAACCCTACCAAGTCAACATGTTCTAGTATTTTTCATGTTCTAGTATTTTTTCATTTTCCCATAAACTTCATAGGGTTGACATGGAGGTGTGTCGCGATATGGGTTTTTTGTAAGAAGGTATAAGTTGAAACTATAAAGACTGGGAGGGTGGCGTCGTCCTGCTACCTAGTTACTTGGAGGTCACGAATTGTGTATAGTTATAAGTAATGGTTTGTGGATGCGATATTCCCAGGTGGGGATTAACATCCGCACTAGTGAATACTAGTTCATACATAAAGGCCATCCTCATAATTAGACCAATTCGTATGTATGAGGTCGAAATTGTGGTTAGGATCTCACTTTAAACTGTAGGTCCCTAGATACCTTTAGCTGTTGGGCTGATAATTGACAGTCCTAAAAAGTCGGCCTTAGTCAGTTACAAGACTCCAAAATCGCCCCACAATCATCATACATTCATCTCTCATTCATATTCAGGTTAAAAATACCCACTATGTGAGGCCCCAGTCACAAAATAGTGATATAGTGATTTTATACAATTTTAATGCTATATATATCATTTTAAATCATAAAAGTTATACTAAACACCCCACCATTAGGCATACCTTTTTGTTTTGTGTATGTTTTAAAAATCAAATAGAAACAAAGTTTGGTTTGTTGTATATTCAAAGAAGGATTCTGTGAAGAGTAAACTTTGTCTACCATCTTTTTCAAAGTTAACATATTCTGTAATTGAATTTGGTTTTAAGCAGAACTTTGCTTTCTCCGAAGTATTGCATTTCAAAACAAAGTTTTTCCCCTTACTTATGTAGACGTAGTATTTTCATACTCACTCACCAAAAAGTATATATTAAAAATCTTAGTTACATTTTCTTTACTAAGGCTAATGGCAACTCAAATTTTTACCATTAGACTTCTTCAGGTGTTACAAAACAAAATAATCAAAACAATAATTATTTGATATTGATATTTAACATTTGGATGGGTGGCTCATGAACATTAAGGGTCAAAATTTTTTCCATGAACAACAATTGTAATGTTTTTAATGTTTCACAATACGTTTCTCCAAAGACACATAGTTTCTTCCATTTTTCCATATTGCCAATTGAATTTCACTTAAATTAACATCCCATTTATTTTGGCAAGTATGGAAGAAAATTTTTGGAAATTAATTTGATATTTATAAAACACCGTTCTGCTATGTTACTCCTAGTTACATAGAGAATTATTGTTCGGTGCATAATGCTTTTGTTGAATAAATAGTTTTTAAGATCACTGCTCTTAGCATTATCACTTATTAATTCCTTACATAATCCAAAGTTTTTTAACACAACAGTTTCCAAAATATTTTATAATTGATCTTGATTTAGCATCCAGCATTGAATAAAGCTAGATAAATTTAGTACACTGGTCGACTGTGATTAACAAATTATTATTTTGCATCTTGCTCCTAGTTAAAGGTCCAAAAATGTGTTATATCAATGACATTCATTATTAATATCTGAAGCTGATTTACAATTAATTTTTGATTCATTTATTTCTTTTACTATATTATTTCCTGACAATCTCCTATACATATCTTAATCAATTAAACTGATACTGCTAAAAGAATCTAGTAAAACGTTTTCAATTATTTGGTCACTGAATTTGACATTTGGAGTAGGTAACATACGGATTTTGACTTCAATTTTGCATGCTGTGTTGCTCCTAGCTTATGCTTAATTCTTTTGTTGTATTTATTAAAGCTTCTAGTTTCACGACAATTTATTCTTCGCTGTATTTTCTTTTTATTATAAAATACTCCATTAAAGTTTTTTTATTATAAAAAACTCACATTAAAGTTTTGATTTCCCCCATTTGGCCCGTTTTTTTGGAACAGAATGTGGTTCCCTAGCTTTGAGGTTATTAGTGTAGCTACTTTGTTTCCTGTAGCAATTTCGAGCAACATGCCCCAATTGGTTACAATTATAACTCTTGATACTCTATGGGTCATTGACATTGTTAACCACCCGGTTGGATTGTGACACAGGGTGGACTTTAACAGAACGCCTGCAATCGTCTTCGTATGCAACGTTTTGTGCGTGAATGCATAGCTTATCTAAGTCTTCAAACGTTGAAGGCATCGGATAAAACACTTATTTGGCTCTCGTTTCGGGATTCATTCCGATAGTTATTAATTCTACTAACTATTCGTCGGAATATACACAGTTCAATAATTTAGCACTCTATTTTACCGCTAGAATGTAAAAATTTAATGCTTCATTAATTATTTGAGGTCTGTTTACCAAATTTCTTTTCAAACTTTTTCTTAGTCCTACAGGTACAAAATAAGACAACAACTTTTGGTGTAACACATTCAGGCTCAAGTTTAATCGTTTGGTTTCCAATACCTTAATATGTATTGGACCTGTCGTATACCCTAAATTTAGATCTACAATTTGTTCATCTGTTCAGTTTCTTCCTTTAGCTTCAAAATGTTTCTTATACACCCCAATAATTTATTTACATCCAACCTATCACAAACTTGAAAGTTTCTTATGTGAATTTGAATTGGATTTGGTAGTTTAGCGAAAGCACATTTTTGATCTTTCTAGACACTACAAACATTATTGACAGCTTTTTCATCCAGGCCTATACACTTCATGTAGAATGTATTAGTTTACAAACTTATTTATAAATATAAAACTAAAAGCTAACGATTAAAATAGAAAATTGGTTTACGACGGTGGATGAATATTGATATTTTATTTAAAAATAAACAGACTTGAAACAACAAATCATCCCTGATGTAACAAATTGTTCACTGACTCAACAGGGACTAAAACTGTGATTTTCCTCTAACAGAATAATATTATTTCAAGTTTCAATCTCAGAACTGCGTAATCCGTTAACCCAATTAAAGTGACAGCCAGATAAAAAATACCCTCTCCTAAATCGCCCGTAGAAAATCATTTCCCTTCTTACTGTTTGAATTTTTTGATCACATGCTCGAAAGTATTTTTATAGAAATAGTTAAAGGAATGGAATAATAATTATTTTGCAACACTGTTACAAAATAACAAAACACAAATTTTACATTTTACTCATCTTTTATTTTCGGGTTCTTATGAAAAGTCTTAAATTACAGAAACTTGACCTCGAACAAATATTACTCCCAAATTTTAATGTTTTATAGAGATGGTAGGTGTAAAAGGAGTAACGTATCAAAAGTTTTTCAATATTCCTCCATGGGAAGTTCGCCATTTTGACGAATTTTCAAAATGGTGGACAATAACTATTTTCATAAAGTTATTACGAGTTTACTTCATTGAAACCCCACTGTAAATCAAGTTTCTTAATTCATTTCAGTATATACGGATGAGTAATAACTTTATGAGAAAAAAATCACCCATGTAGCAGCACACCTGCGTAATCAGTAGAATACAAATACAATTTTTAAGTAATTTTTAATTGTTATAAAAACCACGAGTGCAGGTGAGTGTAGGTTGGCTGCATTTGGAAAGTTTTATGCAATTGCAAATAGATGATAACCAGATAAAAATACCCCACATGTTGTATAAAAATATATTCATTAATGAGAGAGATGTAGCATTTTATTAATGTCTTATAGAAATAATACAGGGATCTTCAGAATCCGTTTTTTATTGCCTTGTTTTTCAACCTAATAAAAAAAATTATGCCAAATTATAAATTTTTTAATGATCTCTGAGTATAATAAAAGAAAAATCATAATACGTACTCCCGTCACAGCAGATCTGCGTACTTAGCGAATTTCAAATATATATATATATATATATATATATATATATATATATTTAAATATCTCTAACTTGGTAAATATTATTAAAATTTTACAAGTAATAAAAAGTTGCAAAATTTAAGTTATCTAACGAATGATACCAAGTCTAGAAAGATATGTCAACAAAAATATCGGAGTTATTGCGATTTTGCTATGAAAATGACCTTAATTTGCAATAGTAATTATAATGCAAAATCAATATTGTCTGAAGAAAAATGGCAATAACTCCGCTACTCTTCACTATCCCAATTTTATACATAAACTTTTTGTTTAGTAAAACTTTGATAAAATTAGCCGGTTTTGAGATATTTGAGTTTAAAAATTTAAAATAGCCAACATTTTGAAAATATATCGGAAATATATACTTTTTCCTGAAAATGACATTAGTGTGATAAAAGTTTATTCAAAATATGTACTTATTCGTCACAGAAGTTAAAATTCTATTTTTGAAAAAAAAAAAAAACTAGTGGCTCAAAAAAGCCCCTTAGACCCCTGTTTGTATGATTTTTTTATCGTCTCGACCCAAGGAACAAATAAAAAATTTCCATGTAAACATCATGTATTTTTCAAATATATCTTCAACAATTTACATTAATGATGAGTATTGTACAACAGACATACCAATAATTCATGGGTGTTTTAGCTTTCATAAAAATAATGTAAGGCAATTAGTTATATGTGGATAAAAAATTTTCTTGTAAAAAAATGTTTATGGACATTTTTTTATTGAAACATTCACTGTAAGTAGCAATAGGAACTGTCTATTTATAAATAATGTGGTACATACCAACGATCTGTCGCCGTTCCAGCTCAATTAAAGTCCATTGATAAATAATAAAAGTTAATGCCATCATTTAACTATGCCATTATTATTTAAACTACTGCCCCTGAATAAAATTGGGCCCAGTAGGGCCCGAAGCCTGAGTCATCCACTAGAGAGTTGTTCTGAAAATCAGTTGTACTGCGACGGATCTTGGTATGTACCAAGTACCAATGTACCATTTCTGGAGATATTCATTTATTTTTATGTAGAGTGAATGTTTCCATGTCAATGTAGGTCGTCTTGATTGATAGCGATTAGCTGTAGAAATTATTTGAAATCATAACATAAGTTATACTAATAGCCTTCAATTACTTTTTGGTTTTGTGAATGTTTTAAAGATCAAATAGAAACAAAGTTTGGCTTGTTGTATATTCAAAGAGAAGATTCTGTAAAGAGTAAACTTTTGCTATCATATTTTTCAAAGTTAACATATTCTGTAATTGAATTTGGTTTTAAGCAGAACTTGGCTTTCTCCGAAGTATTGCATTTCAAAACAAAGTTTTTCTCCTTACTTACGTAGAAGTAGTATTTTCATATTCAATCACCAAGCAGTATACAGTATAAGTGTAATTTCAATAAGTGTATCTTAGAGAAATTCTCTTTATAAAGGCTATTGGCAACTAAATGTTTTGTCACTATACTTCTTTAGGGGGTACAATAATAATAAATAAAAAAAATTTATATTTAACATTTGGATAGCAGCTCATGAAAATTAATGGGCAATTAATTGGTTCATGAACTAAAATATGAACATTTCTTAATGTCACATAATTTTTCTGCTCTAATTATTTTTCCTTACTTAGGAGTAGGCCTAAGTTAGTTAGTTGTAAAACAGGGAAGGAGTTTTTTCCCTGAAAAAAAAAAATCATAAAACCAAACCAAACCAAACAAGGTTGTGAAGTTATTGCGTTAACAAAATCTGAAATACTTTTAAGTTACTATAAAATAGTCCAGTTGATTAAGGAATTTATAATAATTAAATAATGTAAACTAAAAATAACTACATAAATTATCTCTAAATTAAAATCAATGGTCTACTCACTTAAAAAATAAACAGTTTTCTATATATTGACCAACAAAATATGATAACCAAATAATGTGAGCTTAAAATGTATAATAAATAAAAATATTTTCAATGTACCATTAATCATTAAAGTAATACTATAAAACACGAAGAAAACCTTTGTGAAACCGTATGTTTCAAATAGAAAAGAAACGTTGACTGTAGAGAACTTAAGGGTTCAAAGCTTGTGCCAACAGTGGCGTACCCAGGATTTTTTTCGGGGGGGGGGGGATATTATCAGTTCATAATTCCATGAAGATATATATGTATGTGTATGACAATATATACATATGTATGTGTATTAGTACATATATGTGCGTGTATGTGTATACCTGTACATAAAAGGGAATGCATGAAATAATATACAGTTTATTACCATTGACTATATACATAGGTGTTAAAACTAAATTAAACCATGTATACGTTGGTATAAAACTTTAATTTTAATACCAGGATAGACTTTTATACACATGGGAAAATTTATATATAGTTGTATACAACCTACACCGCAATTATATATAAGTTACAATAATACATACCCTCTTACACCAGCATATGACACTTAATTTAACAAAATATCGAGTCTTCTTAGCTTCTTAGCCATGACGTGAAAGACCTCTTCAGGTAAAACATTAATGTCTATGTGAATAGAGAGGTGGGCTAGACCATTTAACCTAGTTTGAGACGTCGAATTGCGCAGGAATGATTTCAGACGACGCAAAGTGGAGAATGATTGCTCTGTTGTCGCCGTTGTGATGGGCAACGTGACGCTCATCTTAAAACTAATAAATCACAGATAAACCACAACAAGTCTTACTAAGAGTTATTTATTTTTAAACTTATATTTTGTATGGTAATCATTACAAAAGTTTATTTATTGCTTAAATAGTTGTAAAAATCGTAGTAGAAATGTCTGTAAGCCAACTTTACAGTTATTACAAAACTTTTAAATAGGCACGGAAAGAATAAAAAATTATTTAATATATACCAGACGTGATACTGACTCAATGGCTTTCTTGATAAACATTAAAAAAAAAATTAAACATGAAGCATTTAAGACTTAGGCCTAACCACTACTTTAAAAACTGACTGGCCTAGTAAAAACATTGATATGTAGGCCTAATGTATTAATTCAGAGCATAATTATATACCTTAAACATGGTATGCAATGTTGGGAACAACATTTCGTTGCAATGATCCAAGCCTGTCAGGAATACAGTGGGGAGCTTCTCCTTTCCCATTTTCTTTCATCACTCTCCTCCACATCGCCAATTCGGCGGAAAATTGGGCTGGGTCGGAGATGATTGATGGCCGCTGTTTGGCCAATGTTGTTGAACAGAGATCTATGTCTGTATTCTCAGACTTAAATAAATTCTGCGGCAAAGAGGAGGGATATTTTTTGAAGAACATCCCGATGCTTCAAAAATCTCTGCGTCATTTCACTAAGGAAATGGTCGAGGAAGGGAATGAAAATGCCGCGCCGGTAATATACTCCTCGGGGTTGTTGGTCATATAGTTGTCCCTTTGAGTTGATCCCGCTACCACTACTCCCTATCTAGCATCCCATTTGAAACTTAAATTATGAACATATTAATATTAAAACCATTCAAGTTTAAGAATAGAAAAATGTTTACATTGAAAAATAAATTATATAATGTTTTACTTGAAAAATATAAATAAAAATAAATTAAATATCCCCTTCAGAATTTCGGGGGGGGGGGGATATATCCCGATATCCCCCCCCCTGGGTACGCCCCTGTGTGCCAATGTATCCTGACTAACTTATTGACAAAGTATTACAGTTTTTTGTAAAAACAATAGAAAAGTTGTTAAAAGTAATGGAGTATGTGGATATTCCCAAAACAGGGGATGGAAACGCCAACCGATTCATTCGTTCCCGCAAGCACTTTGGCAAAACAAATTTATCATGTGTTCCCTATTCAATTAGAAATATTTTTTACCCTTTGGTTTATTTTAATTTTTAATTTTAACACAATTAACATGGGAAATAAGTTGGTGAGTTTGGTTGCTGGATTCCATCGTTTACGTGTCCATATTGTGGGCTATTATGCTTAATACAGGACTAATAACATTAAAAATACTATCATGTTTTGGGGGAAATCAATGGATTCAATCACGGTCTTTAAAATTCAAAAACGAATAATTAGAGTCCAGTGGCGGCGCCAGAGCCGATTTTTGGGGGGGCCATTGCTTCCTGATGCGGGGGGGGGGGGGGGACCGTGGGTAGTGGTAACGGGGGAGGGGTGGAAAGGGTGACGGGGGGGGGGGGGGGTAGTATAAATTGCTGATCACTGGTGGTATTTTTATTTTTCATTATAAATAGTATTAAGATGAAAGGGATATGGGGATGATAGCCTACTTGGAAACGATTTGCTAAATCTAACAATAGGCCTGTATTATTTTAGATATCTCACTGAAACCTAACTTCAGTAAAAGAAGAGGAAAATTGACAGGAATACTCCTAACCTCTCTGAATTTCTCAAAACTATCACTTTTTTTATAAAGAGACACTAAAATCCAGTCTATAACACTTCGTTAATTTCAAGGTTTGAGTGAGTATGTATCTTCATAAATACACAACTATTTTTTAAGGATTTTTTAATGTAAATCAAATGGGGTATCTTCATTCCTGTTTTGTGTATTTGGACACTCTGAGCGGTTGCAGCAGAAACCAAGTACGCATCACGCAAATAACTGCAGTCAGTTGGAGTTATAATGTTTACATGTCATGATTTTGCATGCTTCTTATGCAGTAGAACTAACCAGAATAATTTAAAAATAAAGTAAATGGCTAAAGTACTATGGTCATTTTGTGTTTTACTAAAAAAAGTTTCAATAATAAATCAGATATAGGTGCTAATTTGTTAAATGCACTTTAGCGTTAAAAAGAAATCCCGTGGGCCAATGTCGTCATGACTATCAAAATTAATTCTGACTTTGAGCTCCCCTCCCCTATCAGAAAATATTTTCATAAAAGCGGGATTTGAAATTTAATTTTACTTTCTAATACAACTAAGTTTTAATGTTAGTCCCTTATGATTTCCAAGTGATCATATAAATCCAACAGATGTAGCTTCACGATCTACCCCATAGTAAAACAGGCCTACGGTTGGCCTATTCCATCAATTTCAAATTATCACAGCTCAAACTTTATTCCCAGCACTAAATACAAAACTAAAGCCCCGTTTACACGCTCCAATATATCGGTGCAATCTGATCGGTACCAACCATATTGTAGCGATAATCGGAGCGTGTAGACGGGAGATCGTACCAATATATCGAGGTTGGACGAAAAATGAAAATTTCATTTTTCTGGCTAGATTGACAACGATATCGCAAGGTTGGAGCGAAAGGTTGGAACGTGTAAACAGCGCTCCAACTTAATCGATGCGATCAGTTCTGTAGTTGTAAACGGAACATCAATCTCCAATTATCGCTACGATATGGTTGGTACCGATTACATCGCACCAATATATCGTAGCGTGTAAACGCGGCTTCAATCTCCAATTTATCGCACCGATATATTGGTGCAATCAGATCGCACCGATATATTTTAGCGTGTAAACGGGGCTTAAAACTATTTGAAATACCGTTCTGTTCCAAAAATAAGGCTATGGCTATGACTCTATTCAACAATCTTGACGATGACCTTCACAATAATCAACAATACCACCAATAAAAATACTGTCCTTCTCGTCGCTTTGCCCGTGTCGTCTGCTGTGGGCAGTGCAAAATCTTATTACAAGGAGTGTCTATTTGGCGATGTATTTTTCCCACGACCTTGAAATAAAGCGGGTAGATTTTGTTTGAACTTTGGGTTTAATAGTGTTTTGAGCAAAAAAAAGTTTATAAATAGCCTAAACCCCAGCAAATTTCAAATTTTGTATAAAATTAAGTTTTAAAAATGTAATTTTTAACATTTGTTTTATTGGTTGTCATTTTTGTAACGGAATAACAATAAAAGGTAAACAAAAATAAAAGAATACTATTTTAAGCATTCTTATTGAATCTGTTGACTGTGAAGAGTGAGCCTATATTTTTAAGCTACCAATAAATTTACTAGCAAAAACTTCTTGAGGGGGAAGGGGCCATGGCTCGATCGCCCCCCCCCCCGAAACCACTGTCAACAATCCCGATCAGCTGATGGCATTCACAATACAGGAGTACTCGTCAGTCTTCTCGTCGCTCATCCCGTTGTCCTTGTCGTCTGCCGCGTGCGCACGCAATTTAAGTACCTCCAAAACTTCCTCAAAATGTAATAATGTTGTTATTAATCTCAATTAATACAAATTAAAGCTAAATACACCTAAAAAATTTCAAAGTTTCGTTAAAAATTGACAATTTTTGCGACTAAACTATAACGTCACGATTTTTTAAGCCCCCAAAAAATGACTAGCCGAAAATTCTCGGGGGGGGGGGGGGGCCATGGCCCCCATGGCCCCCCCCTGAAGCCGCCACTGTTAGAGTCTTGGCGAGGCTGGCGAGGCGTGACCACTGCAAACCATAATTTAGAACCCTTAAGAACATTGCCCTCACTTTATATTTTTCAAACATTCGCCTTTTTAAAAAATAATCCAAAACTTTTTGAAAATTACAGGAGTAACCACGTCTACAACACCCAACCTTGTGTATACCGTTCATCGTTTGACCCTCCTTGAGCATGGGCCTAGGTATGCTGCTCTCCGGCTCCACAACGCACTGCCCCAAAACCTAAAGCAGGCGTCCACCATGGCCGTTTTTAGGAAAAATTTGAAAGATTTTGTTTGAAATGCTTATTACGGGGTCGATGAATTTCTTGAAGGCAAGTGAGTTTTTTTTTATTTTGTAAATTTTTCTTTTGATAAATTTTTTTCTTTTTGTTTTTTTGTAAATAATTCGAACAAATTGTACTTTTAGTTTTAGTTAATTGTGACATGTTCAACACAATGGATTGTAAAACTGAACAATTAATGAAATGAATTTAATTGAATTGAATTAAAATAAAGTGAATTATATGAAATAAATCCCTGCTAAGAGTCTGCAGTACCTCCACAATCTTGATTTTTAGTCCCATAGAAACAAATGTTAATTATAGGTGTGTTTGAAACATTTTATCTCGATAATTTTGCATCGGATTCGCATGAAACTGGAATATGTTTACAATAATAGTATGGTGGTTCATGTGACGTGTTTTTTTTATTTTTTTTTATTTTTTTTATATTTTTTTTTATAAACCTATAAATGATCTAAAACAACTATAAGTTTTCTTAAAGTAAAAGAATTTCACACGGATAAACTTTCTTTGGGCGCTATAGTTGTAGACCACTTATTTTCATGCACAGCGTTCTGTATTCACATAAATGATAATAAAAAAAAAACATTTCGTGATTTATGAATTATATGTTTGTGTTCATGAACCTTATAGATGGTCATTTTTAAAAGTGGCATGTCTGTTTTAGAGATTTTAGCCGATCTCAAGCAATCAGCCGGATTTACTTTAACCTGCCTTGATCGCAAATTTATACAGAACCTGTTCATCATACACTAAGTAAGCCTGCAGTTAGTAATCATAAGGAAAAATTCACAAATTTACCAAATGTTTCCTAATTGTTTTAATATTCATTTTTTTAAACTGAAAATATCCAATTTGGTTTTTATATCCAACACTACTAACCTTTTCTCCCACTAATTACTCCCTAAATTAAATACTTATGACATAATTAATTTTGTTACTACAATCTTGAAATATCTTTGCTTTTAGTAGGATCATGAAACTAAAAATCTATGTTAAAGATCCAATTGCAAACTAATTTAAAATGTACATAATATTTCATTCAAGAAAAATATATGGAAGTTAAAGTAATTTTAGTATTAAGTACATATTCCTACAATTATATTGATGAGTTCACTATAAATAAATGTACAGCCACTAGTTTTACGAAATCGTAATGTTTTTTTTTATTGTTTACAATGAAACATATTTGTTAGTAATTCAAACGTTGTTGACACAGACACAGCATAACCTTACATTATTTAATTCGACTATACTGTGTTTTAATTACAACAGCTGTTCCAACCGGCCTCCAACCATTCTTAAACCTTCCTTAAACAACTACTTGAGGGAGATTAGATGGAGGTTAGAGTAAGGTTAAAGGAAGGTTAGAGGAAGGTTAGAGGTGAGGAGGGTTTGAGGGAGATTTGTGAATTCCACTCGTAGTTTTTAAATTGAATGGTGAAAAATTGGAAAATCCCATTTGAAACCCCATAACCCATAATGGAAAATTTAAGATGGCCTACTATGTAAATTTATGCCTTTGTACATGTGTTGTATGTGTTCCAAATTTGAGATCTCTATTATCAAACGCACAATCTTTATACATATCTGCCGGACTAAATGTAAAATATTGATAAAATCTTAACTAATTATAGTCGTCCTTTGTTATAACACAGACTATGCATCTGGAAAATTTTTACCTAAAACATTTTATGAGCTCATTATTGAATAAATCCGATGAAAACTTTACAAAGCATGTTCATTCTTTCACATTATTGGAATGTTTACTTAGTCAAAGCGGGAAAGTTAGTCAATAACGTAAGATATTTACCGTTATCGGCAAGCTGTTCCAATTTCAGAAGTTTACATGAATTCATAAGATAGAGAGCATGTTTCTTAGTTTAATAGTCAAAGTTTTATCCCTTGCGATAAAATATTATATTAGTACCATTTTACTGATGTGGACAAACGTGCTTTCATACAAAACCTACTTTCATGTAATCACAGTCAATAATGTAAGTAAATAAAAGATACATAAAAAATAAAAGATACTTTCAATACTCATATAAAAAACTTAATATAACTGGTTTATACATCTACCAACATATTTCACTCCAGAATGTTTGTAACCAGGCATATAAAATAATTTTTACAGGGTGTCTCTGAACTCTCTACCGACCTTTTCAGGTATTATTCATGAACCAAAAACAAGCCATAATATCATATGTAAAAAATTTCCATAACTCTATAGCTACCCGTACAGCCGCCATTTTGTATTTTTTAAAGAATAACTTTAAAATTAAGAAAGGTTTGACGTAATAAGTTCATACACAATTTGATACCTAATTTGGTACACAGCTTTTTGAAGTAAAAACCGAGATGAGAAAAAAATAAACTTTTTACAATTGAAACTTTTAAAATAGTGGCTGTTTAAAACATTTCACCATAAAAAATACATAAGGTAGCAAAGTTTATCTTCTTATGGGTTTTTTTAATTTCATTTAAAATCCAACGATGTAAAAATTATGAAAATCGGTTCATAAATAAGCGAAATACAGCGATTAATCTAATGCTAGTCACGGTCGTAACGGCTGTAAAATCAAACGGGTCTTTCAAATTGCTCAGAAAGCTTTTCATTTTTAGCAATTTTCCACAAATTATTGCAACACAGTACTTAACCTATAATATTTGTTTTCCATGGCCAATATGTTAAAGAAGAGAAAAAGAGAATATGTTAGTGAAAGTAACTCTTCATTTTAATGACGTACCTAAAGAGTATGAAGGGAAATGATGCCTTTATCGTACCAACATATTGGAAGTTAGCGGTCAATAAATATTTTATCCTCTTAAGTTTATTTTTATGTACCTGAGTTTTATAATATGTGTGTACAAAATCAAGGGCGATCTAATTTCAATGGTTTTCTTTTTTTTATGCAATAGACTATTCAAATTAATAGAATAGGCCTACAAATTAATTCAACTTCAAGTTCAAGTTCAAGTTCAAAAAATTCTTTATTTACCAAAATACATCAATTTTATAAATTTCATGTTCCAATTATTGCACGTGCGAAATGAAAACACAAAATAATAACTTTATATTTTAGTCTTTATACTGGCGTGCTGGACTTGAAGTAGGTTTTCACTCATTATACTCACTCATTATATGGGTACTAAATACAATAAATTAAAAAGCTTTAAATAACAACATAATAAATTAACAAACAATTTCAATAAATATCTAACAAGCAGGCATCGATAATTATCAATATGCAAAGTAAATAACAAAAATAAACTATACATTATGCAATAACAAATATAAAAAATATTTTAATAACAATTGCAACTAAAATGATTTCTGGTAATGATTTCAAATGATGATTTCAACTCTGGTAATTGTATTTACAAATTAAGTGGTTTTGATAACTAAAACATTTGTGCAAATTATGACTTATAAAAAAGACGCCTACATTATTAGAAAATGTTCACTTGAAGTGTACAAGTTTCACTTACTCTTAATTAAAATGTTATAAGGTGTGACTGTAATGTTTAACAGGCTTGTTTGTGAACAGTCACTAAAGGGTGCACAAGGCCAGAGTTGTTCGCTGAAACATTTCCTGACTTCTGTTACTTGTACACGGCTGAAACACTGGACTGAGAAACAGTGCTGTTTGGACTATACAAACAAATTAATTGGCACTTCTGTAGTGCGTCGCTGTGCCCCGATGTCCCAAAACGTGCTAACTAAAGTGTGTCCAGTCTATGCTACTGTAAAACTTAACGAATAAATAGACTTGTAGAAGACTTTATCATGTTAGACACCTATAAATTGGAGAACACTTTTTTCCAAACTATATATTTTTTTTAAACTATACGTCATGCTGTCACAGAAAAGATTATAGAGGCGTATGATTTTCACAAAAAGATAAAGTTATTGAAATTAATTTGGTGAAATACTGGGAAGCGTCAGGGTTTTTTATATTTTTATTAGTCACGATCTTTTTGAGCGCGTTTAAAACGAGTTAGTAAAAATAAACACACAAAATATTTCTTTTAATGGCAGTAGCAAGGGATTATAAATGAAACCTATACAGGATGCATTTAGAGTACCTAGATATTAATGTTCACTGTCAAGCTTAAATAATTAACATTCTTCAAATGTTAGGTATCGATTATGAAAGTAAATCAAGTAAGAGCGTAGTGCCATTGCCAAATTTGTATAGAACCTTAAAGTCAAACAGTGTCTAAACCTTTTAAGGTCATTTCTGTATTAATTCGATAGATCAAGTATATTTATTCACAGTTGATAAATTTCGATTTCAGTTTACAGTTACAGGAAAAGTTAAGTACTTATTTTGTTTTGTTAACGTTCATGATGTAGTTGATTATAACATTATAACATTTCATGATCGATTATAACATAGAGAGTTATAATCGATTGAATCTGGAGGATTTCAGGATCATTAATACTATAAGAGGTACTTTAATGGAAAAAGTATATTTTACATTTTAAAAACAATTTTCAACTGAATTATTTTTGGGTTTCAAACTAAATAAAGAGTTCCTGTTTAAATAAACTGAATATACAGAAAATAGTTGTTATAAAGGATAGCGGTCATCACTAATTTAATTTAAAATAAAATACGATATTTAAAATAAAATAAATCTTAATTTGGTCGCTAATAATGTCAATAATAGTTTCGTTTGGGAGGAAACCAATAATTTTTCCGATGGCAAATTTTAAAGAGGTCACGATTAGACTAATCTTTCAACTTGGTTAATAGATTAAGTCGTTCTGACGACGAAACTGAAAAAAACGACATAGTTCAAAAAAAGGGTTAAGTCAATAAACAAACATAAATTTTATATTCATAAAATTAATAGAAAAAATATAGCTTTCTGCTAGTTTTGTAGTTATTGTAAGAAACGTTTATCGCAAAGAATCAAATTATGATTTTTAATATGACAATATTTTAATTTTTAAATTTTTATTGATTATTTACGGGTGTTAACTAATGTTATTTACAATTGCTTTACTACTGTATTATAAACCGTAAATTATTCAAATCATTGCTTGGATTTTATATGTGGAAATTATAACACTGTAGCATGAAAGAATGTTAAACTTTGACTATATAGCCATAGAGATCAAAATCACACAAAATGGAGAACAAAAGAAGGGAATACTTTCAGGAGGGAAAACACTTAAATCCAGTGCAAGACTTATCCACTGAAAACTTAAGATTATTTATGTTAACAACAAATATAAATTGATAATATTTAAATTTATCATTGTAATAATATACTCACGTTTTAATTGACTTATTCATAATTTTTATTGCCATTTTTAAGCAGATGACTGTTAGATTCTTGTATTTCCCACTTCACTCTGGATTGATTTTATTTTTTCTCTTGACTTTTGGTGGTCTGTTATACTTGAAGATTAACTGAGTGTCCTAAATTCTTGATCAAAATCTTAAAATAACATACAACATCCTTTTCAATTTTCATTTGTTTATAATAAAAAATGACGATCGTGAAATTAAAATTACTTATTTTGTTTAAATCTCGAGTTTAATCTTAATATTTAATCCATCTCAACATTTGTATAAACATTAAGAGCACCCGCTGCGATGCTACAGTGCTGCTCGGATGGCGACTGAATTTAAAGTATTACAAATAAAAGACTGTCACATTGGTTAAACTCATTTGCTTAAAAAAAATTCGGTAGGCCCAATAATAATATAAATACTGTAACAGATAAATAACAAAATACACACAGAAAAAAATTACCACTATCCATAAATTACATACAACTTTTCCAAAAAATATCTTACAAAATACCTGTTAAATTAACATCAAATAAAATTTGAAAGAAATCGACAAACAAAACAATTATAAGTGAAGTTTTAACAACAATATTGAGACTTTAAAACAATGAACTAACAACAGTAGTGGGGTTTGCCCACTCCTGGTCCAGGTCAAGGTCAGCGGTTGTAACTGTTGTAGGGGTAGTAGCGGCTGGGGGTTTTCTTTGACAGTGATGGGTGGGTTTTGGAAGTGGGTCAAGGTCATCCGGAGGGGGTTTTTAAAAATATATTTATTTAATAAAAACTCATCAGTAATTGGAGAATTGCTTTGTCATTATTTGCAGCGGTAATAGTTATTTTATTATTCTGTATGGGTGAATCCCGCTGTGTGTCCATAATTGCAAAAAAGGAGAGGTTCTAGGTGGTTACAGTGTGAGTTGATAGAGCAGAACAAGACATGTGTTTGAGGAAGAATGATTATATAAACCTGGTAATATAGTGAATAAGAATAATTGGATAGGATCGTCAATAGGTGTAACAAGATTGAAATTTTGATATTTCAGCATTTCAGTTAAGACAGAGTGTAAAATAGAATCAGTAGAACAAGTATTACAAAGGTTGGATTTTACAAAGTACAACGGGTGAAAACTGAAGTATTTTTTAAGCTTACTCAATGTAGTATGCGGTTTTGAAATTGTGGAGTTAGATTGTTTCTGTAAAATGTGTTTCGTACGCAAAAGTTTTAAATGTAAAGTGTGTGAATCCATAATAATATTCAAAGGGGAGATGTGTACTCTCCAAAATTCAGCGAGTATATGAGTGGTGCCCGCGAGTGTGTCTGAATATATAGAGACTAATTAGCATAATAAGCGCAAACATATGTTAGAGTAAAAAGAGTAAGTTAAAAAATGTTTGATAGTCTTAGAGACTTACGGATAGATGTTTACTGTTGCCCTATCGCCATTATAATGGCGCACGCGCGAGGTAACAATGCCGCTTATAAAGGGTTGTGTGAACCCCCCTTAACCCCCTCCCCTAAGAGAATGAGATAAAAGGGAAGAACTTCGGAGATTTCAGTTCTTTGTCGGGGCGGCAGCGTCGCGAAAGGTTCTAGTAGGAGGAAAGAAATAGTTAATAAATTTTTGTAAAATTACCGCTAGTGGTAGAAGTTAGTTAATTATTTTATAAGGGTTTAAGAACTGTGTCGTAGACGATTAATCGCAATTACATCTAGCATTTGTACAGGTAAAACTTGCAGTGTAATAATTATATATTAATATATGGGTGTTAACTGTTTATAGTCTAAGTAGTTTAGTCTAGCAGCAGAAGTTAGTTAATTATTCTGTAGGGGTTAACTTGTATAATAAGTATAAACTAAAATAAAAATAGTAACGCGAGATTATTTGATATATTATATATAAAATAAAAGTGCATTTTTATATGTTAAGAAATAAATTACATAAAAAAAAAAAAAATAGCAAGCTTAACAGGTGTAAATTAAAACAAAGCATATGTTACATTACTAGGTGGTAGAGACTTACAGATTAGTTGTTTTAGCTGCGGTACCTGGGGAGTGAATGGCAGACGCGCGACCGCGTTGCGGCTTATATAAGCACAGATAGCGATTATGTTGAACTTGACCCCCCCCCCCCCCGTCACTTTCACTTATCAAAATGAATTAGGTTGATAGTGGTTACATTTATATAACACCAATTTAGCTTTAATATTGCCAATAGTTTAATAACTATAGTTAAGTGGCAAAAGAGGACAGATAATTTTTTGCCATTACTCAAATAATAACAGGCAACAATTATGGTGTTACGCGATGGGGAAAGCCTCAGTGAAGCTCAACGGCGGATTAAACCAGGTGTTGCCTAACGTTAATTGCAAGGTACAACGCTCCAACTGCATTAGCGGCGACCTACATGTGACGAATAGATCATTGGAAATTTCCACTGACGTTGGACGTTCTATCCCCCTTAAACCCCTACGGCTCTCCCCACTACTTTGTGAGCCGAGAACCTTTTTGGCGACTATCGCTGAGTTAGTTCGGAACAAATCGTCGGACGCGATGGTTGTTCCGAACTCAGAGGGTACCTCAAATATATAAGCGGCCGATATATATTTGAGTTATTCTTGCTGTTAGGGTTTTAATATTAATACTTGTGTGTGTGTGTGTGTGTGTGTGTGCAAAATGTTATTTTTAGTTTTAAGTTGTGTTAGTTTTAATTTGCGCATTGCGATGTTAGCATTAAGGTGTTATGGTATTGTTGATGTTTGGAAAATGTGTTTTTGATGTTGAGTTTTGGTATAATTATTGTATGTGTGTGTGTACTAATAACCTTTCACAGCTAGCTGTTAGGAGGGTAGATTAAATTTAAATTTAAATTATAGAAGTTCTGTTGAACTTCATTAAATATGGGTGGGACATGCGTGTTGTGCCATAGGCAGCGCATATTTTTATTTTTTTTTAAATTTTTAATTTTTTATTAGGAAATAATTATATTTGGGTGGGTTTAGATTAAGGGTGGGAGGTTAGAGTTGCGTCTTGCATTAACTGTTCCAGACTCCCTATTGTAAAATTGGAATGGTCAGGTCCAGTGCCCAGGCCCGAGGCCGGCCGCCCGTATCACAGCCCACCAAACTGGATCGCCACGTGCGTGCGGGCCAAAAATTGGGATCCCTTGCAAGACGTAACTATAGCGGGTTGGGATTTGGGGAAGTGTTAGGCAAACAGAGTGGTGGGGATGGCTCCGGCCGTCCCCATCACTTTGGTAAATTATAATTTTTTGGTGACATTGACCTCAATTAGGTTAATTAACCCCCCCCCCCCCAAAATTTGGCAAGCCCCCCCCCCCAAAATTTGGCAAGCCCCCCCCCCCCCCTATAATAGCTAGAGTGAACATGTCTCCCCAAGATGCTTCAATATTTTATAACAAATGTACAAAAGTTGAAGGAGTATTGGAGGTGGATGAAGAAAATGATGAAGAAATTGAAGAAATTGAAGTGCCTTTGTTAAGTGAAAATGTTGTAACAAGAATATTTGTGGATCCAAATTCACCAATGGATATTATAGGAAGGTTTTTAATTGAAGTTGTGACATGGATAGAAAATGGAAGATTAGTAAACATAGGATCTCCAATTTTGGTAGATGATAGACACACCTTTGGTGTATATTGGAGAAACATAGATCTGTTATGGCTGTGGGCGGAGGCATATGTGGAGTATTTGCAATTGGAAGAAAATATAGGCTTTAATCATTACTTTTCAGCTTTAGTGTTAAACTACTAATTCTAACATTTCACTAAAAAAAAAAAAACCTTACAAATGTGGTGGGGGAAGCATTATATAAAGGGAATAGAAGGGAGAAGCATTTCATTTCCGTGCTAAATTTCAAAGAGTAAACATCAACACGATGCATCAATGTGAAATTTGCTCAGAAACTTTTCATGATAATATTCTACTAGAAATACATAAAGAATTATTTCATAATAATAATGAAGATGTAACAGAAACAGAATATGAAGATTTAAAACTATATGAAGAAGAAGAACCAAAAGAAGAACAACAAGAAGAAGAACCATTAGCAGGACCATCTAATGAAATATTGCATCAATGTGAAATTTGCTCAGAAACTTTTCATGATAATATTCTACTAGAAATACATAAAGAATTATTCCATAATAATAATGAAGATGTAACAGAAACAGAATATAAAGATTTAAAACTATATGAAGAAGAAGAACCAAAAGAAGAACAACAAGAAGAAGAACCATTAGCAGGACCATCTAATGAAATACCGTGTTTAAAAGTATTTGCTTTAGAAGGTAGAGTAGTAATGCACCACAAAATTCAAAATGAAAATTTGGAATTGGATCAGTTTTTTAAAGAAGTAAGAACAATTGTAAGTAAAACACTCACAGAAGAATTAGGAAGACTAAACTTTATTAAATTTGGCATATTATTAAATGCTATGTTTACTAATGTAGAAGGAGAAATGTCACCAAGAGGATTCATGACAAAAAACCAGACCATCATGGCAAGTTCAGATATTAATTCAATAGTTGAAGATTGTTTGGAAGAAATATTAACAAAAATTCAAGAACATGAAGGAAGAGGATCTGGTTGGAGTTTGGTTAGTATTGAGGGTATGGATATTAGAGTTCATAAACACGGCTATGGATTAAGGGGTAGCAGTTATATTCCACTCCCAAAGAAAATTTCAGACACCAAATCATGTATAAATGTTCAAAATGAAGATATGGAATGTTTTAGATATGCAATGACGGCAAAATTTGTACCACCTAACCATGCAGTTAGACCCAGTGAAGAATATGAAACACACAGATATAGATATAATTTCCAAGGATTGACTTACCCAGTGGCTTTGAAGGACATCCCAAAGTTCGAAAAACAAAACCCTGGAACATCTGTTAATGTTTTTGGTTTAGACGGTTCGAATAAAGTGTACCCATTGCGTGTGGTGAAGAATGAACTCCCAGATCATACAGACTTATTACTACTTACAACAGGTGATGTTTCCCACTATGTATGGATTAAAAAATTTGAAACTCTTGTAAGTAATCAACTATGTAAAACTAGACATAAGAAGATAGTTTGCAAAAGATGCTTTAATTTTCATGAAGAAAGAAGAGAAGGAAATGAATGGTTACAAGAGCATAAAAAACTATGTAACAACAATTATGAAGCAAAAATTATCTTACCATGTTCAAGTAAAGCAGAGTTAAAATTTGAGAAAATCTCCCATCAATATCGGATTCCCATTGTTGTCTATGCTGATTTTGAATCGACACTAGTGCCTATTGAAAATAATGATGGTGATGTAGCAAGGAAAAGTGTTAAGTATCAGATACATGATCCAAACAGTTTTTGTTTAATGGTTAAATCTACTCTTTCTGAAGAACATCTAAATAGATTTAATTTAACTTCAAAACCTATTGTCTATCGTGGTGTTAATGCTTCTAAAATATTCCTTGATCAGTTGTATATAATAGCGGAAAGTGTTGAAAGATTGTACAGTGATATTATACCGATGATACCTTTGGATGAAGAAGAAGAGATTCAACATGAAAATGCAACTCATTGTTATCTATGTAGAAATGAATTTACTGTGGAAAATCACAAGGTTCATGATCATGACCATCTGACAGGGTATTATAGAGGTGCTGCATGTAACAGCTGTAATATCAATTACAAGATCCCTACAAATATACCTGTAATATTACATAACCTTAGTGCTTATGATGCGCATTTTATCATTCCGGAATTAGGAAGAGATAATGGAGAAATTGATGTCATAGCTGAAACCACGGAGAAGTTTATAAGTTTTACTAAAAAAGTTGGAAATATAAAGCTTCGGTTTTTAGATTCTTACCGTTTTATGCCATCTAGTTTAATGAAGCTTTCTGAAAACCTGAGAACAGAAGATTTAATAGAAACTAAGAAGATTGTAAGTAATGACAAGGTTAATTTAGTTCTTCGCAAAGGTGTTTTCCCGTATGATTATATAGATAGCTTAGAAAGATTTAATGAAACATCCCTTCCACCAAAAGAAGAATTTAAAAGTAAACTATATGACACAGATATATCCCATGAAGATTATGAACATGCGTGTAGAGTATGGAATGAATTAGGATTTAAAACACTTGGAGAATATTCGGACTTTTATGTAAAACTAGATGTAACTTTACTTTGTGATATAATGGAAGAGTTTAGAAATACATGTTTTAAGGCATATGGATTAGACCCTCTGCATTCTTGTACATCACCTGGACTAGCTTGGCAAGCAATGTTAAAGGAAACAAAATGTAAACTCCAACTTCTTACAGATATAGACATGGTGCTGATGTTGGAATCAGGTGTTCGAGGGGGACTAACTCAAAGCGTAACACGACATGTAAAAGCAAATAACAAACATTTGCCCAATTTTGATGCATCAAAACCAAGTACATATTTAGGTTATTTTGATGCAAATAACCTTTATGGATGGGCCATGTCGAATCCTCTCCCATATGGCAACTTCAAATGGGTAGACCCTGATTCTATTGGAAACATCATGAATATAGCGAAACATGGAGACACTGGTTATATTTTGGATGTAGACATTGAGTACCCTGAACATTTGCATGACCACCATTATGATTTACCTCTACTGGCTAAGACGGAAATATCACCAACCGGCAGATGGTCTAAATTAATGATGACTTTAACCAACAAATCAAGATATGTTGCTCATTATTGGGTAATACAACAAGCCCTAGAATTAGGATTGAGAATAACAAAAATTAATAGAGCTTTACAATTTTCTCAATCCTGTTGGTTAAAGTCATACATTGACAACAACACAAAAAGAAGAACTGCAGCTACATCTAATTTTCAAAAGGACTTTTTTAAATTGATGAATAATGCGATATTTGGCAAGACACTGGAAAACAAAAGAAAGCATAAGAATGTGAAACTAGTTAGTGATCCGGTGAAACTACAAAAGCTGGTACAAAAACCTAACTTCGGATCATCCATAATAATCAACGAAAATCTTGTAGCTGTTTCCATGAACAAAATTTCAATTACAATGGATCGTCCTTTATATGTGGGGATGTCTATTCTAGATATTTCAAAGACCCACATGTATGACTTCCATTACAACAAGATGGTTAAATTTTATGGAAGAGAAAACATCGGCATTGTATACATGGATACGGACGCTTTTATTTATTGGATAAGAACTGAAGATATGTATGAAGACCTACGCTGTTTTATCTACAATAACGACTTTGACTTTTCTGATTATCCACAAGACCATCCCAACTACGACAATGGTAAAAATAAAAAGGTATTGGGAAAGTTCAAAGACGAAACAAATAGCGTGCCAATGGAAGAGGTTGTTGCTTTAATGTCTAAATTGTATTCATTTAAATTGTACAAAAATGAAAAAAGAGAACATGAAATCGTGAAGAAGGCCAAGGGTATAAAAACCTCATACCTGAAGAAGAATGTACAGTTTGAAGAATACAAGAGATGCTTATTTGAAAATGTTGAGACAACAGCAACATTTAACACCATAAGAAGCTTCAACCATCGTCTCTTCAGTGTAAAGCAAACCAAATGGGCTTTGAGTTGTAAGGATGATAAGAGGTACATCCTGGAAGATAATATAAAAACTTTACCATTTGGACATTACTCCTTATACCCTATCGACCAATAAACCTATTTTTCGTCCTTTACCTTCTTCCTTTCCGTAAAGAAGAGGGGACATGACAAGCTCAATGTCATGTTCCCTCTTTTTTACACCAATGTAATATGGCCTTGACCTATAATCTAACCATATAAAAGAGGATAAACCATTTTAGAGATCAGTATTTTTACAAGCGGTGTGGAAGACACAACTGAAGATGGAAGATTTAAGGAACAAGATTGTAAATGAACTTCATAAGCCGGCAAGAAGAAAATTTCCTAGAAGAAATACAATTATAAAAGGAATGAATGATCTTTTCCAAGCCGATCTTATTGAAATGATACCACATAGTAAATTAAATAAAGGATTCAAATACATTTTAGCGATTATAGACTGTTTTACTAAAGTGGCTGATGCTTTACCGCTAAAGGACAAGACTGGTAAAAGTGTTACAAAAGCTATGGAAATGGCTATACTAAGAAATAATTTCAACATCAAACATCTACAAACTGATGATGGAAAAGAATATTTTAACAAAGACTTTGCAGCTTTAATGAAGAAGTATAAAATAAATCATTATTCTACAAATTCTGAAGTTAAAGCTTCAATAATAGAAAGATTTAACAGAACGTTAAAAGGAGCAATGTATAAAACATTTTCCAAACGAGGATCATATATTTGGTATGATATATTACCACAACTTATAAAAGAATATAACAATAAGTATCATCGAACCATTGGTATGAAGCCTAATGAAGTAAATAGTGCCAATGCTAAAATGGTATTAAAACGTATTAAAAATAATACTACTCCTAAACGTGAAAAAATGCAGCCCAAAACATTTAAAGTTGATGATAAAGTTCGTATAAGTAAGTACAAAGGAGTATTTAGCAAAAGGTATCTGCCAAACTGGACTAATGAAGTATTTACAATCTATAAAGTGCAACCAACAATACCTGAAACCTACATTTTAAAGGACAACAAGGGTGAATTGCTTGAAGGTGGATTCTACGGACATGAATTGCTAAAATCATCAGTTGGCGATGTATATCTTGTTGAAAAAATTTTACAAAGAAAAAAGGATAAGGTGAAAGTACGTTGGTTGGGATTTGATAAAAGTGAAGACTCTTGGATCCCTACAAAAGACTTAGTGTAGCAATTTATGAAGTCATTACATGTTTAACCTTTACACAAGATGGAGATTGTGCAGCAAAAGGATCGATTTTTTATTGATAATATTGATGAGTTAACAGTTGACAACGACAAGTTAAATCATGGAAAACATGGTGAATTACTGCCAAACACAATAAGATGTTTAATAACTGGACCATCAAATTGTGGAAAGACAAATGTGGTTTTTAATTTAATAACAAATCCTAAGGGATTACGTTTCAACAACATTTATATCTTTTCCAAATCTTTGCAACAACCCAAATACCAATTATTGGATAAGGTACTCGCAAGTGTGCCTGAAGTTAATTTTTACAAGTTTAATGCTAGTGAAACTATAATGGAGCCAAACGAGGCTAAACCATTTTCTATATTTATATTTGATGATGTATCTTGTGAAAATCACGACACTATTAGAAGTTATTTTGCCATGGGAAGACATTACAATATTGATAGCATTTATATTGGTCAAACTTACAGTAAAATTCCAAAACAACTAATAAGAGATAATGCAAATCTACTAATTATCTTTAAGCAAGATGAAACAAATTTAAAGCACATATATTATGATCATGTGAATGCAGACATGTCATTTGATAAATTTAAAGAAATGTGTGGCAAAGCATGGGCTGAAAAATATGGATTTTTTGTTATTATGAAAGAAGAAGCTATAAAAAATGGAAGATATCGTATAGGATTGGATAAATTTGTATTAATTCATTGAACGATTGATGATACGTTTAGTAATAGATTGGACCTCGCTGCGTAAACATGGTGAACCAAGAAAAACTATTAAAAGAAATAAAATCACTGAGTGACTCGATTAGACTTAAAAATCGAGCATTAAGAATGGGTTTGAATGAAAGAGAAGAATTTCTGGAGACTACATTTAAGCCTATTACAGAACCTTTAAAACAGATAACAGAAACAATTGGTAAACCTCATTTTGAAGGAGATGTTTTACTACCTGTTTCTAAATTTGAAGTAAAGACTTTAAAAAAGGAAGAAGATGATGATTCTTACACAAGTGATAGTGAAGTTTCTCAAAAAGGAGAAGAAACAAGACAAGAAGAACCAGAAATAAATGTTCAAAAAGAAGAAGAAGAAGAACAACATATACCTGAAGCAGAACAATCAATTCCAAATCTAACAAAATTAAGTAGTGATATATTGCAACAAGGACCTCTTGGAAGAAAGTATATCATGAAGATGTTACATGAAATAAAAGCTAACCCAAAACTACACAAGTCACATGTATATGGAGCGAGAATTGATGGAAATGAATTAAAAATAGGAGATTCAAAAGTATATTTGACTGAAGATGATGACATTGTTATTGGTGAGCATAAATATAAAGGAACAAAAGGATTATTTGAACTGATTTTTAAAAATATACCTATAAAATATACACTACAAGATTTAAATACTTTTAAAGAAATTTTGCAAAATACTAATGCTCATAAGAAGAATTACTCCAAAGATTCAATGATAAATAGAACACGCGCAACTAAATATTCAGTTGTAATAAAAAGATTGTTTCCCCTGAGAAAACTACCAACATTACGAACTGCGCCTGCTTTGAAGAAACCGCTAAAGAGGAAATCTTTATCACTTATGGACTTATCACTTATGGATGAATATGGTAAAAAGAAAAAAGGAGAATCTTCAACGTCTGGTAAAGGTTTAATGAAAAACCTATATAATACAAATGTGATTTACTATAATGATATAAACAAATTGGTCGATAGAATGAGACTATTACATGAAGCCATGGAAGCTGGTCATACAGGTTTAAATAATGAATGGGTGGCTTTAGTTGACGAACTTCGAAATCGTGGAATAGTTGTATAAATCATTATGGATATATAAGAGAGCTGTGAGTATACAGTGGATCAGTTCAATCATGAGTGTCGACAAGTTCGGACGGTACTCCGGGCTAGGAGTACAAGGAGGAGAAAACAGAAAAAGAAGTGGATTGCCGCAAACACCTGAAGGTGACTATGATATGAGTAACAAACGTTTAAAATTTATTAAAGACCCAGAAGAAGATACTGATGGAGCGAATTTAAAGACAATAAAAGAAGCAACTTCAACATCATTGAAATTAGACAAAAATACTTACGATGTCAAATCACATAGAATAATTAATGTTGGTAAACCAACTGACAGTTCTGATGCAATTAATAAAGAGTATTTATCATCTGAACTTTTAAATACTTTAAAATTGCAGTGGGGTAATAATTTAAAAGATGGACAAACATATGATGCTGGAAATCATAGGATAACCAATGTGGCAAATCCAAAAAATGATAAAGATTCAGTTAATAAAGAATATTTACATTCTATAATACCGGAAAAGACTCAACGAGGATTTTCTTTTTATAAGTTTATTATAAATGACATTGGATACCCAAAGGAAGACGGCGATGCTGTAAACCTGAAATACATCAAGGACAACTGTATTTTACAAGATGGTGATGAAATCGATTGTTATGGGAAAGTGTTGTCAAATGTAAAGTTCGGTTCTCAACCAAAAGACGCTGTTACTATGGAACAACTATCTAAAGAATTAAAAAGGGGAACATCGAATTTTGTAAAACATGAAGATGCCGTGCTAAAGCGAGGAGATACATTTATACATGGAAATGAAAAGTTTGATTTAATGCAAGGAAAAAATGATGAATGGGATGCAGGACATAAAACAATAACAAATGGAAGATTTGGTATAAAAGATTCGGATGTACCTTTGATGGTACAAACATTAATTGCGAGTGGTGGTAGATTAGATACATACAATGGTCGTAATAGAAGAATAAAAAATATTTATCCTGGTTATGAAGATGATGATTGTGTTACATTGAGACAAACAATAACTTGGGATAAACACTTTGGGACCAAATATGATGCAAAAATGAAGAAAATAATTAATATTTTACCAGGAGAAGATTTAAATGATGCTGCTACTATTGGACAAGTCATAACAACATCGAAAAGTGATTCGACCGCTTACACGTGTAATGATAAACGTATTATGCAGTTACATGATCCTCAACATCCGAAAGATGCTGTAACTTTAGATTGTTTAATAAGAATAGTGGGCAATTTACTTATCGATACCCACAATCATATAGCTAGTACAACGAGTCATGTGATGATTCAACCCGATGAACGAGAAGCTTGGATTAAAAATAGAATCATAAATCAGTATATAATTAATTTCAATAATTAAATATTTAAATATAAAACATTGTGCACGAGTTATCCATTTATGTAAAGCAGCTCGTGGAGTAAACACGCTGGTTATATAAGACGACATAATGAAGACCGCACCGCTCAGTCGTCGTCAAGACAGCGTTAAGAAAGGACGTGGTATAACATCAGCTGCGTTATCCCTGCTCAGACGGATTCCTGTTGGTGCTGTTCTAAATCGAGCAATAGACGCTTTACCATACGAATTTCATCTGCCCGGAGGCTATCAATATTGTGGACCCGGAACTAAGTTGGCAAAACGTTTAGCAAGAGGAGATCCTGGAATTAATAAATTAGATCAAGCTTGCAAAGAACACGATATAGCGTATTCCAAGTTTGCAGATTCAACAAATAGATCAATAGCGGATAGAGCGCTAGCGGAAAAAGCTTGGCAAAGGGTTAAATCAAGTGACGCCAGTATTGCGGAAAAAGCAGCAGCTTGGGCAGTGACAACAGCCATGAAGACGAAAGCTAAGTTTGGTGGTGGCAGACGACGCGGGAAAAAACCTAGTAAAAAAGAAGCTGCAAAAAGAGGTGGGAACATCAAAAGAAGACATCGCACTAACCCTAAAAGGAAAGTCAAGAAAACATCCATATGGTCAATGGTAAAAAACGGATCGGGTCTTTACTTAAGACCGTACCGTGTGTATTAAATAAGAAAAATAAATTGATAATTCCAAATGAAGCATTAACAAACTATCAATTGTCAAAATATGTGAAATGTTTAAGAATACCATTCTTCAGAGGAGTTTTTATGAAAGATACATTACCAAATAGAGTGTGGAAAAATGAAACTGGAATAGTAAATTTAGACTCTAATTATGGACCAGGTACTCATTGGGTATGTTATAAAAAACTTGGAGAAAATGTTTACTACTTTGATAGTTTTGGAAATTTACCGCCACCAAAAGAACTTCAACATTATTTTCGGGACTCCAAGAATATATTCTACAACTACAAAAGAGAGCAACCTAGCAATACGGAAATATGCGGACATTTATGTTTAGAGTTCCTAGCGAAGAGCGTCAGTCAGCTTTAAGATGTCATCGTATACAGTATCGCTGAGTGGAAATTCGTCAACATTGAAAAGTACACTTTTCCCAGCGTTACGTTTATCTACGGATAAACTATGGGAAGCAGCATTATTGGATTTGACTACATACAATTCAATTCCCAATGTTACAGAAGGAAAAAATAATTTACTACATTATTATGAGAGTAAAGATGAAAAAGGAAATTATTCACAATTAAAAATAATTCCATTATCTACAGGAGCATATGAAATAGACGATATAAACCAAGTATTACAAAAGAAACTTGGAGAAGAAAATATTTCTATAAAAGGTAATAATAATACATTAAAAGCAGAAATAACTTCAAAGTATTATATAGATTTTAGCTTAGACCACTCAATCGGCAATTTGCTCGGATTTTCAAAGAAGAAAGGAATTTTAGCTCCTGGAAATGATTATACTGGCGATACAACAGTAACAATATTAAAGGTGAACAGTATTGATGTAACGTGTAATATTATACACGGATCATATAGAGATGGAGTAAATCAACATATATTACACACATTTTACCCGACAGTAGCTCCTGGTTTTAAAATAGTTGAGAAGCCACAAAACCTGATATACCTACCGTTAAACACCAGTTTCATTTCAGACATCGTACTGAACATATTGGATCAAGACGGTATTAGTGTTGATTTTAGAGGAGAAACAATAACTATACGGTTACATATCAGAGCGGCAACATAAAGTCAACATGGGATTATCATTTAAACCACAACGGAAGAGTCGGGAGCTCAGTAGCTCCTCAACATTCGACGAGTTAACACCGGACAACATACGCTTCCTACAAAAGATCGGACTAAAACTTGCCAACCATGGATATACTGGATATAGCGCAAGGACCGACATTCGACGAAACCCTATGGGAGAAGGAATATCACACTCACAACCCTTACACTTCATCAAAATTAAATAATAATGATGAAATAAGAATTCCCATTCAACAACAAGATATCTACACATTACCATGTGAAAGTTATTTATATATCGAAGGAAGAGTAACAACATTGGATGGAAAGTCTGGTTCAACTGTTCCTTTTATAAATAACCCTATGGCATATCTGTTTGATGAAATTAGATATGAGATATCTGGAGTAACAATTGATTCAACAAAAAAAGTTGGTATATCAACAACTTTAAAAGGATTGACTTCAATAACACCCAATGAAAAAAATTCTTTAATCTCGGCTGGATGGGTGACTCCTGATAAAGACACTATTACTCCTAATTCAAAAGGTTACTTTGATTTTAATGTACCTTTACGATTGCTTTTGGGATTCGCAGAAGATTACAAGAGAATAATAATAAATGTAAAGCAAGAACTGGTACTGCTCAGATCTTCAACAAATAAGGATGTAATACAAGCGCCAAGTGGAACTAAAGATGCCGATTTGGAATGGCAACTTCAATTGGATAAAGTTGTATGGAGAGTACCTCATGTCAGATTGGCAGATGAACATCGAGTAATATTATTGAAAAAATTAAAATCTGACCGTGATATTGTAATACCATTTAGGAGTTGGGAATTTCATGAATACCCCATATTGCCTCAAACAGAAAGACAAACATGGACTGTTAAAACCTCTACTTATTTAGAACGGGCAAGGTACATAATAGTCGGTTTTCAGACTAAACGAAAAGATGTTATAACCGCGCACGCTGGTCAATTTGACCATTGCAAGATAAAGAATTGCAAAGTTTTTTTAAACTCTCAGTTTTTTCCATATGACAGTTTAAATGTTTCATTTGACAAGAAACGTTATTCCATTCTATATGACATGTATGCAAGATTTCAATCATCATATTATGGTAAGACGAATACACCACTTTTATCACCAGAACAATTTTATTCAAAAGCTCCAATTGTTGTAATCGATTGTTCAAAACAAAATGAATCTGTAAAATCTTCAAGTGTAGATATAAAAGTTGAAATGGAATTTGAAGATAAAATACCAGATGGAACTTCAGCATACTGTTTAATTCTACATGACAAAATAGTTACTTACACACCGCTAACAGGAATCGTGAAGAATGTACTTTAAGAAGGATTAATACAACATCTGCACAATTTGTAAGGTTTTTACAAAAAATCAACAATATCTAGGTCATCTGCGAGTATAAAAGCGAGAAAAAAGAGCTGGAAATTCATTTCATCTTTGATTGTCGTATGGGTAACATCGTCCGCAAGATGAGTTCTACTACATCAACTGCTAATGAAGAAACTACACCTTTTATGGCTGACAATAGTTTGGATATAGAAAGACAAGTTGAACAGGAAATGGATGAGTTCCTCAAGTTTAAACATAAAAAGACAGAAGAAGAGGAAGTTGAAAAAGAAACAAAGAAAAGAAAAATTGAAGATAACATTTCCACCAACATCTTAACGGAAGTATTTCTTCGAATATTTTATCCTATTTCTTCTTGTATGACAAAGACTGTATCTGCTGGAGTGATGAAATCATTGGATTACTCTCCTACTGTTATTTTAAATCATGGATCTAAAATGGTAACCTTCACTGAAACTTCTTGGGAATCTTTTATGAAACATATACATCTTTTGGAATGTTATCTGAGTAACAATACATTTGGAAGAAAAACAAAACTAGGTTTGTTGGAATCAAATATTGAAATCGATATTGTTAAACAACGTGGTCAACAACTAGTTCGATTTAGAGATTTAACTAAATATAATATAAAAATACATTTGACTAAAGAAGAGTTTTACACTTTAACTTGTGCTACTGGTCCTATAACAAGATATTTAAAACAGCTAATATTCTCAAGTGCAATTATCAAAGACTATTTAATTGATGCATTGGATAAACAACCATATGTTCCAATCCTATATGGTCCAGTAGATACTTCAATCTTCAATAGGATACCACATGAAGTAGATATGTGGAGACAGTTACACCACTATCAAACCAACTTTAATTTAGATGAAGAAAAGCAAGAAACCAAGGAAAACGAATCAAGTTTCAACAATCAACAATCGGCAACAAATTGAACAAATAAAGAATATTGTAAGTAAAAAGAAGAATATTGGGGGTATAAAAGGTTGTCAATCTGGATTAACATACCAGTTGCCTACTGAACGTCATCATGGATAAACAAGTTTCATTCTCTAAGAAGATAGAATTAATGGAAGTAAAGCAAGGTATCATAGAGTTTCAAGCATTCCGTGGTAATGATGGAAATTTTATAATTAAAGAGTTAGTGGTACTAGATATGATAACATCTGTTGTTTATCACTTTTTATTTATGCCTCCTTTACCATTCAACAGATTAACAACCAAAGCTAAAGTAACAAACAAATGGTTGATGAAACATTTTCATAATCTAAGATGGGATGAAGGTTTTATAACCTACAATATGATGCCACACATTATGAATCATTTCTGCAAAAAGTTCAAAACTATTTTTACAAGAGGATTGGAAAAAGCAAATTGGATACAAACATATACAAACCATGAAGTAATAAATGTGCAAATGGAGAAAGATTTTTATTGCTACTTTGATAACATCTGTATTTCATCTAAAAACTTTAAACATCAACAGTCTCAATGTGCTTTAAAAAACGCATATCGTTTAAATGTCTATCTCCAGCAAAGTGGTGGGGGAAACGAAGGGTATAAAAGCAAGAGCGGCACTATGACAATGCATCAGTATTACTCGAACCTCCGGGGAGTCAACACCTCTGACACGCAAACACAAGAAGAAGAAGACGAACAATAGCAAGAAGAAGATAATGGCGTCACAAAATTTTCTACAATCGCTTGTTGATCAATTTAACAAACATTCTAAATCTACTATACTACCAACAAAAAAATGTTCAGAATTGAAGGAAGAGAAACATTATATTATTCACACTATTAAGAAAATGGAAACATCAATTGGAGACGCTATCAATTGTACATTAAGTGAAGCACCCTACACACCTGGTGATGAACCAAAATTTCAAGTATTTCTTCCCAAACGCTTTGTTCAACTGCTGCAGAATGAAGATTTACGACTGATTCACCCCGGCACACTCTACTTAGCATCTCACGGTCCTAGCGGAAGCAACTCTACTGAACTTACACTTCATGTTATGCCTACTAGCAACTAATCTGTAGTGTATATATATATACTGTTGTACATGTGTGTAACTGATTATAAATAAATAAAAAATAAAAAAAAAATAAGAAAAAGGCAACATATCGATAGTGTTTTTGCACTATCGATATGTTGCTTTTTTAAAAACACGTTTGGGTGACCTTGACCTAGTTTCGAGGGTATATAAAGGCCGTAATTTTCTTGAGGATCTCATCAGTCTCCGACTACCTTTCGTGCTGTACGCATCTCTGTTGGCTCTCCAGTTATTACAAATAACAACATGTCTCTTAAGGTGAAGTGTGCATCATATGATACCACCACCATCACAACTTTTGAAGAACTCGACGATTTTACTAATGAATTGCGAGTATTACTTGCCGGTGGTTATCGTTTAAATATTGATGTTTACGCTAACAACATGAGGATGTTTCCTAAACAAAAATTCTGCAATGAAGAAGTATTTGTTTCCACACAACCTTCAACTACAACACCATCTACTCAAAGTAATGTTAAGTTTCAGAAATATTACTGATGTTGAATAATATTGAGTGGTCGCTGTGGCATCTATAAAAGGAACGCGTAACCTAAACAGAATCATCATTTGCTTCCCAACTGACGCAGCGAAAACAACTACCACTACCATGTTGTACAGAATGATGATTGAATTTAATGGAAAAATCTACGGAAAAGATTATCAAAGTGTAGAACAAATGACATCCGATCTTCAAGTATTGACTAAAGAAGGATTCCAACCAAAATTAATTCTAAAATTTCCAGAAGTACATCCACTATCCACTGAAGATCTCATTGCTATGGCTAAAGAAGAAAAAGAAAAATACAAACAAGATATAAAGAAAGAAAAAGAGGATGAAAACTCACTATCTTAAATAAATACATCTTACACTTGTAAGATGTTCTTTTTTAAAACTCCATTTGGATGACCTTGAGATTACCCCCACCACTTTTTCTAATCTATAAAACATGCTATCCTACACTATACACCTTCATTTCTTGGCTAAACTTAGAAGCGTCAACATGGAAAACAAGAAAGACGAGTACAAACCACGCTATTGTTGTGAACAAAAATGTACCGATATAGGAAGATGGATGGTAGACGGATTAGCTTGTAGAAAATGTGAATTCTTCGGATCCTGTTACTGCAAATGCAAGACAAAACAACTACCACCACCAGAATTGCGAACCTTTAAAATTTATAAATCAAGATACTTCCACACTTGCTGTCCCCAGAGATGTATCAAATTTCATCCAGAAAAAATTGTTAATTGCCGAGAGTGTAATGCATGTTATAAAGACGACTTTTGTACATGCATCATAAATGCATGCAAATACAGATCAGATTGGTCTTCTCATCCTATTGAAGCTTCAGATCTATAGCTGTAGTCACTGACTGCAGCTCTTTTTTAAAATTTCATTCGGTTGACCTTGAAATTGTCCCCACCAACATATATTCTACTGATCCTTCAATACATTTCTCATTCCGATTTCGTTACTCTGACTGGCAACAACATGGGTGACAGGTTTATTTCTTTTGAACATTTAATTACCGAAAGAGATGAGATGGAAACTCTATTTCACAACTTACTCACACTTATGGATAAGTATCCTTTAACATGGATCAAAATCAAAGTAAAATATGTGGATCCTACCAGAATATTTTCATCATCGTCATCTTCCAACAGTGCAGGGGAAGAAGAAGAAACAACTCATGGTATTAAAATTATTGAATTGGACAACGAGGAACAAGAAATGCAAACTCTGGTTAAAAGTAAACTTAATATTTGATTTAAAACAATTATTAGTGTTTCTAATTTATATTACAGCTAATGCTTATTTCTACACACCACCCATGACCTACCCAAATGGGGTTTTGCGGCAAAATGCTCTGGCCGCCGGTTCGCATATGGGTATATCAACCTTCCCCCACCACTCTACCTTCCCCACTCCTCTACTTCCCCCTCCACCACCTTTGCCCACATATAAGTAACCCTCTGACCATCGCTCACCATTTGTTTGCTAACTTCCGAACAATGAGCTCCTCTCCTTTAACAACAAGTAAATGTACTTTTCTTATTCAATCACAAGAAGAATTACAAACTATTTTTCAAATTTTAAGTGATCTAATAATCACTCCAAATAACACCATTACTATCACTGTGGAAGTTTCCTACAATTCTTCTGATTACGAAAACATGGAAAGCGAAGACGTCGAAGTTTTACAGCTGCCAGATAATAGTCTTCCATCTTCCAAAGCTGCAACACCCGACACAGCTAATAATGATGTTTAGTCGACTACAATTATTTTCTTTACCCCCCACCATTTTTACAGTAATATATAACCTGTCCCTATCTCTGTTTCTCATTTCATCGCCAACTTTCTCACCATCAACACCGCTCCCATTTTTACCTGCACACATTTAATACACAAAGATGATGGATGATTTTTCATTTACGTCACAATTGGAAGAGGATAAACTCAAACTCGAAATCAACAGACTACAATTAGAAATAAAGAATCAACAAAAAATGATTCAGCTTTTACGACTATTCAAATACGTACTGTGGATAGTATGTTTTTATCTTCTCATCGCTATCACCTTTGGCGTCTACCACTCCATCACCAGTAAACAACACTTCAACACCTCCTCAAATAAAACCACTACTTTTCTTTGATTAAATAAATTTTTACCCACCTTCAATCTAACCCCTCGGGGCTCACCTTTTTTAAAAACCCCTCCGGATGACCTTGACCCACTTCCAAAACCCACCCATCACTGTCAAAAAAAAAACCCCAGCCGCTACTACCCCTACAACAGTTACAACCGCTGACCTTGACCTGGACCAGGAGTGGGCAAACCCCACTACTAACAACCTATATAATTAATTTAAAATTAACAAGACAGTAAATGTTTTATGTGTTAAGAGGAAAACTAGACATTCAGATTCAGGTACCAACTTTTCAAACTCTGTTTTAAAATAGAAAACTTGTTGATATTTCTAAGTTCCACCAGTAAGCCATTCAACAGTGATGGAACCAAATATTCCCTTAACCTCTTTGAGTACTTATTGGTTATTCTATGAACTTCAAAGAAAATCTGTGGTGTCGTCGGCAAACATGATGCAGGATGTTGTGGGTGGGAGCACAGTTGGTAGGCTATTTATGTAGACAAGGAAACATAGGGGCCCAAGTATCGAGCCTTGCGGTACTGCATTTAGCATTGACATTAAGGGAGCACGGGTTTTATGTTTAATGTTGTTCAATGTATGTTCAATTTCTACAGTTTGTTTTCTGTTGTAAAATAATTTTTGAGTAGGTTTAGAGCATTGTCTGTAATTCCAATCTGTTGAAACTTGTCAAGCAGTATTTTCCAGTCAAGGCAATCAAATGCTTTTTTTAAGTCGAGGAATATTGCTGATACTTTGTTGCCATTTTCCCAGTTTTCTGTGATTATCTGTAGTAAATCTGATATTGCAGTGTTTATAGATTTGTTTGCTCTAAATCCATGCTTTTTTGGTGAGATTATGTTGTGTATGTTCAAAAAGTCCACTATTTGGTTGTATATGGTTCTCTCCAAGTATTTTGAGGCAGCCGGTAAAATTGCTAATGGTCGGTAGTTTTCGATGTTTTGCTTGTCATTTTTCTTATATTTAGGGTAAACAAGTGATATTTTCATGTTATTGGGTATGGTATTGTTTCTAATTGAAGCATTTATTATGTGTTAGATGGGCTCAGTCATCTCTTCCTTGCAGTACTTTAGTAAGTTTCCAGGTATTTCATCAATTCCAGCGGCATTGCTATGGTTTGTTTCTTTAATAATATTTAATAGTTGTTTTTTGGTTATCTCATTTAATGTAGTTAGTTTATGAGCAGGTGTCACTATATAAGTCTGATCTTTATTGTTGTTTGTTTTTGTAAGCCCTAGGCTCAAAAAGTAATTATTGAATTTTGCTGCTATTTTGTATGGGTCAGTTTCTATTCCTGAGTCTGTTCTAATTGAGCTTATTTGTTCTTTGGGTTTACGCTTGTTTCTTTCCATGTTTATGACTTTCCATGTCGCTTTGGTTTTGTTGTTAGCATTGTCGATGTAGTCGTTTATCTTCCTCTTTTTTCGGTTTTAATTAGTTGATCATATTGTTTTTTCTGTTCGTTATAGTTGTGTTTGAGCACATCGCTGCCTGAAGCTAGGTATCTATTTAGGGCTTGTTCTGTGTTTTTTTTTCAAGTCGTTTATTTTGGGAGTTGGAGTAATGGATATTTTTGTGTTTTCTGATTTGGTTTTTTTGGTGAGTCATGGGCAGATGGAATCCATTTGAAGCCTAATTTTACTTATGAACTCATTGTATTTTTCATCTATAGTTTGTGCAGTATATACAGTGTTCCAATTCTCTTGTTGTAGGCTAATTTTAAGCTTTTCCAGATTTTTTTGTGAGAAATTTCTGGTCGTGTAAGTTGTATTGGCTTTATGTAGTTGGGCCGTTGGGAATGATGTAACCACCCCTCTGTGATCAGACAATAATGACGTTATGATGTGGGATTTGTTGTTTTTTATGTTTGAAACACATATGTCAATACTGGTCTCTGTGTTTGGCGTTATCCTTGTTGGTGGTAGATTGTCCGCCGCTAGGTTGTGCTGACTGAGTACGGTATTTAGTTTTTTGAGTTCTGGGTTATCTTTTAGAGTGTCAATGTTTATATCTCCAACCATGATCAGTTTACGATTTTTATTTGACATTGTTGTGAGAAGAAAATCTAGTTTTTCTAAAAATTCTATTATGTGTCCGTCAGGGGAGCGATAGATTCCTATTATTGTGTAAATTGTGTTTCCAATCTTCAAGTAGAGACCTCTGAGAGGTTTTATAACAATGCAAACTGTATTCATGTCGTTACTGCAACAATACAATCACCCTAGTTATATTTATTAATTTATATATATATATATATATATAGGGATTTAACAAAAATAACTTCTCAAGCTACATAAATATGTGATAACCCTCAAGTAGTCTAATCACATTCCTGAGATTTTATACTTTAGTTTGAGGTATTTCAATAAGAATGCCAAACTACATCATTGCATTGTGTCTTTACATAAATAAAAAATACATCAGAATGCCTTGCTTTTTTTAGCAATGAAAGAAATACAAAGTTTCTATGAATTTATTGTACCATTAATAAAAAAACATTACATACATAATTTAAGAAGTAATTTCCCCAATGGTAATTCAATTCCAAGATTAATATTCAATATTCCACCGCTTTAGGAACGATGATTTCCCTGGAGGAAATTCTCTATTGATGAAGGGGCATTTCTTTCTTTCTGTCTTCATTATTTAAAAAACTAAACAAAAAAACATTCTTTGTTTAAAGTTCATTATTAGTGATGGTGAGTTCGTGTTATTGTTTAATTTATTATTGCGGACATTTCCCATCACTGATTGGTGAAACAAATTCACGACGTTTCGGGATCTGGAGTCTGATCCCGTCTTCAGGTAAAAGAAATACCTAGAACATAGCCAAGTTAGTAAAAAAAAAAAAAAAAAAAAAAAAAAAAAAAAACAGGCGAACCTGGAGAAGTTCATAGCCAAACCTGAATATAGAAAAGACTTATAAAACACTAGTAAATGCACAAAGCTTAAACAGAAACTGTGAAAACATACACAAAAAAGTAAATTGAAAACATACATTGCACCAATCAGGAGACAGCACACTTCAGCCAGCAACACCAGCGACAATGCCGGGCTCGTAAAAAAACATACTGTTGCTATATATTCTCTTAAAACATTGTATTTTTTAAACAAAATTCTCAATTATATTATGCAATATAATTGTTTCATATTACACTTTGATTAAGAGAAAGTTAATAAATCAATCGACTACCATATCAAGTTTTAAACACCCAAATACGTATGTCATATTATAATTTTAAAGTGGAATAATTTCGCCAGATTTGATCTTATTCCAATATATGCTACAACTGGTGATATTTTGATGAAACCAGATAGAAATTGGAATGGTAAAGAACCCGAAAGTCTTATTTAAATCTCAAAAGAAAAGTTTGAACAGGTTTCAATCTTCTCATTTCCCAAAGTATATCAAACTTCTGTCCGTTACAACAATAATTCTGTGTGTTCCTGAAACTTTTGCGTCGAATTCTTAAAAAAAACTCTTTGTTTAACGATTATGTTGTGAAGGTACTACGATTTGTATTTGCTTATATAACTTTGGGGTCTACAGTGAAACTTTTAGTATACGTGTAAATGGCAGAGTTAAAACCCTACATTAAGCTTATTTTATGATTTTTTTTATTATCATGCTAAATTTTTTAAACCAATAATGCATAATAGGAAATGATTTTAAAACATTAACTTTGCATACAAATCCATATTGTCAATACAAAAATAATGGACAAATTTGTTGTTAGTACTACAGTGTTACAACATCCAATACAGTATTACAAACAACTAAACCAGCTTATTCTTACTCTTCCTTGGTCGATAAACCAATGCTTTTGTCCCTTAACGAGCATATAGAAAAGTTAAGGCCCAGTTTGACAAAGTCCATGAAAAAACTATTTTTAAAATTCATACTATTCATTTTTTAACATATTAATTATATCCCAATACACCTCATAAGATTCTATGATTTCATTCTATGCTAGCAAATTTCTCTTGATGACAGTTCTTAACATCCTTTGTTTTCATATATCTAGTGATTTTATGGGAAGATTATGCCAGCCAGTAGATAATCCATGAACATTTTTTATTCTTTATGTTGCAATTTTCTTTTGTTATTTACGCTTCAAAAAATAAATATGTACACCTGAACAAACCTGAAACAAGCAAATTTTACAATGTAGCTATAATGGATGGAATCATACTTTTACAAAAATATATTGCAGACCGTTTCCTAAAAGTGGTCGTAAGTTACTTCTGGTCAGTTAACCACCACCTCGATATGTTCTGTGTGTCAACAGCCTTACAAAGATCTATTGCTACCTGACCAGAAACTTAGTTTTGGAAAATAATTTGTGTTTCCATTGGAACGGGACACTATTATGCACCATTTTCTCCTTTACGGTTTACATGGTTATGTAATTAGTCAATATTTACTCAATTTTTTTAATTAGAAGCAAAATTTAAGTTAGAAATAAATGAAAAAGTTCTTAAAATGCTACTTTATAGCAAATCATAATCATTCTGAAGAAAGCAAACGGAGTACTAATTTAGTAATTGCATAGTTTACTTTGATGCATATAAAACTAGTAGCGTTTTTGCCCGTATAGTAAAAATACTAAAGTTTAAAAATACGCCATGATGATAATATTCCTCAAAGGGATTCAACCACTTATTCTTTTAAAATATAAGATATCATTGTAAATTCATTAATGTTAGTATTTTGTGTTTCATTAATATATTAAATTGGGCTAGTAAAACCTTTAAAGTAGTATCTTTTTAATAAAATGTTCCTTCTTATAACCCCTAAGTAAATCTATTACTTACGTACTGGACGGATTCTTAATTTTTTTATTTGATAGTATTATTGTTAATAAATCTGCCTTAGGCCTATTACAATTTTTACTAAGTAAAGCAACTGGAGTTAGTAATTTATTTAACATGTTAAAACATTTACAATGTTTTTATAATTTCAGTATAAACTTGATCAAGTTATTAATTTCCCTTGACAAAGATCTAATTATGTTATTAACAATTATCTTGATAATTGTCAGGATATTATGTCAGTCTTATGTTGGAAATATCTAGTACTGATTCATGTTTAAATTTATTTAAGCTTATTTTATAGGGTTCTAGAGGAAAACATAAATGATAATGGTTGTATTCCTGGTTATTGAATATGATAGCCAAACAAAATATAGAACTAACTAAAACTTTGAAATTTTAAAATGTGTAGGAACGTTTTTTCTTTACCAATAAGTTCTAGAGAAAACTTTATTTTAAACCAAGTGTGCACAAAAAAAGTTTTGTAAATTATTAATCAATAAGTAATTTTGTTTTATGTCAATAATGATGGTCAATGTAAACAAACCGTGATAAAATGGGGGTCAAAGTTTTTAAAATAATATTCAGGAAGAGGTAACTTATTTATATCACGTTAATCTATAAACAAAACCTGACATGAAAAGTTGTGGGTGAAATCACATCAAACTCAGTGGACCCCGACATATTGCTTTTCACACTATCTTAATTTTGATTTTACCCTATAAAATTGTCTGAAACCTTTTAGGAAAAGTTAAAAAAAACTTCTGCATATGCAGAAGTTTTTTTTTTAAAACTTATTTAACTTTTATTAACTTTTATAGTTAATAGATTAAAACACAAATTCCAGTAACATTCCTAGCACATGGAGCACGTGTATCTTCGTACAGTATATATATTTTGACTACTTCATACATGTAGTAAGTTTCCTTTTGAACTACTTGAACGAGAGTTGGAAAGCTGTTGCGTCATAGTCAGGTATACCGTATTCTTCTAGCCAAGCAATCCCTCTTTAAGTTGAGTGTACAGTAATTATTGCTTGAAAATGAGACCAAGACGTGTTAGGAAAAACTTACTTGATAAGCTACAAACTAGAGACAATAGATGTTATATTAGGCCTATGCTTAAGGATATATGAAAATAGACTGACTATTGCAGAGAAATGAATATTAAAATAAAATGTTGTTGAAAATGAGCTACAGACAAGCCAAGATTGGCTTTGTAGCTGGTATGAAATAAGTTGTTGTAATGTATCTGTTTTTCTGAAATAAATAAAAAAAAAAACTATTTTCAGTAATCTAAGGAGCTATTTTTCATTTGAAATTGTGGGCTTGAACTTTTACTCGATCATACAATGTACAGTGCTTCATTTAAGTCGTTTTAAGTGCTATGTACAGTAATGTACTATTATCTTGGACAAACGATTTGGGTTAACGGTAGGGTAAAGGGTAAAGGGTAAACCACAAACTACTACACCTGGGTTGAATGTAATCTTACCTTTATTGGCTTCCCTTACGAAAGCCAATGAATCACACGATTTTTGCCATGAACAATGAGTATTTTAATTACCTCCAAACAGCAAGAAGAAAAAAAGTTCACAAGAATATTTAAGATAACATTGGATAGACATAAATTTAAACTAAATTTCGCACCTGTAGACTATAATTATATAGGCGTCTTTTAATCCAAAGATTTTCCGGTTCGATTCTGGAAAAAATCCACTGATAGTTCTAGTCTTTAATTAACATTGAATATGATATATATTTTTAGCAAAGACATTTATAAAACAGACATTATATATTACAGTCTCAAAATGTATAGATTGACCAAACCCAACCCAAATAAATAAATATTGATAAAGGGTATTGAATCTTCGCATGATTCAAAGTGTTTTTAAATTATTATTAATATTAAACAGTTTTTTACATGATCTACGGCTTATCATAAAAACCACCTGAATTTGATGGCTGTGGTAATATAGTAAACCTCCATCTTTCATGAATTTATTCTTATAGTAATGATGTTATATTTTTACATAATACCGAAATGAATGTTTAACAATTTTGAAACATAATACTCCTTCTTGGTTATCATATTCTGACGTTTTCTCTAGTAACAATCGTTGCTACTTAGTTTTTAGGATGTAAGAAAGTTTCACTACACGTAGTTAGCTAGATTTATTTATAACTGATTGATAGCAGCTTCAAGCAGTGTTGTCACTGTGCCATTTATAAAGCAGTTTTTAACATGGCAATGTAAGCTAGGCCTTATAAAAATGATACGTTGGTTAAATCAATGTAATTAATTGCCTATTTTAATAAAATAATATTGATTTGTTAAATGTTGATTCCTTCAATCTTCTGAAATACATAATGCAACATGCGCAAATTAAATCCCAAACACCACAGTCACCAACTTCATTTTGTAAATTTTATTATTAACTCTCTGTGAATCTGAAGCGATGTGTGCAAACAATAATTAAGTAAATGGAAATTGAAAGGTTTACACAATTAATATTAAACAATCATATGAAGTGAGCTGGGAAATTGAAACGATAAATACAGTTTTTATTGGAGTCCAGGCATTACTTTTCCCAGTATTCATTGATATTGAAAAATTCAGTAATTTATTGTCTTTTTTCTTTTCAGAAAATTATTGAATTTTTTATTTTCATTTGAAATTTAAAATTGTGTTCTATGTATGATTAGAAAAAGTGTATCAACTAAGAAAATCGATTATATATATTTATATGCTTGTGCACAGTTTATAAAAATGATACAATTCAAGCTTCTAAAAAAGGAATTGTTTAACAAGCCATCGCCATTACATTCAATCATATATACCTTTGGAACGGATTTTATTTAAATCAGGTTTTTCATAGTTGAGTGTGAGAACCAAGAATGATTGAATTTTTCTTGAATACATTACCGATGGTCTCACTATGATTGTTTATGTAACGAAAAGAAACAAATTTATAAGGTTTATTGTTTTTAGATATATTTTTAAGTTTTTTTTTCTGATTATGTTATCAATTATATAATGATCGTAGCTATTGTTGAAATCTATTTGTTTCAATATTTTCTTTTCCTTTTATATTCCTGTGGTGAGAGATGATAAGTTAATAATCTGCGATCCATAGATCTGAAAAATGCAAGTTTATATTGGTGTGGGTGATTTTACTCTTGAGGTATTGCAAGGTCAGTTTAGGTAGGCTTCTTAAAAAACCCAAACTAAATATTACAATCAGATTTGTTATTTTTACATCTTAAAAACTTATGGATCTATTTTCCTCTACTTCCTTCTTGAACTTTACTGAGCATTCTAAGCTATTTAAGTAGTTGGAGTATTTATAGTTGGAGTTTGAGTAGTTATAGTATTATGTTTTAAAACATAATTTTCTGTAAATGTGGGTTTGTTCATAATCTCACTCTGTCCATAATTTTGTAGAAACAACTCTGCCACTAAATATCACAATGGGCCTCCCATTGCAAAACCTTTCGGATCAATAATATATACCTTTCCAAATAAAACAGTTTTGCTTAGTGAGCTTATCCTCAATTTCAACAATCTACAATTTCAATTCCTCAATCTTAAAACCTATAAGATTTTTTTAATTCAGACATTAGAACCTGCACAGGTTTATCCCTAGGAATGTTTGCATACATATTGTCAACGTCCATTGTCAGAAATAAATTAATTGGGAGATTTTTAGACCTTTGTAGATTTTCAATAAAAGTAACAGAGTTTTTCACAGAGTGTTCTGAATCCAAGTCAATATTATTTTTTATTACCTTAGCCAAAACGGGCCTTATAGGCCCGTCATTAATCATTAATGTAATTTTTGTGTGTTTTTTTCATATATATACCACTTGTATTTCATGTAGATATATAACAAAACATGAAAAAATAATTAATGTTATTTTATAATTTTTATGACAAGGTTATGAATTTAATGATAGTTTTTTTATTCATTTCAATTTTATTAAGATTTTTTTATTCATGAAAGTTTTTTTAATATAACAAGATACATTACATTGTACCTAGTGACTTTGTTAACTTTAGACACAAAGGACTTCATGTAAATCAAGGTAAAGAATGTAGCAATCATAAGTATGTATAGAAAGTAAAAAGTATAGTGTAATTAATCATATGCAATTTTTTTTATCGCAACAAGCATTTTTGTGTTACACTTTCATAGTAATTATGATTAAATAAAAGTAAAATCTAAATAAATAATATAGAATTAAGCTTTTTATGATAAAAAAACCAATAAACAATAAAAATGAGTAAGCAATAAAATTTCAAAACGCAAATGGCTTCAGATCCGAGAAAGAGGAGAATTTCACCAAAGTTTGAGCCTCACAGTTGGCAAACAATTTGCAGAGAAACTCATTATTGTAGGATAACCTTTTACTGAAATCCTTCCAAGTATGTCTCTTATCTTGATCATTAATGTAACAGTGGTGCTAAAATATCATGATATTTTTCTTACGAAAGATATGAAGTTTTTTTATTACTCTTGAATTCCATGTTGATTGTATAAAATAATGTAAACTTACACATTATAGGAGCTCCAAAGGAAGACCCAAATATTTTTGGGATTAATGAAATAACGTATTAAGGGCCTACAAAATATTTTTTTTGCTTATAACTATTTGGCAATTACTTTTGGAATGTATAAAAAGCGAAAATAGGCCCATGATAGTAAATTAGTATTAGCTTTAAATACTATAAAAATAAAAGTATTCCTTATAACCATTTTTTGAGCGATCTATAAAAAACAAAAAATCTAAATTAAGGGAAATGCTGACAAAATATAAAAAATTACATTTTCCGAATTAAACCTGTGAAGAAACTAAGGCGAAGTGTCTCCATTGACTTCCACGCAAAGCGATATCAGTAACATTGAACCAAGTTGGAGGAGTTGCCATACAGTACGCAACAGCAATGGATCTTATTTACATGTTTGTTTGTATGTTAATCTCTTAGACACGATCAATGTCAAATAACACAACACGCAGGAGTGGCACGAAAGAGTGACAATGAAATGTTACGCAGAACTACAATTCAATAAATTAGTTTAAAAAAGTGGAATATCAATTTCAAGAAATGAAAGAACAAACTTGAGAACTTTTGAATACCACCTATGTGAAGAAGCTATATGTATAACCATTTAAGCAAGGTACACGAAATATTTAGTGGAAGGGGGAAGGGGTATCATTATTTAAAATATGCAATGTGTGTTTCATCTTGAACTAAGCAAGATAAAATCTATTTTAAAAGTAATACTATTAAAACAATCAAATGTAGCTTTTAGCAATGATTACTTAATATGAGCTGAACATCTTTTTTATAATAAATATTTAATAAACTTCACAGATTATTGGAATCGATGTAAATGGATAAAAAACTACAAAAAACGATTCAAGTCATTACACATCTCCAATTACATACCGTTAATGGCTATTTGTGTAATAAGAGCGTAAAGTACGTCATTGCCACTCGAGAATTGTAGATGTAACAGGTTTCCAAACAATTCCAAACAATTCGAGAGCGGCAATGACTATTTGCGCTCGTAATACACACAAGATTTTTCCTATCAACATAATTATTACATATTACATGTTTTATTGTATACAAAATGCCATTTAGATTATTTTTTATTTGTTTCAGTTGGAACAGAATTTTAACTATCAAACATAATCTCAAACTAAAAAAGAAGCAATTACTAAACGACGACAATGAATAACAGCTGTAGCATGGTTTGTAATAAAAGCTGATTTAAAATTGCTGTTTGATCTAGCGTGCGGTAAAGAATGATTGCCGCTCTAGAGCGGGAAAGAAACGGAAACCGGAAATGAACTGTTTTGCATAGGGGAGTAGTGTAAAATTGCGGCCGCTGGCCCAGTTCAAGGTCACCTGAGGGATGACGTCATCGAGGTCAATGACCTCACCGATGACGTCATCGATGACGTCATCGATGACGCAATCGATGACGTCATCACTAATGATGTCATTTCGATGACGTCACACCCATGACGTCACAGAAATGACGTGCTGATGACGTCATCACCCCTTACGTCATCAAAACGACGTCACCGACGCCACTAAGGTCAAGGTCACGCAGAAACTTAAAATTTTTTAGCACTTTTGCCGTTTCTCGCACTACGCTCCGAGTTTCAGTCAGAGTCCCCGTGACCTTGACCACTTGGAGCGAATTTTCGACGAGAAACGGCAAAAGTGCCAAGTTAAACTCGAGTTCCTGACATGACTCTGCCTAAATGGGCAATCGGTTATCCCTCAGGTGACCTTGAACCAGTACAACGCCCGCAATTTCATGTTACTGCGACCTTGAAAACCTAACAACGGAGCGCCGACATCGATGCGCACCCCACGACAGCCACCGAGTGACTGACTGTCAGGCTCTGTGTATGCTAGGTATATCGGCTTGTGGAGGGGGAAATCTCAAGGTCATGCAAATGGAGTTTTAAAAAAGTTGAAGAGTAGAAAGACTACTCTTGTGCTTCCTGGGCGACCTCATCAATTTCCAACGGATCTGTAAACCAATCCGATCTGTAGCGGCAGGAGTCCAGAAAACAGGTGCACCACCCATCAGGTTGTCCGTAGCACTTCCGACAATTGGTAAGATTGGAGAAGTGAAATTTAATACACCGCTGCGGACAACAAGTATAAAAGTATTTGGATTTGTATATTTTGAAAGTTTGTAGTACCGGTGGTGGCAGCTGTTGGTCCTTGCATCTACACCTGCAACATCCGAAGCATTCACATTGCCGGCAGGCCAGCCCATCCACTTGCCACTTTGGTAAGAGGAAACACTTATCCTCACAGCAATAGGTTGTCCCCGTCTCTTCCTCCCAACGCTTCTTTGCACAATACGTGACGCCTTGTATCTCCAAACACCTATGCTCGCAACATGAGATGCGCTTACTTTCCATAGTTGATGTTGCTTTGACGAGGGAGCGCGATGAAGTGATGCTGTGGTCAGTGGGAATGGGGTTTATATAAACTAAGGTGGGTGGAGGGGGAAAGCTCAAGGTTATCCAAATGGAGTTTTAAAAAAAGTCAAAGAGTAGAAAGACTACTCTTGTGTATCTATAGCGATTTCATTGATAGTGAGTGCTTCTGTATGCCAAGTTGATCTGTACTGACAGGCTCCTAAATAATGTTTGCAAAAACCTGCAAAATGATTGTTGCACAATTTGCAGCCAGTTAGCTGTTTTAATGTGAATTCAATGCAACGTTCAGGGCAACAAGTGTACTTATGCCCTCTCATCTGGTACACATGGAATGTCTTCAACTCCGGTTTCAGCTTCTTCCAAGACTTGCACTTACACATGCATTGACCAAAAGCTTCACATTTTCTACACGCCAGGCCATCCGCAACATCAATGTCATTTGGCCATGAAAAACATTTCCGTTCGCAACAGTAGTTGAGTTGACTCTCCATGTTGCTGTGGTGAAGGTGCGCGATGAAATGATGCTGCAGTCATTGAGAGTGCACCTTAAATAAACTCAGTGGAGGGGGAAAGGTCAAGGCCATCCAAACGGAGTTTTAAAAAAGATAACTAGTCGTCCTCCTCCTCCTCATCCGTTGTACTTAGAGAGCTGTCAGACGAAGAGCCCCGTGCAGGTGCTCCCCAGATGAAAAACAAATCAATTTTAAAACGAAGACCAGGATCTTGCATCATCAATTCCTTTAATTTGTCACATACTAAGTCGACCTTGTGTAAGGTGTCAACAACAAGCTTCCAATTCGTTGGTTCAATATAACTTGTAGTAGAGTCTGCCTCGCTGATAACCACATCCTCCGGCCGTATTGGAGTGTAAAGATGTGTAAAGTTCTTCGGCTGTAGCTGAGGTTCAGGCTGGCTGGAAGTGGAAGGTTGAGTGTGGACCCCTGTCGCATCGAAATCCATAGTCATTCTACATTCAATGTTGGGGTTTTCGTTTAATACATACACCAATTTCTCATGCAACATATCCACTTCTGCCGAGTCTTGCAGATGAACATTCCAGGAAAATGGCCATTCTTCATCCGTAGTGGAGTCAACTCGAGAAAGAGTGCTGTCCGCCATGATAGCTAAGCAAGGAATGATGTGAGCTACAGACTGTGGTAACAGTATTGAAAAGTAGAGGTGGTAAACCAAAAGTACGTGGAGGGGATATTTTCAAGGTCATTTAATTTGGGTTTTAAAAAAAAGGAAATAGTGGAGGGGGAATTCTCAAGGTCATCCAATTTAGGTTTTAAAAAAAAGGAATGAAGCTTACTCCTCTTCAGCCTCGTTGTCCCCTGCATCTTCATCAGCCTCATCTTCATCGACGTCAGACTCGCCGTAAGGATAGATCGGGGACATGGGCGAATATTGTGGAGATTGTTGACCGTTGTTGTCGTCCCCTTGCATTCTAACTTGGGACCAATCATAATTTAAATTCATTTGTATTATGATCCCAGGGTTGTCCCGCAGTATTTCCTTCATACGTTCGCAAATTGACTCCAAATAGTGTACACTATCGATCGACAGTGTCCAACCCGTACTTGTACCGACATCAGTAGTGGAGTCAGCTTGGCTGATGGTGTTGTTGTCTGCCATGGTTGCTTGTCGGACAAGGAATGACGGTTGATGTGATGCTCATGCAGGAACATGGTGAAGTGGTGGGGGGTGTGGTGGAGTAGTGGGGGAATTTTCAAGGTCATCCAAACGGAGTTTTAAAAAAAGGAAAACTTACAAAGTAACATTGAAACTTTCCAATTGATGGTGGCGAGCGTTTTCTTCTGCAACCTTGCCGACACATGTGACTATGCCATACAGTATGAAAAGTACAACCATAATAAGGCCGAACAATAAAAGATAGCCGTTGACTATCATGATATTTTCTGAGTGGATCTGTTTTCTTCTTATCGCCCTCTCCTGCATCCTCTTCTCCAACTCGTGGACGAAGTCACAACATGCGTGAGGACATCTTTCATCTGTTGGTAGGTTTGCCATTGTTGATGTTGTCGGTGTGGCTGTTAAAGATGGAATGAGGTTTCCAATTGCGATGTGCCATGTACACCAATAGTCAAGTGGTGGGGGTAACAAAGCAGTGGAGGGGGAAGTTTCAAGGTCATCCAAATTGTGTTTTAAAAAAACCTATCTTGTTACTGAGCTTATATGTCAGTAACAAGATAGGTGTTTTTGCTCTTTTACTTCTTTAATATAATGAAAAAATATACATATTCTACAATGGTTAGGACAAGAAATACAACTGCTAGTCAGCTGAAGTAGTCCAAGTTGTCTGGCTCGGTCTTCATGGACGCTGGTGAGGAAGCCGTCGAGGAGTGTCCAGGCTCTTCCTTTGACTGCCGGGTGTTCCGTATATTGCAAGCGTAAACTTGCACATTTATACGGTAGCCTCGTGCCACCATCAGCTGCAACTCCTTGTATAAGTCGTTTAGCTCCTGCTGAGTCTTGATGCTCACCTCCTCGTAACTTGCGCAACTGACGTTGAGGGACATCCTGATGTTGCTAGGTTGGCTGCTGGAGTAGAAATGAAGCCGAGGCACAGCGTTTGGAGGTACATGGAAAAGTGGTGGGGGTGATGGTGGTGGGGGTATGGAAGATGCAATTAAACACTTCTAAACTTTTTCCATTGATACAAAGGGATGGAACAAATAGCACAGGTGTCCTTGTAGTTTTCAAATCTAAACATTGGTGCTAGAAATCCAAACTGTTTTCTACCACCTTCCTGTACGAACCGTCGAAGGTCTCTGACGGCGGCATTGCCACAAGGCTTACAAAACTTTTCCCCGTCTTGGAACCTATACCAGGAGTATCCCGAATACCCTCTATTATCTTTCTTGTACTCCTCGATATCCTGCTTTACTGTTATAGGGATATTATCTCGTAAAGCCGTCTGGAATAAAGATGCGTCAGTTATAACTCGTTGTAAGCAAAGCTCGTACAAGGTGCTCATTGTTTGCTAGTTGGCAACAGACTGACCGTTCTTTGCATCCAAGCAGGTTTGAATCCTAGTGCGGTAGTGGGGGTAATTACGGTAGTGGGGGTAATTGTGAAATGCAAAGGTCAAAGGTCAAGGTCACCCGCGAAGTTTAAAAAAAAAATGCAACATATCAATACGTGAAGTCTGTCACATATTGATATGTTGCATTTTTTTTTTTTTTTGTTTTTTTATTTTTTTTTGTCTTTTATGATTCGTTTATTTATAAAACATTACAACAACAACAACATATGTACAACATTAAAACTTAAATCTAACACTGCTGCTTGTCAGCGATGTGGATGGTCAACTCTGTAGAATTGCTACCCGTGCAGCCGTGCGACACCAGGTATAGACACCCGGGTTGAATAGAGCGAAGATCCTCGTTTTGTAGAAGATGGACGAATCTCTTGGGCAGGTACACCTGGAACTTTGGTTCATCCCCCGGAGTAAATGGCGCCTCGCTGAGACTGCAGCAGATGGCCTCCCCAACTGTAGTCTCCATCTTCTTCATAGCATGGATTATGTAGTGCTTCTCGTCTTTTAGTTCCGAGCACTTCTTTACAGGTAATATTGTTGACTTGGAGTGAGCATTGAACTGCTCGACCAAAGTCTGAAGGAACTGGTGAGATGCCATGGTCAGGTTACAGATCGTCTTCTTGCTCGGAGATGTTGTCGTCTCGGAATCTCGAGTAATACTCATGCCAGGTCCCTGTCTGCTCCCCACTTATATACTCTCCGTTACCCCCACCACTCCCCACTTCCCCATTTTGAAGGTAAGAGGCGAGTTTATAGGCATTTTTCAAAGCGCAATGTCTATCTTTATCATGTTCTGGGCTTTTTGTACAAATACATATGGTTTCCAGCATGTATTGATAATTCTTATCCAATTCCACATCATTAACCGGAACATGAGTAAATCCTTCGATCCATCTTTTCTTTTCCAGCCCCTTTGTGTAAATATTGGTAAACTTGTCTGAAAAGTGATGCATAATGTGATACAAGTCCGTGTAACTTGTAAAACCATCATACCAATCGATATGATGGAAGTGTTTTGAAATCCATCTGTTGGTAGTAGCGGCTTTACTAGTTAAAGACGAATAAGAACATGGTGGTTTAAATAAAAACGAATAAGGAACACTTGTATTCATGTCCAAAAACACAAGTTCTTTTATAATGAATCTATCATCATTACCACGAAACGCTTGAAACTCAATAATACCAGGCTTGGACTTTACTTGTTGTTCTTCTCCCTTGTCCATTTTGAAGGTCACACGTCTGCTCATTACGAAGTCAGGAGGTCAACTGATTTCCACACCACGGTAGGTACTACTTTTATACCCGGCCGTACAGTTGTTGGCGCGTTGGTGTATATTTAACGTGGGCACCGTCCCCAATAGGCCTAACCCCACAAAATTTTGGTTATTGTTTTAAAAACTAACCATTGTTATTTAAGTTTCCATCTTTATATTTTCCTTGTTTTCATTTTCATCACTAACACTTGATTCTTCTCCTCCATCTTCCTCTTCTTCCTGTTTTACTGATTTCTTATGTAGTTGAGCGTACTTTTCCAATTGTCTCCACATCTGTACTTCATGAGGAACTCTATTAAATATAGAAGTATCTACAGGTCCGTATAATATAGGTGCGTCCGGTTGTTTGTCCAAAGTGTCTTCCAGATAATCTTTAATAATCGAACTTGAAAACACCAGTTGTCTCAAGTATCTTGTTATAGGTTCAGTAGCACAAGTTAAAATGAAAAACTCCTCTCGATTAAGTTGAATTTTGTTATCATGTCTTGTTGTGTCTCTAAACCGTAGCTGATGATCACCACGTTGTTTAATAATATCAATTTCCACATTTGAATCCAAAAGTCCTACCCTTGTCTTTCTTCCAAACATGTTACTACTTAAATAGCATTCTAGCAGATGCAAATGTTTCATAAACGATTCCCAAGCACTGTCCGTAAACAAAATCATTTTGGGTCCATGAGTTAAAATTACAGTAGGGGAATAATCTGTAGATTTCATAACACCGATTAAAACACTTTTATCCAAACTGGAAGAGATTGGGTAAAATATTCGCAAAAATACCTCACTCAATATGTTTGGAGAAATATTATCTTCAATATCCCTTTTTCTCTTTTGTATAGTCTTTCTTCTTTTACCTTTTTCTTCAACATTATTACTGGCGTGAAGTTGTCCGCAAACGTTTTGTTCACCTCCTTCCTGGTGACCTTGAGGATCTAAAAACTCAGATATCTCCTTCTCAATATCTACCATATTTTCAGGTGTACCACTAGGAGAAGCCATATTGAATACGATGCTACCCATACAACAGTAGGCAACAAACTGATGAGGAGCGGTCTGTACGCTCTGCTTTTATACTCGCGGAATGAAACAAAACCGGTTCTTACAATTCATTTTTAACAATTCCAGTTAAAGGTGTGTATGTTACGATTTTATCATGTAGAATTAAACAGTATGCAGTTGTATTAGCCGGTATAGCATCGTTGAATTCCATTTCTATTTTTATATCCACACTTGATGACTTTACTGATTCATTTTGTTTAGAACAATCGATTACAACTATTGGGTAGGCATCGAAATATTTGTCAGGTGATAATAAAGGTGTATTTGTTTTACCGTAATATGAACTTTGGAATCTCGCGTACATATCGTACAATATACTGTATTTCTTCTTAGTGAATGACACATTTAAATTGTCGTATGGAAAGAATTGTGAATTTAAATAAACTTTAATATTTTTCAAGTCACAATGATCAAATTGTCCTGCATGTTTAGTAATGGCGTCTCTTCTACCTGTTTGTAAACCAAATATAATATACCTGGCTCGTTCTACATAATTTGATGTTTTAACAGTCCAAGTGTGTCGATCCGTAGTAGGTAAACTGGGATGCTCATGAAATTCCCAACTTCTAAATGGAATAACAATATCACGATCGGCTTTTAATTTTCTTAAAAGTAGCATTCTATGCTCGTCAGCCAATTTTACATGTGGAACTCTCCATACAAGTTTGTCTAATTTTAATTTCCATTCTAAAGTCGCATCTGTAGTAGCATCTGCAGCTTTAATAATGTCTTTATCGTTAGAAGATCTCAACAAAACTAATTCTTGTTTAACGTTTAATATTATTTTCCTATAATCTTCAGCAAAACCAAGCAACAAACGTAATGGAATATGAAAATCAAAATATCCATTTGGATTTGGAGTGATCGTGTCAATCGTAGGTAATACCCATCCGGCAGGTTTAAGTAAATTGGTTTCATTGGGTGTTATAGATGTTAATCCTTTTAAAGTTGTCGTAATACCTACTTTTTTAGTGGAATCAACTGTTACACCTGATATTTCATATCTAATTTCATCAAATAAGAAAGCCATAGGATTATTTATAAATGGAACTGTTGTACCAACAGTAGTACCGTCCTTTTTAGTCACTTGTCCTTCAATGTACAAGTAACTTTCACATGGTAATGTGTAAATGTCTTGATTTTGTATGGGAATACGAATTTCATCGTTATTGTTTAATTTCGATGAAGTGTAAGGGTTGTGGGTGTGATATTCTTTTTCCCATAGGGTTTCGTCGAATGTTGGACCCTGCGCTATATCCAGTATATCCATAATCGGTTAATTTTAATCCAATTCTCTCTAAGAAACGGATGTTCTCGCGTGTTAACTCCTCCACAGCTGAAGAGCTACTAATGCGGTTTCCCGTAGGTTGTTCGCTTTTAAATGTTAAACCCATGGTTTTGTATTAAAGTGTTGATTTTAAATGTAATCTAATCGTAATAGGCTCTTCTCTGAAGTCTACCAAGTTACCGTCTTGATCCAATACGCTCAACACGATGTCTGAAATGAAAGTGGTGTTCAACGGCAGATATACTAGGTTTTGTGGCTTTTCAACAATTTTAAATCCTGGAGGTACACTCGGGTAAAAAGTATGTAGTATATGAGTATTTGCTCCATCTCTGTAAGCTCCTTGTATAATGTTACAAGTTATATCTATACTATTGACTTTTAGTATAGTTACAGTTTGTTTACCGGAATGTGTTTGATTTGGTTCTAAAATTGGCCCATCTTTGGGAAATCCTAACAATTCACCTATTGAATGTTCCTGAGTAAAATCTATATAATATTTGGAAGTAATTTCAGCTTTCATCGTATTATTATTACCTTTTAATGTTATATTGTCTTTTCCCATTTTAGTTTGCAAAAATTCATTTATATGATCAATTTCATAAGAACCTGTGGGTAACCTGCACTCTTGTAAGTCTGTAAATTTTCCACTGGCATCCTTTCCCTTATAATAATGCAATATGTTATTTTTACCTTCCGTAACATTGGGAATAGAGTTGTACGTTGTAAAATCCAATAGTGCCGCCTCCCAAAACCTTCCTTTTTGCAAGCGTAACGCTGGAAAAAGGATACTTCGTAAAGTGGACGATTTTCCTGTTAATGATACCGTATAGGAAGACATCTCAATAGTGACTGATACTTTTAGCTAGAAATTCCAAACATAAATGGCCGCATATTGAAGTATTATCAGGTTGTTCTCTTTTATAGTTATAATATATGTTTTTAGCAGATTTAAAGTAATGTTCAAGTTCTTTAGGTGGTGGCAAATTTCCAAAACTATCAAAATAATATACATTGCTATTTAGTTTTTTATAACACACCCAATGGGTGCCGGGCCCTTCAGTATTATCCAAATTCACGATTCCAGTCTCATTTTTCCATATTTTCTTTGGTAAACTGTCTTTCATGAATACACCGCGGAAAAATGGTATTTTTAAACAGGAAATATATTTAAATAATTCAACATTGGTTAATGCTTTATGTGGTATGACCAATTGATTTCTTTCATTTAATATGCACGATAAGGTCTTAGGTAAAGTCCTGCCCCGTTTTTTACCATTGACCACACGGTGGGCTTCTTCTTGCCTTTTCTTGTAGATCGCCGTCTTCTTTTTATATTTCCTCCATGTTTTCTTGTGGTTGACCTCCTTTTTACTCTCCTTCTCCTCCTTCTTCCACCTCCTACTGCTGTTTTAGCCTTCATACCTGCTGTTACTGCTAAAGCTGCTGCTTTTTCTGCTATGCTAGCGTCACTTGATTTTACTCGTTGCCAAGCTATATCCGCAAGCTTTTTGTCAGCTATTGATCTATTTTTTGAATCGGCAAACGTGGAATATGCGATATCGTGTTCTTTACAAGCCTGATCTAACTTGTTTATGCCAGGATCGCCTCTTTCCAGTCGTTTTTTCAATTTAGTTCCTGGTCCGCAATACTGATAACCTCCTGGTATATGAAATTCGTATGGTAATGCGTCTATTGCTCTATTTACTATGGATCCTACTGGAATTTGTTTTAAAGCTTTACTTAACAGAGAAACCGCTGTGGACGTGATCCCACCTCCTTTTCTTGCAGTGTCTCGATATGGACTGATGTATTTGAACGTCATTATTGTCCTTTTATAATGGCAATGTGCAACTCATGTGTTAACTCTATGACAGGTTGCACATAAATGAAGTCATTTATTAAGTTATTTACTTAAATATCAATATCACCCCAATCTGATGATCTAAACTGTTTCGTTTTAGGGTTAATAAAGTATTTATTATAAATTTCTCGTTTAATATACTCACCTCTCATGGATTCATCATAAGTATTATGACCTGATTTTCCTTGAAGAATATCTGGTGTAAAATGATTGTGTAAATCAAATATCGCATTACCTAAAACTTTTACAAGAAAATTAACAGTGACAGCATTATCTACATGTTCAGGGTCTTTAAGGTTTGTTATACGTTTATTATTACAATTATACACTTTACTATCCTTTAATGATGTTGTAATGGTCTGTCCTACAGTTGCAGCATCATTTGCTTCTCTTCCTTGTCCCAAATCTCTTATCACTCTATTATTACATGTAAACCATCTAAAATATTTATCTGGATCTAGATGTACGGTTTGTGATAAAGCAGCTGCATCATGTTTTTCATAACCCCATCCCATATTTGATAACTTTTTATCCATGCAATCCCAAGCATCATTTTTGTATGTTAATAAATTAAATTTTTCATTACCTTGAATAAATTCATCCCCTTGCTTCGATACTACTTGATCTTGTTTTACAAAAGAGGTTGTTTCTTGTTTTAAGGTTTCCATCATTTGACCCACTGTTGCACCATCTGATGGCGCCGAACCATCTTTAACATTTGCTAAACAATTATTAAAACAATCTATAACCCCTACATCACGTATGATGCAATGATCTTTAATATATTTTAGATTTACAGCATCGTTTTCAGTTTTTGGATAGCCTATATCATTAATAACAAATTTATAAAAAGAAAATCCATCTTTTGTCTTTTCAGGTATCAAAGAATGTAAATAGCGTCTATTTACGCTGTCTTTTGCATCTTTAGGGTCATCTACGTTGGATATACGTTTATTGTTAGCACTATACGTTTTCCCATTGAATTTTAACGTATTTTTTAATTCAGATGACAAATAACCTTTGTTTATTGCATCACCGTTTTGATTTGGTTTACCAACGTTGATGATTCTATGATCTTCTGCGTCATATGTGTTATTTTGTAGTCTTAATGTTGGCGATATCTTTTCCTTTAATATTTTTAGATTTATTGCATCGTTTTCATCCGTAGGATCTTTTATGTTTTTTAACCTTTTATTACTCATATCATAATCTCCATCAGGTGTTTGTGGTAAACCAGCACTTCTTTTTAAACTATTGGCATAATATAACCCATCCGAGGAGTAACGTCCGAACTTGTCGACACTCATGGTGCAACTGAATAGTATTCTAGGGAGTAACGCATTTTTATGAGATTACCCCACGGTTTCGGAGTTCATCCACTAAAGCCACCCATTCGTTTTCCAATCCAGTATGACCCGCTTCTTTAGCTTCATGTATTAGTTTCATTCTATCCACCAATTTATTGATATTATTGTAATAAATCACATTTGTGTTATATAGTTCCTTCATTAAACCTGTACCCGTAACGGACTTACTTCTTTTTCTTCGTTCCTGAGCACTTACATCCAAAGTGGATGCCATAAATCTTCGTTTTACAGGTTTTCTTTGTGTTAACGGCATTGTTTGTCTTCTAGTTGGTATTAACTTGGATACAAATTCTTTATATTTTAAAGACTTAGATCTAAAAGGAGGCTGGTCAGGTAAATACTTTCTTCTATATGCATTTGTCTGTTCCAAAATATTTTTATATGCTTCCATGTCTTTTTCTTTCACTACCGATACTGAAGGCTTATTTTCAAATAATAATTCAAATAATCCTTTTGTGCCCTTATACCTTTGATCACCAATGACAATATTATCATGTTCGTCAACGTTTAACGGGCTATTACCTATCATTAAACCGTCTTTTGTTAATCTCGCTCCATAACTATGGTAATTCTTATTAGGAATTGTTCCGAGTAACATTTTTACCATGTATTTCCTTCCTAAAGGTCCTTTGTTATGAATGTTTTCACCCAACAAGCTTATGTTTGACGGACCTTCCCTTGTCTCTTCTTCTTTTTCCTCTTCACTAGCAGTTGATACAACTTCATGTCCTCTTTTGGCTTTTACTTCATATAATTCTTTTATTCCACTATAGTCCGGTGATTCTAGCTCTCTTTCGGGTTCTCCACCGGTAAAACCACTATACGTAGAGGATTCCAGGTCTTCATCACTAAAATCTTCTGATTTTACATTTTCTCTTTCAAACTTCGTAATAGGTGCAATCGCATCTCCTTCCAATACAGGTTTAGCAAATTTTTTGTTTAATTGTTTCAAGGGTCCAGTAATAGGTTTAAAAGTAGATTCAAGGAATTTCTCCCTCTCGCTAATACCTAGTTTCAATGCTCTGTTTTTAGCCCGAATAGAATCACTAAGTGATTTTATTTCTTTTACTAATTTTTCTTGGTTAACCATGTTTGTAGCAAGACGTGTTGTACAACAATGAATGTGTTATACCACGTTTAATGTATTAATATAAATTTATCAAATCCTATCCTGTATCGACCATTGTTTAGCGGTTGTTCCTTCATAATTGTTAGGAACCCATACTTTTCAGCCCAAGCCTTTCCACACAACTCTTTAAATCGTTCAAATGTCATATCCGCATTTACATGATCAAAATATATATGTTTTAGGTTGGTTTCGTCCTGTTTAAATACAATTAACATGTTTGCATTGTCTCTAATGAGTTGTTTAGGTATTTTGCTGTAAGTTTGGCCAATATAAATGCTATCTATGTTGTTATGTCGACCCATAGCGAAGTAATTCCTTATTGTGTTTTGGTTTTCACAAGATACATCGTCGAATATAAACACGGAGAATGGTTTAGCTTCTTGTGGCTGCATGACACTCTCGCTTGCATTAAACTTTAAATATTTAACTTCAGGCACATTAGTCAGTATCTTTTCCAATAATTGATTCTTTGGTTGTTGTAGTGATTTTGAAAATACATATAGATTGTTAAATCGTAATCCTTTAGGGTTTGTAATCAAATTGAATACTACATTAGTTTTTCCACAGTTGGAAGGTCCGGTAACCAGACAACGAACGGTGTTTGGTAACAAATTGCCATGTTTCCCACTATTGAATTCTGAATTATCCACTGTGAGTTCATCTATATTATTAATAGTAAAACTCTCTTTTTGTGGTACTATCTCCATCCTTTGTAATGGTTCAACCTAAAATGATTCTCTATCGTTATATCAAATCCTTTTTAGGTATCCAAGAATCTTCCGTCTTATTAAATCCTAACCATCGTACTTTGACCTTATCTTTTTTCCGTTGCAACACCTTTTCAACTAAATATACATCGCCTACTGTTGATTTTAACATTTCATGTCCATAAAACCCTCCTTCAAGCAATTGTCCTTTATTATCTTTTAAAATATATGTCTCAGGTACTGTAGGTTGTACTTTGAATACAGTAAAAACCTCATTGGTCCAATTTGGCAGGTATCTTTTACTGAATACACCTTTATATTTACTTATTCGCACTTTATCACCCACATTAAATTTTTTAGGCTTTAGTTTTTCAACTTTTGGTTTAGTATTCGTTTTTATACGTTTTAATACAAGGTTTTCATTTTTACTAGTTACTTGGTTTGGTTTCATCCCGATAGTCCTATGAAATTTGTTATTGTAATCGTTTATAAGTTTTGGTAACATATCAATCCATATGTGCGATCCTCTGTTGGAAAACATTTTATACATTGCACTTTTTAAAGTTCTGTTGAATCTTTCGATTATTGAAGCTTTTACCTCTGAATTGGTTGAGTAATGGTTTATATTGTGTTTTTTCATTAAATTTGCAAATTCCTTATTAAAATATTCTTTTCCATCATCTGTTTGTAAATGTTTAATAGTATGTTTGTCTCTTTGTATAGCTGTTTCCATTGCTTTTGTAACACTTTTGCCACTTTTATCTTTTAGTGGTAAAGCATCTGCCATTTTTGAAAAACAGTTAATAACAGTCAATATGTATTTATATCCTTTATTTTGTTTGCTATAAGGAATCATTTCGATTAAATCCGCTTGATATAAATCATTAATTCCTTTTATCACCGTATTTCTTCGTGGAAACTTTCTTCTTGCAGGTTTATGAAGTTCGTTGACAATTTGTTGCTTCAAGTCCTTCATATTGCAGGTTTCAATGTTTGTTGTATCACATGTATAATCACAATGAATGTTGTTTTAAATATTCACATCATTTATATGGGTCAAGGTCATCCAAACTTGTGTAAAAAAATGGGGAACACGGCGTTGGACTTGCCGTGTTCCCCATTTTTTTACGGAAGGAGAAAGGAATAAGGTCGTAGTTGTAGAAGGACGAAGAATAGGTTACTAGTTGATAGGGTTTAGAGAGTAGTGGCCAAAAGGAAGAGTGTGGATTTTGTCGGGCATAATGTATCTTTTATCATCCCGAGCTGACAACGCTTTTTTAATTTCGGTGACACTGTAGACTTGATGCTTGAAGCTTCGGATATTGTTCAATGTTGCTGATATCGTAGTATCTTCAAACAAACAAGTCTTGTAGTGGTCAAATGTCACGTGTTTTTTCAAATAAGATGTCTTCACTCCTTTTGCTTTCTTCACTGTCGGTGTGTTGTTCTCGTGGTACATCTTAAATGAATACAATTTCGCCATCAGCGCCACTATTTCTTCTAAAGGCATTCCATTTGCTTCATCTTTGAATTTTCCAATTACTTTTTTATATTTTTCATTAAAATTTGGATGGTTCTTCGGATAGTCAGAAAAATCGAAATCTTCTTTGTATGGAAAAGTCCTTAGGTCTTCATACATGTCCAAAGTCTTTATCCAGTAGATAAACGCGTCCGTATCCATGTATGCGACTCCAATGTTTTCCCTTCCGTAATGTTTAACCATTTTGTTATAATGGAAATCATACATCAGGGTTTTACTTATATCCAAAATCGACATACCTATGTATAACGGACGGTCCATGACTATTGTTGTTTTCTTCATACTGACAGCGACTAGATTTTCGTTTATAATCATGGATGTTCCGAAATTTGGTTTTTGCACTAATTTTTCCAATTTCCTAGGATCACTCACTAATTTTACATTTTTATGTTTTCTTTTGTTCTCCAAGGTCTTCCCAAAGATGGCATTGTTCATTAATTTATAGAAGTCCTTTTCAAATGCTGTTGTCGCTGCAGCTCTTCTTGCAGTGTTGGAATCAATATATGGTTTCAACCAACAAGACTGGGTGAATTCAATTGCTCTATGAATTTTCACTATACGTAGACCCAATTCAAGAGCCTGTTGAACTACCCAGTAGTGAGCCACATAGCGATCCTTATTCTCTAAGGTCATCATCAATTTTGGCCATCTTCCTGTCGGTGAAACTTCAGTCTTGGCTAGGAGAGGCAAGTCGTAGTGATGGTCATGAAGGTGCTCTGGATATTCGAAATCACAGTCCAAAATATAGCCTTTTGGACCATTCTTTGGAATCTGTGAGATGTCTCCAATGGTGGCCGGGTCGATCCATTTGAAGTCAGCGTAGGGAAGCGTATTTGACATTGCCCAACCATAAAGGTTGTTTGCGTCAAAGTAGCCAAGGTAGACCGATGGTTGTTGCTCGTCGAAGCCGGGGATGTACTTGTTGTTGGCTTTGACATGACGTGTTACAGCTTGTGTCAAACCGCCCCGTACACCAGATTCCATCATGAGCACCATATCAATATCCGTTAGAAGTTCCAGTCGACAGTTGGTTGACTTTAGCATAGCTTGCCATGCTAATCCTGGAGATGTGTACGAGTGTAGAGGGTCCAGTCCATAGGCGGAGAAGCAGGTGTTTCGGAATTCTTCCATCACATCGCACAGCAGAGTTACGTCCAATTTTATATAAAAGTCAGAATATTCCCCTAAGGTTTGAATGTTTAGTTGGTTCCAAACATTACAAGCATGATTGTAGTCTTCAACGGAGATTTCACTTTAGTTTAATTTGCTGTTGAAGGCTTCGATCGGTGGTAGACTGGTTTCTTCAAATTTTTCTGTAGATGTTATGTAGTCGTAGGGGAACACTCCTTTACGTAATACTAAGTCCAATTTATCTTCAGGTACAATCTTGCTGGTTTCTTTTAGGTCTTCTCTTCGTAGATTCTCAGACAATCTGCTCAAACTAGATGCCATAAATCTATAAGAGTCTACAAAGCGAAGTTTAATTTTACCTACGGTTTTTGAGAAACTGATGTACTTTTCCAATGTTGTAGCAAGAACATCAATTTTACCATCATCTCTTCCTAACTCTGGAATAATGAAGTGGGAGTCGTAGCCGCTAAGATTGTGTAACACGACAGGGATAAAGTGGGGCAGTTTGTAATTTATATTGCATGAATTACAAGCAGCTCCTCTGTATAAACCTGTCAGGTGATCGTGATCTCTTACTTTTGGATTTTCTTCACTGAAGCTCTTCTCGCATAGATAACATCTTGATGCCATATTGTATTCTTCTTGTTGATTCTCATTCAAAGGTTCCATAGGTACGACATTACCATACAAGCGTTGTACCTTTTCAGCAATGTCATACAACTGGTCTACGAAATACTTAGCGGCTTCTTCACCACGGTAAAGTATTGGAGTGGATGTTAAACCATAGTTTTGCAATTGGTTTTCAGACAAGGTTGATTTCACTATTAGACAAAAACTGTTGGGTTGATGCAACTGATATTTTGTTCTTCTAGTCACTTCACCGTCCGGCAGCTCCTGTGGTACTAACGTAGATTCAAAATCTGCGTAGATGACTACTGGAATCCGATATTGGTGAACTGTTTTGTTTAATTGGATACACGCTCGAGATGGTGGTGGCAGACTAATCTTCACTTCATAATTTTCATTACAAAGTCTTTTGTGTTCTATCAACCACTCTAATCCTCCTTGTCTTATTTCTTTATATGTGAAACAAAAACATCTTTTACAGACTGTTAACCTACGCCTCTGTTTTGATAATTGATTTCGAATCAAGGATGCAAAGTCCTTTATCCACACATAATGTGAAATTTCACCCTTAGTGATCAGTAGCAAATCAGTGTGGTTTCTTTCCTCAACTTTTACTACCCGCAAAGGATAAACGTTGTTCGAATCATCCAGACCGAAAACATTCACTGAAACGCCAGGATTTTTCTTTTCAAATTTGTCTATGTCTTTCAATGTAACTGGGTAGGTGAGGCCTTGAAAGTTGTAGCGGTGTTCATTTTCGTAATATTCTCTACCAACTCTTTCAGGATGATCTTTAACATACTTGGTTAACATTGCATACTTAAAACATTCATTACCTTCATTTTGCACATTCCTACACGATTTAGTGTTTTGGATTTTCTTTGGTAAAGGGATAAAACTACTACCCCTTAAACCATATCCATGCTTGTGAACCCTTACATCCATACCTTCAATTGATGACAAAGTCCATCCAGATCCTCTTCCTTCATGTTCTTGAAGTTTTGTTATAAGTTCTTCCAAGCATTCTTCAATAATATCATCGATGTTGGAGGTGAAGGTAAGGGTTCGGTTTTTGGTAATGAACGCTCTCAATGCTGTTTCACCATCAGTATTGTTAAACATAGCCTCTAACACCATTCCAAATTTAATAAAATTTAATCTTTGTAGTTCTTCCCTCAAGGTTCCACCAACAAGTTCCTTAGCCTGGGTTATAAATGTTTCCAGTTCCAATTGAACATTATTAATTTTGAAATGTGTTACAACTCGTCCTGGCAAGGCCGTGGTGCGCAGTTGTTTCACATCTTCTAGTTCTTCTTCAGTGTCCTCTTCTTCAGTGTCTTCTTCTTCAAAAGGTCTTCTAGCAGTAGATGGTCCAGCACCAGCAAATTGGATCACACTAGGTCTTCTTCTTTGCATTTGCTGTAGATAGCTGTCCCAGTAGTCCGTCTGCTTCTGGTGCTCTTCCAAAAACCGGTCAATTGAGTCTAAGTCTATTTCATCCATGGTAATATCTTCTTTTCTATCTTCGTCTTCATGTAATTCTCTGTGTATGGTGAAAAGATCTTCGTCTTGAAAGATTTCCCCACAAATGTCGCAAAGAGCCATTTCAAACAGTTTGGCTTTGAATGCACACTCTGTGAATGTCCACGCAATAATGAGCAGCGCACTCCACCGGGACCCTTTATATCCGAGGCAGATAGGTGGGGAAAGTGACGTCATATGGAAACAGGTTATCACTCATGTGCTAAATTTAGCCTTTACACAACCGTTTGTAATACATTTATCAGTAGGCTTGATAAATTGATGATATTTGGTCTAGATTCAATAATTTGTACAAGTTTTTTCAAAGACGTCTGTTTGAGCAAGTTTATGTAGGTCAAGGTCATTTGGAATTATTATTTTGAGCGGGGGATAGAGCACTAAGCAGCATCATTTACTACAAAGTGCTCTATCCCCCGCTCACATTCTTTTTTCTAACTTTTTGTTTAAACTTTTTACAAGGGTGAAACATCACCATCAGAGTCGGAATCATCCTCATCACGGAATAGGCAGCGATGACAATACATAATTCTTCTGGCAACTAACATCCTATCCATTGGACGATGGGGAGTGTCTTGTTCTTGTTCTTCTTCTTCGATTTCCAATTGGAATTCCATTTCCGACTCAGATGACGACTCTAATGTTTCGTAGGCGTGCAAGTCCACTTCATTGTCCGTTGAACCAGCTTCGTCAGAGTCCGTTTCAATATCCATTATCTCTTCCTCCTCCTCTTCTTGATCAACCGCAGGTAGTTGGTCCTCTACTTCTATAATTTCTAGAGGTATTACCTCCAGAATAGAGACAATTCTGTTGCGATGGAACACGGTGTTGTCAAGTGGAGCCATGGTATGGAAGTGTTGTATCCATCCAATTTGCTTACCCTTTTATACCCCCACCAACTATACAATTTATGTGGGTCAAGGTCACGTAAAGATACCCTTTGAGCGGGGGATAGACCACTAAGCAGCATGCTAGTCCATTGCCGCAAAGTGATCTATCCCCCGCTCTGTTCTACAAAACCTCAATCAAGTCCAAGTCCAAGTCCTGTTTAACACATTTTATTCTAATTCCATATCCAATTTAAAAATTTCAATTTCACATGGTTTACACTCCTGATGTATCAAACACTCCAGCTCCCTAAACATATCGTCCAGTTCGTCCAAATTATGATGTCCTACTTTTAACACATGAAGGTGGTTCATGCTTTGCATTGTAGCATGACCATCAACAAACAAGTTTCTTTTCCACGCTAACATAAATTGGCAGTTTTCTTGAAAGATTTTTCTCACCAAACAATCATACACAGCCGTCAACATGTCTCTACAATCTTCATAGTGTACCATCACAGAATACCTGTCCAAGTTAGCACCAAGCAGCGATCCACTCATTGTTTCTAGCGTTCCACTGGAAGGTCCAAAGCAGAATGAAGTCGAGATGTATAGACCCCCTCTTTTATACCAGTTAACCGGTTGTCCTTGCTGTAAAGTGGGTCAAGGTCATCCAATGCTACCCTTTGAGCGGGGGATAGACCACTAAGCAGCATGCTAGTCCATTGCCGCAAAGTAGTCTATCCCCCGCTCTGTATTCTACACACACACACACACACACATGTCCCTGTCCAAGTCTTTCATTACATACCCAATATATATTCAGTTCCTTCATCATCACTATCACTCATCACTGCTTCCACAAACTCCACAGGATTAAAGTTAAATTGTTTCAATTGTTCTTTTAAGTTTTCAATTTGTTGGTCCTTTACTTCTAAAACACTGTGAAGGTGTGATATGTAGTCCGCTGCCTCGTTGATGCTTGCTACTCTCGGGTCGCCTAACTTCAAGCTGGGAACTACACCCTGCAGCCTGTAGTACGCCATACGCCTTTCTTGCTCCTGCCGTTGACCAGGACTGAGCAAGCCTTGCCCGTCTTGGCTCACCTCCAGCAAGGTCCGTAGCATTGGAGCTTTGCAGGCGTTTGCCCGAGCAACAGTTATGCTGTGGAATGGTCGAGCAGGTCCACGAGTAGCAGGCAGGACGTTGGCAGCACGCCTTCTTGAAGAAGAAGAGGAAGCCTGAGAAGTTTTGCAGTTGGAAGCCATGTTGAAGTGAGGTATTCAGCTAAGCGATACAAAGCAGAATAACCAAACTGCACATCAATACCCGTATATATACACTTATCAGTGGTGGGGGTACTAGCTAGCCTTGGTAAAGTGGGTCAAGGCCATCCAAAAACATTACCAGAACGGGGGATAGATCACTAAGTGGCATGTTAGTCCATTGCCACAGAGTGATCTATCCCCCGCTCTGTATTTCACATTCACGCACACATTCATACATACACACAAGTCCCAGTCCAAGTCTTTACCCACACACCTATCCACTCTCATCCTCACTATCATCACTGTCCAACAGGCTTTCACACTTCCTAATTAGTTTTTCCCATTTACTCCGGATATGAAGTAGCTCCCTGCGAGTATTCTCTAGCATTCTGTCCCTTTGCTCTATCACTTCGTCGTACCACTCGATGATGTTTGGTGGAGTCTGAGTTGATGCGTCCATCGTGGTTGGTTGAGACGCTCCGCTGCTCCGCAACTCCTTCCTCACAGGACCAAAGCCGGAGAATCGGACACGACTCCTTGACGAAGGCCCCGATCGGATTGGTCCAATGCTCGGGCTGGAGTTGGAGGCGACCGGGCCAGAGGTAGAGGCTGGGACGTTCATAGCAGACATGGTGGTGTTCAGCTTAACGGTGTAAAGCAGAATGAGAGGACGGTTGATCACCACTCCTATATATACCCATTTTTAGTGGTGGGGATAACACTGGGGGGGGGGGGGTTAAAAGAAATTTTACTTAGTCTTCCCGGTCATCAGTTTTACATACCTTTAGCACACCCATTATTTTGGTTTCTTCAATAACTTTACACACCTCAAACACCCAAGCAAACAGCTCATCTATGTTGTTATAATTAATTTTTGTCCAGTGTTCATACTTATGAGTTTGGTTGTTTATAATACATAGATAAAATGTAGACCCGTCTTGTCTTATACAATACTCAACTTCCATTCTATGCTGGTTTAGCACTTCCCAAGCATTGTGTTGATCTATCAAGAAGTCACCACCTTTGTAATTGTACCGTGACATGTTTACCACGGAGCACAGAAACAGACTGAAGCAAATGAACGGCTCATACAAGCTTAGTAAGAGCGTTAGAGTGGGGGTATCACGTGATACACAACATTAGTTGTAAGGTTAGCACTTTACTTTAAACATTAATTTATATGGGTCAAGGTCATTCAAACTTTGAAAAATTTTTACCTCCAAACACTTGTAGCAAGCTACAAGTGTTTGGAGGTAAGTTTTTATTTGTTAATGATTTATTTGTAACTTAGTCTTCACCCTCAAGGACACGGTTTGAGATTGTCCCAGTGACTTTACATCACCGCCAGGTTAAAGTATTATACAAGTCAAGTATTTTTTTTTTTATTAGTTGACTTGTATAATACCCCTCTCCCTTACTTTAAGAGGGTTAAGACTAAATTTGGAAAAATAATTTGGAAAAAGACTTTTAAATATTGTCCAACACAACCTAACAATTTAGAATTTATTTTGGTAGGCCTACATCCTAATCCATTTCCCACACAGATTGGCATCCTTCCCTTCGTATTAGATAGCCTTTTTTATGGATGAAAAATTGTCTTTGTACCATCCGAACGGATACTTTCATTGTATGAAGGCTGCCATCACCTTTTACAATGATTTCTACTTTGGCATCAAAAGCTCCATAAGTTTGAGCAATAAAATAATATTTTTCATCCACTTTAAGTCTTCTAATATCAAGCGGTTGCGGACTGTGGGGATGTCTGGGTTGGCATGTTTTAGACCTAATGTTGTTAAGACTGTAGGGTCTTACTCTCGGAAGATTGATATTTTTGTTCAAGTGCGTTTGGCAACGGTCTTTATCTAAAACAGCAAACTTCTGACAGCAAAGAACCCCAAAGTCTTTTGACATCCACACGTAATCGCATTTATTACCCTTGCCAGCAGGGAGTTTAACACGCTTACGTTTTTGTGTTGGACGCTTTACTGGAGTGTTTTGGAGCTCTTCCGGTTTAGGCTGGCTAGAAGGGATGGAGGTGGGAGGTGAAGATTTAAGAAGGTCAAAAGGTAGGCTGCAGACAATTTTAGGTGGGGTAGGTGAACGGGTTAGGTCGATTGAGGGAAGTTCGGGGGAGAAGATTGATTTACGGGGTGGTTTGGTTGGTGTAGGTGGCATGGGGGATATGGGTGAGGGACATTGGGATTTGGTGTAGGATAGGATTTTCTTAGCTCGACTGTAGGGGGTTATCCTCGACCTTGGCGCCTCTTCGAACACCGCAGACTCCGATCCCGAGTCCGATAGCAGAGAGAGTGCTGGAGAGGCTATCAGGACTCGTCCGCTGGGGTTCTTTGAAGATGCCGCGGGTGCGCCAGCCTCTTCCGAAGCCGAAGGTGCGCCAACCTCTTCCAATGTTGGTGGCAATGGTGAAAGGCTGGGCATCGAGGCAGGCTGCGGTGGCGGCGGCGGTGGCGGCATCGTCAGGCAGCTCAGAATCTGCGCTGTCATGAGGTATTCTAGGATCGGAGCGGAGGACGATGAGGGCTGAGGCGTGTTGGCCGAGGTTGAAGAAGCTGGTGGGTAATTCTTGAGCTTAAGACCCATCTTGATGAAGCGAATAAATGAAGAGTAAATATGAAAAGAGTAAATATGAAAAGAAGATTGAAATAAGTAAATAAAATCTCAGGAGCGAGAGAGGACCGTCCGGTACGGGAACCTGGACAGGAATGAGAAGTGCATGCCACCCGGCCGCCTTATATCCCCGCCGGGGCTGCCACGCCCAGGATATCAGGGGTGGGGGAGGGGGTGGGGGTGGGGGTGGGGGTGGGGGTGGGGGTGGGGGTGGGGGTGGGGGGGGGGTTCGCACTTTTTGTCGGGGGGGGGGGGGGTTCGCACTTTTTGTCGGGGGGGGGGGGTTCGCACTTTTTGTCGGGGGGGGGGGGGGTTTGCACTTTTTGTCGGGGGGGGGGGGGGGTTCGCACTTTTTGTCGGGGGGGGGGGGGGGGTCAGGTAAGTTAAGTGGGTCAAGGTCACCCACAACACTTGTACTCTAAGTGTTGGCTATACCCCCACCACAACTGGGTCCCTAGGCTGCACAACACCGCTTCGCCAGTATGTCTCCGGCTTCCATGCGGTGCGTCTCGCTGTTCTCTAGCTCTCTATATGTAAGTAATTTTACAAGTTCTGAATGTAGGTCACTACACTTTAACTCTGGGACGATATCGACTTGTAGTATTTCAGTGTTTTGACTCAAGGTCATCACACTTTAACTCTAGCACATCGGTTATCGTACCAGAGGTGCTCAATAACCTAACTTGTAATGTTTAGGGTGGCGTTTGCACGCCACGTGGTATCGCCATGAGTGTCCAGTCCAGGTTTTAAATTAATTTTACTGTAATCTTTTCCGCTTCGTTTTGCCAAAGTATAAGGTGTCGCTTAATAAAGTGGTATTTCTCTAAAGTTATAGGAGATTGCAAGGATACAATTAGTTTATTTAGGAGACTCTTCATCTTGGAGTTTAACACAATTTCCACTTTGACTTTGCTTCCTCGGCTCTCACAGCCTAAGCTGTACAGAAATGTTTCTTCTAGTGCCAACTCGGGCCAAGAGAACAGTGTGTTGACTGTAGGACAGCTCATGGTGAAGTGATGCGATACTCCAGCGTACCACCTCACCTTCCCCCGCCACTGTGACCTTCCCCCACTCCTGCTGTTTCCCCCACCTCTTTTCCCTTGACTCATGCGCTACAAGCAGTCTCTCAGTATTGTGCGGACTTTTGTGAGGTGAAGCCATGTCGCAGGACACTTTAGGTAAGAAACTTAGCCGTGTTAAGACTTTATTAGTTGCTCACTGTCCACCACTCAAAGTTAAGAGAGTTTCAACTTTAGCTAAGTGGCGCAAACTGTTGCGCGGACACCCTAAGTTTTATACAAAACAGACTAATGTCAGTTTTACTGATGAGGATTTGTTTAAAATATTGGATGAAATGACTTTTCCTTGCAAAATTCAGTTAGTTACTCCCATTCCTGACAGTTTAGAGTCTTAGTCTCTCAAGCCGATATACCTAGCATACACAGAGCCTGACAGTCAGTCACTCGGTGGCTGTCGTGGGGTGCGCATCGGTGTCGGCGCTCCGTTGTTAAGTTTTCAAGGTCGCAGTAACATGAAATTGCGGGCGTTGTACTGGTTCAAGGTCACCTGAGGAATAACCGATTGCCCATTTAGGCAGAGTCATGTCAGAAACTCGAGTTTAACTTGGCACTTTTGCCGTTTCTCGTCGAAAATTCGCTCCAAGTGGTCAAGGTCATGGGGACTCTGACTGAAACTCGGAGCGTAGTGCGAGAAACAGCAGAAGTGCCAAAAAATTTTAAGTTTCGGCATGACCTTGACCTCAGTGGCGTCGGTGACGTCGTTTTGATGACGTAAGGGGTGATGACGTCATCAGCACGTCATTTCTGTGACGTCATGGGTGTGACGTCATCGAAATGACGTCATCAGTGATGACGTCATCGATTGCGTCATCGATGACGTCATCGATGACGTCATCGGTGAGGTCATTGACCTCGATGACGTCATCCCTCAGGTGACCTTGAACTGGGCCAGCGGCCGCAATTTTACACTACTTAGGGGTTACAGGTGTGGAAATGCGATTATTTCCATGCAGTGGTAGGAAAAATAAATTTATGCTATACTGTATTGATACAATTACTTTGAACACTGAGTGCATTATATTTAATGCTAAAACGCTAGTTGCCTTACTACAATTCATTTAATTCAATAACAGCTTATATTCATTCAATATAATTTTAAATTCAATCAAATCTCATAGCTGCACACGATTGAATTAAAAAATCACAGATCAAAGTAGAGATTAAAGTTGAACCATCTGGGCATGTCTAAAACATAAGGTTATATCAGTAGTGGCAAATTGCCGGTTCTGGCTCATGACGTCATCACGATGACGTCAGCACTGATGACGTCATCAATGACGTCACTAATGATGTCATATGACGTAACATGACGTCACACCTATGACGTCATGGTGACGTCATTACCGCTGACGTCATCATGATGACGTCACTGACGTTAATTAGGTCAAGGTCACGCAAGAGTACAAAAAAATTTTTTTTTGCACTTTTGCGATTCCTCAAAATACGGCGAGAATTTGAAATTTCTCGAGGAATCACAAAAGTGCAAAAAAATATTTTTTTTATTCCCTAGCGATCAGACTCTTGACCTAATATATCCGTCAGAGGTTATTGACCTTAACCCAGAACTGGCAAATAAAAAAAAATTATTTTCTATATTTCTCTTACCCACCGAGACTGAGAGCCGAAGAATAATTTCTTCAAACACCCGACAGTGCGACAAACGACACGCGATCCGAACAGCACCGCGTCCGAAGGGAAACTGACTTGAGCGCAGGCGGTTCCCCAGGTACCCGGCCTAGTGGTGGGGATAAAGAGGTGGTGGGGGTAAAGTGGTTAGAAGTAAGAAAAATTAAAATTTTTGCAACAACTCATCCGAGTCTGTCCCTTACCGGATCTCCATAAGTCGGATTGTAAATATTTTCTGAGAAATATTTATTTTTTATTCTTTCTCAGGTGATCTTGGAACTTGTGAAATTTCAATCAAACCAAAAGTGATAAAAAAAATTTTTTTTTTTGTTTGAAACTTTGCTTAAAACTTAAGAAATGTTTGATATTTGGCTAAATATTCAAATTTTTAACTCAATATAAGTAAATTGAGTGTAAAAAGTGAGATGTGCACACCACAAGAGTTGAATAGCAACTGAGCAAGTTGCTCCATGTATGTCAGGTACTTGGCCGCGTGGTGGGGATAAGGAGATGGTGGGGGTAAAGTGGTCAGATAAAATAAAATATTTTTTTTTTTTGCAAATCATACAACTGAGTTTGTTATTCATGACTAGGTATAAGAGAAAAAAAAATTTTTATTGACACTCTTTAACATGTTCAAACGTGTTCAAGGTCAACCATTTCAAGTTTTAAAAAATTTAAAAATTAATTACAAAGATAACTCATCATACTCATATACGCAGGATGAACTTGTGCTTGTTGTTGTTGTTGTTGTTGTTGAAGTGCTACTTTCACAGGAACAAGTTTCCTCTTCTGCATTGTGGACCATCCCTTCAGGTATATCCATACTGTCGATGGTTGGACAGTCGTATTCCAAATCCATTTTAATTATCATCCCAGGATTTTGAAGTATCCGCATGTGCAATTTTTCATAAATTTCTTTTAGATATTCAAGGCTGTCAATAAGTAATTCCCACTTCATTGTATCGTGTAACCTCTAGCGTAGCTGAGTTGGCAATGAAGCCAGACTTGCATGCAGGATTGGTATTTTGGAATTGCGGTGGTGGGGGTAATTGATACAACCAGACAGGTTGAGACTTGTTCAAGGTCAACCATTTGGAGTTTTAAAAAAAGAAAATTTTATTTACAGAGTAGTGTTGAAAACTGATAATTTGGCTGCTTTATCCGCACACTTGGTGCATCTTAGGCAATATACAATTGCGTAAATCAAGTAGAAGAAGATTGCAATCAATAAGGCCAAGAGCATGATGAGATCCAATTTTAAAATTTTTTGAGCTAGCATATGATCCTTCCTGATCCGTCTCTCTTCCATCCTTCTTTCCATCAACTCTACTAGATCCACATGCTGGCATCTTCTCCTCCCCAGGCTTTCTGCTTCATCAGCCTCATATATTGGTGGTGGAACATCCATGTTTGCAGCTCGAAAGATGAAGATGTAATGAAACACATTGGTGCTGCATCTCAGGTCTCCAAGAGGAAAAGTGGTAGGGGAAAACCTGAACATGTTAGAACATGTTCAAGGTCATCCAATTTGTGTTTTAAAAAAAAATTCTATCTTGCTACAATACCGTAGCAAGATAGGTTTTTTATTTTGTTTTTATTTTATCATTCCTTTATTACAATACAAAAATATGCATATTGAAGTACAATGAGGATATAAAATATAAATATTAGTCAGGAGAAATATTCCAAGTTTGGACTGGCTTGAGTCTTCATGGATGATCTGGAGGAGTAGACCGATGAAGTTGATGATGATGGTGGTGATCTTGGCGGCTCGTCATCCCTGTAGATATGGGTGCATTTTGTGTTACATGCAAAAATTTGCATGTTCAATCGGTATCCCTGTTCGATTAGTGATTTAAATTCTTGAATAATTCCGTTTAATTCTTCCTGATTTCTTACAAATATTTCTTCATAATTTGCGCATTTTACTGTTAGAGCCATCTTGATGTTTTCCGTATGACGTCCAAAGGTGGAATGAATATTAGCATGGTTGTTTAAAGGTAGTATGAAATAGTGGTGGGGGGAAGGATTTTACACACTGTCTGATGGGAGGTGATTAAATTTTTTCCAACTAAACATATTGATTGAACAAATGACGCAAAGTTCTTTAGGTGTTTCATAACTCATAACCGGAGCTACATGGCCATATTGTAAAGATCCATCATCTTGTAAGAATTGTGCCGGGTTAGAGATAGCAGCCCTTCCACAACTTCGACAAAATTTTGTACCATCACCAAACTTGTACCAACCAAAAGTGTTGTAACCTCTGTTGTCTAGCTTGTACTGTTTGATAAAAATTTTAATTTGTTGAGGAGCGTTGGATCGTAAAGTATGGCTAAATAGCTGTTGATCTTCAATAATTTTTCTTACACAAAGCTCAAATAGGGTGCTCATCGTTTGACAGTTGCAATCAAACTGAACTTCTTTACAGTCTGTATGCTGGTAACCTGAAATGGTGGGGGAAAACACACACACACACACACACACACACACACACACACACACACACACACACACACACACACACACACACACATATTGCTGTTTGAAAAAAATTTATGTTTAATTTGTGCAAAGGTCAAAGGTCAAGGTCACCCCAGAGCTTTAAAAAAAAAAGGCAACATATCAATATGTGAAAATTTTTTTTTTTATTTCACATATTGATATGTTGCCTTTTTTGTGTGTTTTTTTTGTTTTTTTTTGTTTTTTATCTTTATTTAAAACAGTACAAACAAGATTACATGACAAAAATATATATATAGTTAAAAAATACAAACAGATAAGAAAGAAAAAAATTAATTTTTTTTAACACTGCTGCTTGTCTGCGATGTGGATGGTAAGCTCGGTGGAGTTGCTGCCGCTGCATCCGTGGGACACCAAGTAGAGACATCCTGGTTGTATGGAGCGGAGATCTTTGTTCTGGAGTAGGTGTACAAATCTTTTGGGCAGGTAAATTTGGAATTTCGGCTCATCTCCTGGAGTGTATGGTGCTTCGCTCAAGCTGCAGCAAATTGCCTCGCCGACTGTAGTTTCCATCTTCTTCATGGCATGTATAATATAATGTTTTTCATCCTTCAGCTCTGAACATTTTTTTACCGGCAAAATTGTAGACTTGGAGTGGGCGTTGAATTGTTCCACCAAAGTCTGCAGAAACTGGTTGGATGCCATGGTTGTTCTAGAGGTCCTCGCTGTCTTCTTGCTCTGAGATGTTGTCGTCTCGGAATCTCGAGTAATACTCGTGCCAGGTCTCGGTCTGCTCCTCGCTTTTATAATCGCCGTTACCCCCACCACCATCGCCGATTTCTCCATCTTGCAGGTAAGTAGCTAATTTTAAAGCGTTTTTTAACGCACAGTGCCTGTCCCTTTCATGTTCCACACTTTGTGTGCAAATACAAATGTTTTCAGCAATAAATTTAAAATTTTTATCTATTTGCACATCTTTAACTGGAGTAGATGTAAATTGTTCTATCCATCTTTTCTTTTCAAGTCCTTTTGTGTAAATATTAGTAAATCTGTTTGAAAATTGATGCATTATATGATACAAGTCTGAATAACTGGTAAAACCATCATACCAATCGATGTGATGAAAATATTTCCAAGTCCATCGGTTTGTTGTTGCGGCTTTGGTGGTTAGTGAAGAAAAAGAGCATGGTGGTTTAAATAAAAATGTGTAAGGAATATTTGTATCTATATCGTAAAATACGAGTTCTTTAATTATAAACCGATCATCGTTACCACGAAAAGCTTGAAATTCAATAATACCCGGCTTGGACTTGATTTCTTCTTCCATGTCCATTTGAAAGGTCACCCGTCTATCCATCACGGTGTCAGAAGGTCAACTGTTTTCCACACCACGGTAGGCATTTATTTATGCCAGGCCGTACAGTTGAAGGCGCGTTGGTGTATATTTAACGTGGGCACCATCCCCGGTAGGCCTACACCCACAAAATTTTGAATTTCTTATTGAAAATTTGCCAATTCCAGTGTAAAGTGTTGTGAAAAATGTTAAAATTTTATTTAACTTTCCATCTGGTCATTTTTGTTGTAGTCATTCTCATCACTTTGATCCTTTTCATCACTGAAATGTGTTTCTTCATCCGATTTTACAAAATTATTTTTTTCTTGCACATATTGTTCCAATTGTCTCCACATTTGAACTTCATGAGGAATTCTGTTGAATATTGAAGTGTCCACAGGTCCATACAAAATTGGTGCATCCGGTTGTTTGTCCAAAGTGTCTGTTAAATAATCTTTAATAATTGAACTGGAGAATACTAGCTGTCTTAAATATCTTGTTATCGGTTCAGTTGCACATGTTAAAATAAAAAATTCTTCTCTGTTTAGTTGAATTTTTATGTCATGTTTGGTCGTATCTCTGAATCTCATTTGATGTTCACCTCGGTGTTTAATAATATCAATTTCCAAGTCTGAATCCAATAGTCCTACTTTTGTTTTCCTGCCAAACATGTTGCTATTAAAGTAACATTCCAACAAATGGAGGTGTTTCATAAAAGATTCCCAAGCATTGGCTGTAAACAAAATCATTTTTGTTCCGTGAGTTAAAATTACTGTAGGTGAATAGTCGGTTGATTTCATAACTCCAATTAAAAGACTTTTATCCAAACTTGAAGAGATTGGATAAAAAATTCTTAAAAATACTTCCATCAAAATATTTGGTGAAATATTTTCTTCCATATTTCTTTTCCTCTTGGACAAATATTTTTTCTTTTTACCTTTTCTTCTTCTTCTTGATTTGTGACGTGTTGCTGTTCATTCATGTCCAAAAATTCTGAAATTTCTTTTTCTATATCGCATTCGGTTGTACCACTTGTAGAAGCCATATTGAAGATGATGCTACCCATACAACGTCAGGCAACAAACTGATCAGGAGCGGCCTGCACGCTCCGCTTTTATACTCGCGGAATGTAACAAAACCGGTTTTTTACAATACATTTTTAACAATTCCAGTTAGAGGTGTGTATGTTACAATTTTATCATGTAGAATTAAACAGTATGCAGTTGTATTTGCAGGTATAGCTGCATTAAACTCCATTTCAATCTTAATGTCAACACTTGATGATTTTACTGATTCATTTTGTTTAGAACAATCAATTACAACTATTGTGTAACCATCTAAGTATTCTTCTGGTGATAATAAAGGTGTATTTGTTTTACCGTAATATGAATTTTGGAATCTCGCATACATATCGTATAATATACTGTACTTTTTATTAGCGAATGACACATTTAAATTGTCGTAGGGGAAAAATTGTGAATTCAAATATACTTTAATATTTTTTAAGTTGCAATGATCAAATTTGCCTGCATGTTTTGTGATGCTGTCTCTCCTATCTGTTTGTAAACCAAATATAATATACCTGGCTCGTTCTACGTAATTAGATGTTTTAACAGTCCAAGTGTGACGATCCGTAGTTGGCAAGCTTGGATGTTCATGGAATTCCCAACTTCTAAAAGGAATTACAATATCGCGATCAGCCTTTAACTTCCTTAATAGTAGCATTCTATGTTCGTCAGCTAATTTAACATGTGGAACTCTCCATACAATTTTGTCTAATGTTAATTTCCATTCTAGGTTTGCATCCGTTGTACCATCTGGAGCTTTAATAATGTCTTTATCGTTAGAAGATCTCAACAAAACTAATTCTTGTTTAACATTTAATATTATTTTTCTATAATCTTCAGCAAATCCAAGCAACAAACGTAATGGAATATGAAAATCAAAATATCCCTTTGTATTCGGAGTGATTGTGTCATGTTCAGGTAAAACCCATCCGGCTGGTTGAAGTAAATTGGTTTCATTAGGTGATATAGATGTTACCCCCTTTAAAGTTGTTGCAATACCTACTTTTTTAGTGGAATCAACTGTTACACCTGATATTTCATATCTAATTTCATCAAACAGGAAAGCCATAGGGTTATTTATAAATGGAACTGTTGTACCTACACTATTGTCCTTTTTTGTTACTTTTCCTTCGATATACAAGTAACTTTCACATGGTAGTGTGTAAATGTCTTGATGTTGTATAGGAATACGAATTTCATCGTTATTGTTCAATTTTGATGAAGTGTAAGGGTTGTGGGTGTGATATTCTTTTTCCCATAGTGTTTCGTCGAATGTCGGACCCTGCGCTATATCCAGTATATCCATAATCGGTTAATTTTAAACCAATCTTTTCTAAGAAACGAATGTTCTCGCGTGTTAACTCCTCCACAGCTGAAGAGCTACTAATGCGGTTTCCCGTAGGCTGTCCACTTTTAAATGATAAACCCATGATTTTTGTATTAAAGTGTCGATTTTAAATGTAATCTAACTGTAATTGGCTCTTCTCGGAAATCTATCAAGTTACCGTCTTGATCCAATACGTTCAACACGATGTCTGAAATGAAAGTGGTGTTCAACGGCAGATATACTAGGTTTTGTGGCTTTTCAACAATTTTAAATCCTGGAGGTACACTCGGGTAAAAAGTATGTATTATATAAGTATTTGCTCCATCTCTGTAAGCTCCCTGTATAATGTTACAAGTTATATCTATACTATTAACTTTTAGTATAGTTACAGTTTGTTTACCGGAATGTGTTTGATTTGGTTCTAAAATTGGCTCATCTTTGGAAAATCCTAATAAATCACCGATTGACTTTTCCTGAGTAAAATCTATATAATATTTGGAGTTAATTTCAGCTTTCATCGTATTGTTATTACCTTTTAATGTTATATTGTCTTTTCCCATTTTATTTTGCAAAAATTCATTAATATGATCAATTTCATAAGAACCTGTGGGTAAACTGCAAACTTCTAAGTCTGTAAACTTCCCACTGGCATCTTTTCCTTTATAATAATGCAATAAGTTGTTTTTATCTTCCGTAACATTGGGAATAGAGTTATAAGTTGTAAAATCTAACAATGCTGCCTCCCAAAATCTTCCTTTTTGCAAGCGTAACGCTGGGAAAAGGATACTTCGTAAAGTGGATGATTTTCCTGTTAATGATACCGTATAGGATGACATGTCAATGGTGACTGATACTTTTAGCTAGGAATTCCAAACATAAATGGCCGCATATTAAAGTGTTATCGGGTTGTTCTCTTTTATAGTTGTAATATATGTTTTTAGCAGATTTAAAGTAACGCTCAAGTTCTTTAGGTGGTGGTAAATTGCCAAAACTATCAAAGTAATATATATTATCACCTAATTTCTTATAACAAACCCAATGAGTGCCAGGACCTTCAGAATTGTCTAAATTTACGATACCGGTTTCGTTTTTCCACATTTTAACTGGTAAATCATCTTTCATAAAGACACCGCGAAAAAAAGGTATTTTTAAACATGAAATGTATTTAAATAATTCGATATTTGTTAACGCTTTATGTGGTATTACTAATTGATTTCTTTTATTTAATATGCACGATATGGTCTTAGGTATAGACCTGCCCCGTTTTTTACCATTGACCATACTGTTGGTTTTTTATTACCCTTTCTGGTGGAACGTCGTTTTCTTCTAATATTTCCTCCATGTTTCGTCTTAGTTAAACTTTTTTTACCCCTACTCCTCCTTTTTCCACCTCCTACTGCTGTTTTAGCCTTCATACCTGCTGTTACCGCTAAAGCCGCCGCTTTTTCTGCAATACTAGCGTCACTAGACTTTACTCGTTGCCAAGCTATATCCGCGAGCTTTTTATCAGCTATCGATCTATTTTTTGTATCGCTAAATGTGGAATATGCTATATCGTGTTCTTTACAAGCTTGATCTAACTTATTTATGCCTGGATCACCTCTTTCTAACCGTTTTTTCAATTTCGTTCCTGGTCCGCAATATTGATAACCTCCTGGTATATGAAATTCGTATGGTAAAGCGTCTATTGCTCTATTTACGACAGATCCTACTGGAATTCGATTTAAAGCTTTACTTAATAGAGAAACCGCTGTGGACGTAATCCCACCTCCTTTCCTTACAGTGTCTCGATATGGACTGATGTACTGAAATGTCATGATTGTCTTTTATAATTGAAATGCGCAACTTATGTGTTACCTCTATGACGAGTTGGACATAAATGAAGTCATTTATTAAGTTATATAATTAAATATCCAAATCACCCCAATCTGAGGATCTAAACTTCTGGGTGGGAGGATTAATGAAATATTTTTTAAAAATCTCATTTTTAATCCAAGTACCTCTGTTACTTTCACTTAAAACATTAGGTTTTGATATATAATTGTGTAAATCAAACAATGCATTACCTAAAACTTTAATAAGAAAGTTTACAGTGACGGCATCATCCACATGTTGAGGGTCTTTAAGTTCTGTGATACGTTTATTATTACAAATATATACTTTATTGTTGTGTGTCATACAATAATCTTTGATGTATTTTAAATTTACAGCATCATTTTCATCTTTTGGATAACCTATATCGTTAATAACAAATTTATAAAAAGAAAATCCGTCTTTTGTCTTTTCAGGTATTATAGAATGTAAATAACGTCTATTTATGCTGTCGTTTTCATCAATAGGGTCTGCTATGTTGGATATACGACGATTTTCAGCATTATACGTTTTTCCATTAAATGTTAAAGTATTTGTTAATTCTGATGATAAATAACCTCTGTTTATTGCATCAGTGTTTTGATTTGGCATACCAACGTTGGTAATTCTGTAATTACCAGCGTTATATGTATTTTTTTCTAGTTTTAATGTCGATGATATTTCTTTCTTTAAAACTTTTAAGGTTATTGCATCGTTTTCATCTGTAGGATCATTAATGTTTTTTAACCGTTTATTACTAATATCGTAATCTCCATCAGGTGTTTGTGGTAAACCAGCAGCTCTTTTTAAATTATTTGTATAATATAATCCATCCGAGGAATACCGTCCGAACTTGTCGACACTCATGGTGCAACTAAACAGCATTCTATAAAGTAGTGCATTTTTATGATGTTCATCCATTGGTTCTTTTTTATACAAATTAATCGTCTTTATCAGTTACATTTTCATCACTCCCAGGACATTTAAAATATTTTAAATCTGAACTAATTAACGCTTTATCTGCTTCATTTCTAAATACATGATTTTTATGAATAAATTCTTCACCAGACAATTTTCTAAATCCACTAAATGAATTTGGATCTGCAATTAATATATTTTGATAATCATTTACATCCATTAATTTAAATCTTTTGGTATTATAAATAAACTCTTGATTTGCACTATCATATTGTAATGTTTGTCCTACAGTTGCAGCATCCTTTGAATCTGTTCCTTGTGCTAAATTACCTATTTTCTTATTTTTCGCATTGAAAGTACTACCTCTTGGTTTGTCTAATATTAAAGATTGTTGTACTACAACACAATCGTTATCATCGATACCTGGAAATATGTTAATTATCCTTCTATTTGTACCCAACCAACTTCTACGATAATTGTTTGGATTAGTATGTAAAACTTGTGATAAAATCGGAACATCATGAGCATCTGTAGCTAATTGCGCATTTGATAATTTCATGTCTTTACAATCCCAAACATTATTTTTTTGTTCAAGTAAAATAAAATTTTCATTTCCTTGTACAAACACATCACCCGACCGTGATACTACTTGATCCTGTTTTACAAATCCAGATGTTTCTTGCTTTAAAGTTTCCTTCATTTGACCCACTGTTGCACCATCTGATGGCGCTGAACCATCTTTTACATTTGCTAAACAATTACCGAGACAATCAATAACTCCTACATCACGTGTAATACAATGATCTTTTATATATTTGAGATTTACAGCATCATTTTCATTTTTCGGATAACCTATATCGTTAATAACAAATTTATAAAAAGAAAAATCATCTTTTGTCTTTTCAGGTATTATGGAATGTAAATAGCGTCTATTTACGCTGTCTTTTTCATCTTTAGGGTCATCTACGTTGGATATACGTTTATTGTTAGCACTATACGTTTTTCCATTGAATCTTAACGTATTTTTTAATTCAGATGTCAAATAACCTCTGTTTATTGCATCACCGTTTTGATTTGGTTTACCAACGTTGATAATTCTATGATTTTCTGCGTCATATGTGTTATTGTGTAGTCTTAATGTTGGTGATATCTTTTCCTTTAATATTTTTAAATTTATTGCATCGTTTTCATCCGTGGGATCTTTTATGTTTTTTAACCTTTTATTGCTAATATCATAATCTCCCTCAGGTGTCTGTGGTAAACCAGCAGTTCTTTTTAAACTATTTGCGTAATGTAATCCATCCGAGGAATAACGTCCGAACTTGTCGACACTCATGATGCAACTGAATATCATTTTAGGGAGTAACGCATTTTTATGAGATTACCCCGCGGTTTCTAAGTTCATCCACTAAAGCCACCCATTCGTTTTCCAATCCAGTATGACCCGCTTCTTTGGCTTCATGTATTAGTTTCATTCTATCCACCAATTTATTGATATTATTGTAATAAATTACGTTTGTATTGTATAGTTTCTTCATCAATCCTTTACCGGTGACTGATTTGCTTCTTTTTCTCGGTTCTGGGGAACTTAAATCTAAAGTGGATGCTACTAATCTTCTTTTTACAGGTTTTCTTCTTATAATTGGTATTAATTTGGAAACAAAATCTTTATATTTTACAGATTTATTTCTATATATGGGTGCTTCAGGTAAATAATTTCTTTTATATGCATTAGTTTGTTCCAAAATTTTGCTATACACTTCCAAATCATCATTTTTTACCAATGCTTTTAAAGGTTTATTTTCAAATAATAACTCAAACAGTCCCCTTGTTCCCTTATATATTTGATCACCTACGTGAATATTATCATGTTCATCGACATCTAATTTGCTATTACCAATCATTACACCTTCTTTGGACATTCTTGCTCCATAACTGTGGTATTTTTTAGTAGAATCAGTTCCAATTAACAGTTTTAACAAGTATTTTCTTCCTAAAGGTCCTTTTGTATGAATATTTTCACCCAATAAGCTTATGTTTGATGGTTCTCCTTCTGTTTTTTCTTCTTCACTCGCTATAGATACCACTTCTTCTTCACTACCAGCATATACATCTTCTCTTTCTGCCGTTGTATCACTAAATATGGAGGCTTCCGGGTCCTCATCGCTAATATCTTCTGATATTACACTTTCCCTTTCATATTGTGTTATCGGAGCAATAATATCACCTTGAAAAGAAGGTTTAGTCAATTTTTTGTTCAATTGTTTCAAAGGCTCTGTAATAGGTTTAAAAGTAGATTCGAGAAATTTCTCCCTTTCGCTGATACCTAACTTTAACGCTCTGTTTTTAGCCCGAATAGAATCACTAAGTGATTTAATTTCCTTTACTAACTTTTCTTGGTTAACCATGTTTGTAGCAAGACGTGCTGTACAAGAATGATTGCGTGATATAATGGTTAGTGAATTAATATAAATTTATCGAAACCTATCCTGTATCGGCCGTTATTTAGTGGTTGTTCCTTCATAATTGTCAAAAATCCATAATTTTCAGCCCAAGCCTTACCACATATGTCTTTAAACTGTTCATATGACATATCCGCATTGACATGATCGTAATATATGTGTTTTAAGTTAGTTTCATCCTGTTTGAATACAATTAACACATTTGCGTTGTCTCTTATCAGTTGTTTTGGTGTTTTACTATAAGTCTGACCTATGTAAATGCTATCTATATTGTTATGTCGCCCCATAGCGAAATAGCTCCTGATAGTGTTTTGGTTTTCACAGGATACGTCATCAAATATAAAAACTGAAAATGGTTTAGCTTCATGCGGTTGCATTACGCTTTCACTTGCATCAAACTTGTAATATTTCACTTCTGGCACATTATTAAATATTTTTTCTAATAATTGGTATTTGGGTTGTTGTAATGATTTGGAAAAGACATACAAGTTATTGAAACGCAATACTTTTGGGTTTGTAATCAAATTGAATACTACATTTGTTTTACCACAATTGGATGGACCGGTTACAAGACAACGCACCGTGTTTGGTAACAAAACACCATGTTTGCCGCTGTTTAATTCCGAATTGTCCACCGTGAGCTCATCAATATTATTAATAGGAAAACTATCCTTTTGCGGTATTATCTCCATCCTTTGTAAAGGTTCAACCTAAAATGATGCTCCATCATTATATAAGATCCTTTTTAGGTATCCAAGAATCTTCACTCTTATTAAATCCTAACCATCGCACTTTAACTTTATCTTTTTTCCGTTGTAACACCTTTTCAACGAGATATACATCACCTACTGTGGATTTTAACATTTCATGTCCATAAAACCCTCCTTCGAGCAATTGTCCTTTATTATCTTTTAAAATGTAAGTTTCCGGTACTGTAGGTTGTACCTTAAATACGGTAAAAACCTCATTTGTCCAATTAGGCAGATATCTTTTACTGAATACACCTTTGTATTTGCTTATTCGCACTTTATCACCAACATTAAACACTTTAGGCTTTAGTTTTTCAACTTTTGGTTTAGTATTCATTTTTATATGTTTTAATACTAGTTTTTCATTTTTGCTAGTCACTTGCAAAGTTTCATACCAATTGTTCTATGGAACTTGTTATTGTAATCTTTTATTAGTTTTGGTAACATATCAATCCATACGTGCGATCCTCTGTTTGAAAACATCTTGTACATCGCACCTTTTAAAGTTCGATTGAATCTTTCTATGATTGATGCTTTTACCTCTGAATTAGTGGAATAATGGTTTATATTGTGTTTCTTCATTAAATTTGAAAATTCTTTATTGAAATATTCTTTACCATCATCGGTTTGTAAATGTTTTATGGTATTTTTGTCTCTCTGTATCGCAGTTTCCATGGCTTTTGTTACACTCTTGCCGGTTTTATCTTTTAGCGGTAAAGCATCTGCCATTTTTGTAAAACAATTGATAATAGTCAATATATATTTAAATCCTTTATTTTGTTTACTATAAGGAATCATTTCGATTAAATCAGCTTGATATAGATCATTCATTCGTTTTATAACAGTATTTCTTCGGGGAAATTTTCTCCTAGCCGGTTTATGAAGTTCATGAACAATTTTTTGTTTCAAATCCATAATTTTATCCTTCCTCATTCATGGATGAAGTAAAAATAAATTTTTTATTACACTATACCCATATTTAACTGGGTCAAGGTCATTCAAATTGATGTAAAAAAATGGGGAACACGGCGTTGGACTTGCCATGTTCCCCATTTTTTTACGGAAGGAAAAGGAGTTTAGGTCGAAGAAGGACGAAGAGGGACGAAGAATAGGTTAGTTGTCGATAGGGTTGAGAGAGTAGTGGCCAAAAGGAAGAGTGTTAATTTTATTATCCATAATGTGACGTTTGTCATCTTGGTTCGAGAGGGCCTTTTTCACTTCAGTCACACTGAAAACTTCATGTTTCTCGCTTCTAATGGTGTTAAATTTCGCAGTCAACGTTTTGTCTTGAAATAAAAAGTTTTTGTAGTGTTCAAAGTTTACATTTTTCTTCAGGTAACTTGTCTTCACACCTTTTGCTTTTTTGGTGGTTGATGTTTCTTCTTGGTGTCCTTTATATACTTTAAAAGAATATAATTTGGACATTAGTGCAACTATTTCTTCCATGCTTGCTCCATTGCATTCATCTTTGAATTTGCCTAAAACTTTCTTATTATTTTCATTAAAGTTCGGATGATTTCTTGGGTAGTCGGAAAAATCAAAATCATTTTTGTGTATGAACGTCCGAAGATCTTCATACATGTCTAAAGTTTTTATCCAATACACAAATGCATCAGTGTCCATGTATGCTATTCCTATGTTGTCACGGCCATAGTAGTCAACTATCTTGTTATAATGGAAATCGTACATATGGGTTTTTGAAATATCCAATATGCACATTCCTGCATACAACGTTCGATCCATAACAATTTTGGTTTTCTTCATGCTGACGGCTACGAGGTTTTCATTTATTATCATTGTCGATCCGAAGTTTGGTTTCTGCACTAGTTTTTCCAATTTTGCAGGGTCTGAAACTAATTTTACAATCTTGTGTTTCCTTTTGTTTTCCAATGTTTTTCCAAATATAGCATTGTTCATCAATTTAAAAAAGTCTTTTTGAAATGCCGATGTTGCTCTAGCTCTTCTTGCGGTGTTTCCATCGATGTAAGATTTTAGCCAGCATGATTGAGAGAATTGTAATACTCGGTGAATTTTTGTTATTTTCAGTCCTAACTCCAACGCTTGTTGTACAACCCAGTAGTGCGCCACATAACGATTTTTGTTGTTTAATGTCATCATAAGTTTGGGCCATTTACCTGTTGGTGATACTTCAGTTTTTGCCAACAGCGGCAAGTCATAATGATGATCGTGGAGTGTTTGCGGGTATTGAAAATCGCAATCTAAAATATATCCAGTGTCACCTTCTTTGGGAATATCCATAATATTTCCAATTGAATCTGGGTTTATCCATTTGAAGTCTCCATGAGGTAGCGGTTTAGACATGGCCCAACCGTACAAATTATTCGCATCAAAATAGCCAAGAAAAATCGAATCTTTAGTTTCATCATAATTTGGTAGAAATTTATTATTAGCTTTGACATGTTTTGTAACGGCCTGAGTTAATCCACCGCGTACACCTGATTCAATCATCAAAACCATATCGATGTCGGTTAATAGCTCCAACTTGCACTCGGTGGATTTTAACATGGCCTGCCATGCTAAGCCGGGAGAAGTAAACGAATGAAGGGGGTCCAGTCCATAGGCGTCGAAGCAAGTGTTGCGAAATTCTTCCATTATGTCGCAGAGAAGTGTCACATCCAGTTTCATGTAAAAATCAGAATATTCACCAAGATTTTGCATGCCTAATTCATTCCACACATTGCAGGCATGTTCGTAGTCTTCGTTAGTGATTTCACATCCAGTCAATTTACTGGTAAATGCTTCCCTCGGCGGTAGTCTTCTTTCTTCGTAACGTTCCGGGCTGTCGATGTAGTCATAGGGGAACACCCCTTTCCGTAGAACCAAATTCATCTTGTCCTGCGGAACAATTTTACTTGTTTCCCTTAGATCGTGTCTCCTTAGGTTATCAGTCAGTTTACTTAGACTAGAAGGCATAAATCTAAATGAATCAACAAATCGGAGTTTAATTTTTTTATCTACAGTTTTTGAAAAACTAATAAATTTTTCTGTCGTTTCTGCCAATACCTCTATTTTTCCATCATCTCTACCTAACTCAGGTATGATGAAATGTGAATCGTACCCGCTAAGGTTGTGTAAGACCACTGGAATAAATTTTGGTAACTTGTAATTTACATTGCATCTATTACACGCTGCACCTCTGTACTGCCCAGTCAAATGATCGTGGTCTTTAACTTTATGGTTGTCATCTGTAAACTGGTTCTTGCACAAATAACAAATTCTTGCCAAGTCATGTTGTTCCTCCTCTTCGTAATCCAATGGTGTCATCGGTACAATATTGTCAAACATAGCTTGCACTTTCAAAGCAATCTCATATAATTTGTCAAGAAAAATCTTTGGTGCGTTTTCACCTCGGTATAATACAGGTGTTGATGAAAGTCCATAATCTTGTAAATGTTCCTCAGTCAAGGTAGATTTTACAATTAAACAAAAACTATTGGCTTTATGCTCTTGATATTTTTTCCTCCTATTGATTTCTCCTTCTGCCACATCTTCCGGTATGAGTATCGATTCAAAATCAGCATACACCACAAATGGAACTCTGTACTGGTGAGCAATTTTTTCAAATTTTACCACTGAACGATTGGCAGAAGGTAAACTAACTTTTACCTCATAATTTTTGTTGCAAAGCCTTTGATGTTCAAGTAGCCATTGAGCACCACCTCTTCTTAAATCACTATTTACAAAACAGAAGCAACGCTTACAAACTGTAATTTTATGCTCGTTTTTTGTTAGCTGTGCAACTACAAGTCTTTCAAAGTCTTTTATATATACATAGTGGGAGATTTCCCCTTTCGTAATTAACAATAAATCAGTGTGATTCCTTAATTCTGTTTTTACAACCTTAATTGGATACACCGTGTTAGAATCATCCAAACCAAAAATATTTACACTAACACCGGGATTCTTCTTTTCAAATTTACAAACATCTTTAATATTTACAGGGTATGACATTCCTTGAAAATTATATCTATTATTTATATTTACATAGTGTCCACTTACTCTCCAAGGATTCTGTGTAGGCAAAATATATTTAAATAACATAGCATACTTAAAACATTCATTATCTACATTCTGTACATTTATACATGCTTTAGTTTTCTCAATGGCTTTTGGTAGAGGGATGTAACTGCTTCCTCTCATACCGTATCCGTGTTTTTGAACTCTCAGATCTAAACCTTCTATTGACACCAACCTCCATCCCGACCCTCGGCCTTGGTGTTCTTGCAATTTTATTATTAACTCCTCTAAACATTCATCAATTATATTTTTTATATCTGAGGTGAACATTAGGGTACGGTTTTTAGTTATAAACCCTCTTAAACTGGTTTCACCATCAGTGTTTGTAAAAGTGGCATCCAAAACTAATCCAAATTTAATAAAATTTAGTCTGATCAATTCTTGTTGTAGTGTTTGTTCAATTAGTAATTTTGCCTGTGCTAAGAAATTGTCCAATTCCAGTTGCAAATTATTTATTTTAAAGTGAACTACCTTCTGTCCAGGCAGAGCTGTAGTTCGTAGCTGAGTTGTTCCATTTCCTTCGGTGTCCGAGTCTAATTCCAGGTCCGAGTTCAATTCCAGGTCCTCCCGTGCCGTAGTTCTTCCAGCTCCTGATGTTCCAGCGCCTCCAAACTGTATGACACTGGGTCGTCTCCTTTGCATCATTTGAAGCTCGCTCTCCCAGTAGTCCAGCCTTCGATGGTGTTCGGCTAAAAATTGGTCAAGCGAGTCCAAATCGTGTTCACTTACTTGCACATTCCCCTCTTCTTCATGCAATTCCATATGGATTTGCAAAATAAGTTCATCTGGGAAAAATTCCCCACAAATATGGCAAAGAAGCATTTTAAACACTTTTTACCATGAGTGTCTTTAGATGTTAACTTCACAAAAGTTCACCAAAGAATGAGAGACGCTCTTGACCGACCTCCTTTTATAGCGGGTGGTGGGGGGTGATCTTTGGGAAAGACCCGTTCTGCGCATGCGCAGAACGAATCTGCACATGCGCAGAACAAAACGTAATATATTTATTTAAAATTTGCTATTTAAGACAAATATATAGGTCAAGGCCACCTTAAATCTGGTAAAAAAGAGGGAACACTGGATAAGAGATGGTAGTAAGATCGACTTTCTAACAAATACTTTCAATAATATATTAACAGGTGCAAAAGTTAAATATTTTTATTTTTTACCGTCCAATTTGTTCAAAATTAAAACTTAAATATATTTGTTTGAGCAAATGCTTTTGGCACACTTACCACACGCCAAAACTCAAAAAATGTACAGAATTAAGTCTGATCTCGCGGGGAAATACTGATATGCTACCTAACATTGGTCATATGACTCGAATAAGAATTGGTGATATATAACATATTGAAAAAATTTTTATGTTGTATAAATCACCAATACTATGTGATTCAGACAACCAATGTGAGGTGGCTACATAGTATTTCCCTATAGATCAGCTTAATCCTGTATTTTATATGAGTCTTAACGTGTAGGAAGTCTGGCAAAAACATTTGACCAAAACAAAATATATTCAAAATTTTAATCTTAAACAAACTAGCTAGTATAAAAAATATAAAATATTTCCTAACCATTGACAACCTGTTAACATATTGCGGTGTTAAAGTATTTGCTATTGAGTCAATCTTACCATCACCTCCGATCCAGCGTTCCCTCTTTCTTACCAAATGAGACTGAGGCTTGACTACCCGTATATATAACGTTTCTCCCACCACTAATGCTCTCCCCCACCACAATCAATTCACAAAAGTGGGTCAATTCCATCGGAAATTATTATTTTGAGCGGGGGATAGAGCATCTGCTGCCCTATCTCCCGCTCATATTTTTTTCTCTTATTTTTTTACAGTTTTATTACTTTTTTTTGGATTTTTCTAAAATGCGAAACAAAAAATTATTTACAAACAAGTTCCTAAAAAATTTCAAAATTCAGATCTTTACAATTTATATTTAAGGTAGCACTAAAACGGTGCTACCTATATTTTGAAATAATTACAAATATTTTTTTTTCATCCTTAAAATTTCACAGTTTAATACTTTTAAATATATTTGTTTCATCAGATGCTTTTAGACACACTTACCACATGACAACAATCAAAAAATGTACAGAATTAAGACTATTTCCACGGAAAAATACTAAAGTGTTACCTGCATATTCAATTTAGCTCAAAAACAATATAGAATTAATACCAGCATAAAAAATTTCAAAATTTAGATCTTTTAAATTTATATTTAAGGTAGCACTAAAACGGTGCTACCTATATTTTTTAAATAATTACAAATACTTTTTCCATCCTTAAAATTCCAAAGTTTAAAACTTGTCAGAGACAAACAAACTGAAACAATTTTTTTTTCTAATCTAACCATTACTAAAATACATACATGACACCACTGTGCAAAATATTACCTTTATACTTATGCTACATCTAAAACAGTGGAACACCCATGTCAACCCATTGGCGGCTCGAAAGAGAATGAGTTGAGTCAAACTTGCTTCAGAGGTACTGGTGGGGGAACAGTATGCCACTATTTTTAACTTGTAGTAGGAGTAACAATTTCACACTACTGGCTTGGCAGCTCCACCTCCCCGGGGGGGGGGGGGCGCAGTTTTCGTCCGGAGCAAAAAAAATTTTGGTCAAGGTCAAAAAATTTTCCGAAAAAAAATTTGGGGGGGGCGCAGTTTTCGTCCGGAGCAAAAAAAAAAAATTTTGGTCAAGGTCAAAAATTTTCCGAAAAAAAAATTTTGGGGGGGGGCGCAGTTTTCGTCCGGAGCAAAAAAAATTTTGGTCAAGGTCAAAAAATTTTCCGAAAAAAAATTTTGGGGGGGGGGCGCAGTTTTCGTCCGGAGCAAAAAAAAAATTTTTGTCAAGGTCAAAAATTTTCCGAAAAAAAATTTCGGGGGGGGGCTCACTTGCCGTCCGGGGCCGGGGGGGGGGTCACCTACCCCTAGGACTTTAACTCTTGGATACCTGCTACCCTTACTCATGTGTCAACATCAAATAATATTTTGTTCCACCACAGTTTGGACAGCCAACACTTAGTCGCATCTCGCTCTAAGTCCTGAGGAGTCCACAGAACTCAGGCAAAAATCCGCCTAAGTCATGGCTGACCTACATATCGTGTGGAACAAAATATTATTTTATTCACACACAAATATGGGTCAAGGTCATCCAAAAGTTAAAAAAGAAATCCCCCCGATGCCTAAGACCGCCGGCGGTCAGAGGCATCGGGGGGATCTCAACATTTAGGGGGAGGTGATTTAATAAAAAATTATTTATTTAATTTTGAGGTTCCTTAAGGGAAACATGCTACAATAATTTGGAAGAGGCCATGCTAACCATGACCGAGGACCCCGTCTTAACCCGTAGGTACTGACTTTTGCCTAGCACACCGGTCAGTGTCAGGATCCGACGCCTCGTGCTAAAGGATGCCAACCACCCATCTAGAGTGATGAGGTCCAGTAGCGCCCCTGACAGAAAGAGGCCTAAGGGTGGATCCCCAGAGGCCTACCCCCGGGCTCGTTAGGTGCCATGCTATTGTTGGTAACAAATAATTCTTGAGGTTCTGAACCTCGCAAAATTTTTATTTTACAGAGACTGTTAAGTCTCAAAAGCCTAACACTTTAACTGCCAATTTACAGACAAGTACCTCCAAAATACGAATTTTAAAATATTTCTACTTGGGGACAACCTGTGAAGATTAGTACAAAGAAATATTTTTCAACACACAAGACTTAGACTAAATATATCCAACACCAATACCTAGCAGAAGCAGCAAGCGCAATATAAAATATTTCTAAACACTACACATGCCATGCCTTAGACTAAAAGAATTCCCAATATAATGCGGCGCCAACATTACATTGCGAATCCTGTAGGGCAGAGCTTCAACCACTCAGCTGAAGTGTTTGAAACCAACTGCGAGGAAGCAAAGCCTCAGAGAACCGAAGCTGAGCCGGTCAGGAGTGGGGGAACCGGACTTGGTTACGTAAACAGCCAGACCTCGACACGTACTTGTTTGCGGCATTGGACAATCTCCAAGAGCCACACCTGAATACATTACTAACCGGATCTCATTATACAACACGTGTCAAGGTATGGCAACGCCTCGGGCTATGCCACCTCCTCCTCCCCCGGGGGGGGGGCTCACTTCTCGTCCGGGGCCCGGGGGGGGGAGGGGGAGGGGTCTTGGGACTTAGAATATTTTCAGTCCAAGTCAGGTGTACTATCGAATAATATTTTAGCTTGCCGGATTCAGCACAGCCGGCAGAGACGGTTACATAATGCTTATATAACAGACTGGTTTCTTGGCCAAATGGCCAAATGTAGCTCAACAGAAGGTAAGTCAGTTTATTGCAAGCCAACAAACACGCCACACCTCGCCGCCGCGGGACTTTTCTGTGAGTAAATTTTAATTTTTCCTTCTTACTAAACTTAGCAAAACAGAACCTAGCCTGTTTTGCACGAAATTAATTTTTGTTACACTGCTACACTTACGTTTACTTAACAAATTATTTTCCACTCCTTATTTAATATTTTATTCCTTACTTGTTAAGACTTAGAAACTGAAATGCTGGAAGACTGTTTCATACAAAATTAATTTTTATTTAGCTATACAGGTCTCCTAATATTTTCCTACACTTGTATTTTGCAGGTGTGGCTAAATATTTTTCGCTCACAATTTAATTTTATTCCACACAAGTGGATTTTGAACTTTACTACAAAACTGATCCATGCCCGTCTCCTACAAAATTATTTTTCATTTGGCTCTACCTCTTTTAGTCTTACATTAAGTATTTCTTGGAGTTAAATTTTACACAAGTCTCTCGGTTAATTTTTCTGCACAGTACGTGTTACTCCTTGGACAGTTCCCAGGAAACTATTTCTACACTTGCCAACAACAGTCCGCATTACCCCCTCCACTACTCATTCCCCCACTATAGCCCTGTTCCCCCACTACTTCCAGCTAAGGAGCAACACTTGACTGAGTGTTTCAGTTATATCCAAACCTTACTGTGAGACACATCTATGGCTGAAACTTTGCGAGAAAAATTATTAAGAGTAAAATTTTTGCTGGCCAAGCAAAATAATTCTGTTAAGGTGTCCAAGACTTCCACTTTAACAAAAATGAAACGTTGCTTCAAAAATAATCCAAAATTTTACTCAAGGGAACACAAATAATCTATGGATGATAAAATTTTTCAGAAAGTTTTAGACGAGCTAACTTTTGCCAGTAAGGTTACGTTGGTGACTCCAATTCCCAACCAAGTTCCAAGATCACCTGAGAAAGAATAAAAAATAAATATTTCTCAGAAAATATTTCCAATCCGACTTACGGAGGTCCGGTAAGGGACAGACTCGGATGAGTTGTTGCAAAAATTTTAATTTTTCTTCCTTCTGACCACTTTACCCCCACCACCTCCTTATCCCCACCACTAGGCCGGGTACCTGGGGAACCGCCTGCGCTCAAGTCAGTTTCCCTTCGGACGCGGTGCTGTTCGGATCGCGTGTCGTTTGTCGAACTGTCGGATGTTTGAAGAAATTATTCTTCGGCTCTGAGTCTCGGTGGGTAAGTCAAATACAAAAATTTTTTTTTTTATTTGCTGGTTCTGGATTGAGGTCAATAATCTCTGACGGTTATATTAGGTCTAGAGTCTAATCGCTAGGGAATAAAAAAATTATTTTTTTTTTTTTGCACTTTTGTGATTCCTCAAGAAATTTCAATTTCTCGCCATGTTTTGAGGAATCACAAAAGTGCAAAAAATTTTTTTTTTGTACTCTTGCGTGACCTTGACCTAATTAACGTCAGTGACGTCATCATGATGACGTCAGCGGTAATGACGTCACCATGACGTCATAGGTGTAACGTCATGGTGACGTCATATGACGTAATTGGTGCCGTCATTAGTGACGTCATTGATGACGTCATCACTGCTGACGTCATCGTGATGACGTCATGAGCCAGAACCGGCAATTTGCCACTACTTATATCATCTGAAAATCTCTTTGGGATTTTGTAAGCAAGGTCCATGTGGGACTATTTAAAAGATAAAATGTTAAAATTAAAAATACCTACTCTTAAAAGAAAAAGTATAGAGTTAAAAGCAAGATTTTTATATGTCCTAAAGTAAATTTTTTATATAATATTAATTTGTAGTTCGCCTATGTATCTTTTACATAAGTTGTAGTATTTATACTGAAACAAAAACATTCCAGAACCAGAACCTATTTGAGACAGGAGAGTCAGGGATAAAAAAACATTTAAATAACCAAAACACATTAAAATATTTTTTAAATATCAATTTTTTCATGTAAGCTACATTATTTTTATTGATTGTTCTTTTCTATCATTGCTTCTGTTCATGATTAAAAATGTAATTTTTAACTATTTGTATAAGAATACTTACATAAGTATATTCTTATTGTAAAACTGCTTTATATTGTTTTCTTATCTTTTTGTTAATCTTCGAAAACGAAATCCTTAAAAAACTGCAACATGCGATACAGGATTTAAAGGGTTTGAAAAACGGCGTTTCTCACAACCTTAGCCTGAAGATAACATGATTCAAAGCTCTTCTTCTTTCGTGTCAAGATAGCAAACTACAAGTATACTAAGCTAAACTTGGTTTATGTACATTTTATGAACATTGTCTAAGATGTGAATAACTTTTTGTGTTTTGGGAAAAAAAGTCTGGTAAGAATTATTATGGTTATTGTTTTTTTTTTCAAGTACTATTAATACGTTAATTATAGCCTAAAAATCTAAACTTAGTTAAAAAAAGGAAAACCCAATTAAATATATGGGCCTTTTAAAAGCAACTTTTTGTATCATTTTTATATTAGTGATTAATCAGTTAAGAAATACGCAATGCAAACGATAAAAAATGTTACAGTACTCACTGTCACTATTAAAACAATCATTTAAGCTCATGGTAAATTAACTGATTTTGACATTATTAAAACAAAATTATTTGTTTATTTTAATAAAACTATTAAGAGAATGTAAAAAATTCCATTATAAAATGAAAAATATTTTTTATTAATATTATTTTGTTTAGAGGTTGCCCGTAATAGAGTACCATGTAGTCCTAATGTTCGCCTCAATAAAGAAGCATTTTAATTTTAAAATTTCAATGTTAAAAATATTTAATATTTTAATGGATATAATAAATCTGTAATTAAGTTTATGACATTAACTATTGAAATATGATATTTATAAGATATTATTTTTTCTATTTGATAACTATATGTTGCTTAAAAAAAAAAAAAAAAAAAAAAAAAAAAAAAAAAAAAAAAAAAGACAACATAAAATAACTATCTTCCAATTAAAATAAAATTCAAAGGGTACTCATGTTTTATTTTAACATTTATCGTAATAGATACAGTAGCCCTTAAGTAGTGTGAAATTGTTGGTGCTGGCCCAGTTCAAGGTCACCTGAGGGATGACGTCATCGAGGTCAATGACCTCACCGATGACGTCATCGATGACGTCATCGATTGCGTCATCGATGACGTCATCACCAATGACGTCATTTCGATGACGCCACACCCATGACGACACAGAAATGACGTGCTGATGACGTCATCACCCCTCACGTCATCAAAATGACGTCACCGATGCCACTAAGGTCAAGGGTCATTATCCGTTAAACCAGCTTCGTCAGAGTCCGTTTCAATATCCATAATTTCTTCCTCCTCCTCTTCCTGGTCAACCGCAGGTAGTTGGTCCTCTGCTTCTATAACTTCTACAGGTATTACCTCCAAAATTGAAAGAATTCTGTCGCGATGGAACACGGTGTTGTCAAGTGGAGCCATAGTATGAAAGTGGTGTATCTATCCAATTGGTTTGCCCTTTTTATACCCCCACCAACTATACATTTTATGTGGGTCAAGGTCACGTAAAGATACCCTTTGAGCGGGGGATAGACCACTAAGCAGCATGCTAGTCCATTGCCGCAAAGTGATCTATCCCCCGCTCTATTCCGCAGACCACACTCAAGTCCAAGTCCACATCCAAGTCCACATCCATATGTTACACTTTATTATTACTGCCACCAAGTAATTGTCACTCGCACGTTTACTTGGTTTTGATAAAGGTACTGCACAAACTCCATATTGGTTGTTTGTTCGTTATACAAATGCATCATGAAATATGCAATCTTATCGATTGCGGCATTGTCCAACGGTTCGCAATTCACAAGTTCCAATGTGCCCTGGCTGGTCTTATCCTCTATAAGTTCCACCACTTCGTTGATGTCTTCTTCCAAGAGGATGAACCCAACACTGAAGCTCTCCATCGTTGTTGATAGTGTCTAGACAAATGCTTGACTAAATGCTTTATTCATCAGTCCTACATATATACCAATTTCCCCCTCCCATTACCCATTCCCCCTCTACCTTTATATAGGTCAAGGCCATCCAATAATACCCTTTGAGCGGGGGATAGACCACTAAGCAGCATGCTAGTCCATTGCCGCAAAGTGATCTATCCCCCGCTCTGTATTCCACACAAGTCCTAGTCTTTACACACACACACATAAGCCCCCCAGTCTTTTACACTTACTCATATACTCTGTCCTCCCTGCCAATTAAGAGTTCCCCATGTTTGCCACTATTTTCAATTAACCTTTCCAAGTCCCAAAACACAATGTCCAAATTAACCAAGTTCGCTCGTCCAATTTGAAACACACTATTCCCCCCAAAGTCACTTGCTCTCACTTGTTGTCCTGTATACTGCTTCTTCTTCCACGCTACAATCACTACCCTACCTTCTTCAACAACCATTCTTTTAACATTATCATACACCTTCTTCAACATCCCTCTACAGTTTAAATAGTTTATGGTTACATACTCCCACTCCTTACCAATGATCAGTGATCCACTCATTTTCTAGCGTTCCACTGGAAGGTCCAAAGCAGAATGAAGTCGGGATGTACAGACCCCCTCTCTTATACCAGTTAACCGGTTGTCCTTCGTTTAAAGTGGGTCAAGGTCATTCAAAAGTACCCTTTGAGCGGGGGATAGACCACTAAGCAGCATGCTAATCCATTGCCGCAAAGTAGTCTATCCCCCGCTCTGTATTCTACACACACACACACACACACACACACACATGTCCCTGTCCAAGTCTTTCATTACATACCTAATATATATTCACTTCCTTCATCATCACTATCACTCATCACTGCCTCCACAAACTCCATCGGGTTAAAGTTAAATTGTTTTAATTGTTCTTTTAGTTTTTCAATTTGTTGGTCCTTCACTTCCAAAACAGTGTGGAGGTGTGATATGTAGTCCGCTGCCTCGGTGACACTTGCTACTCTTGGGTCGCCTAACTTCAAGCTGGGAACTACACCCTGCAGCTTAAAGTATGCCATACGCCTCTCTTGCTCCTGCCGTTGACCAGGACTAAGCAAGCCTTGCCCGTCTCGACTCACCTCCAACAGGGTCCGTAGCATCGGAGCTTTGCAGGCGTTTGCCCGAGCAACAGTTATGCTATGGAATGGTCGAGCAGGTCCACGAGTAGCAGGCAGGACGTTGGCAGCACGCCTTCTTGAAGAAGAAGCCCGAGAAGTTTTGCAGTTGGAAGCCATGTTGAAGTGCGGTATTCAGCTAAGCGATACAAAGCAGAATAACCAAACTGCACATCAATACCCGTATATATACACTTATCAGTGGTGGGGGTACTAGCTAACCTTGGTAAAGTGGGTCAAGGCCATCCAAAAACATTACCAGAACGGGGGATAGATCACTAAGTGGCATGTTAGTCCATTGCCACAGAGTGATCTATCCCCCGCTCTGTATTTCACATTCACGCACACATTCATACATACACACAAGTCCCAGTCCAAGTCTTTACCCACACACCTATCCACTCTCATCCTCACTATCATCACTGTCCAACAGGCTTTCACACTTCCTAATTAGTTTTTCCCATTTACTCCGGATATGAAGTAGCTCACTGCGAGTATTCTCTAGCATTCTGTCCCTTTGCTCTATGACTTCGTCGTACCACTCGATGATGTTTGGTGGAGTCTGAGTTGATGCGTCCGTCGTGGTTGGTTGAGAAGCTCCGCTGCTTCGCAACTCCTTCCTCACAGGACCAAAGCCGGAGAATCGGACACGACTCCTTGACGAAGGCCCCGATCGGATTGGTCCAATGCTCGGGCTGGAGTTGGAGGCGGCCGGGCCAGAGGTAGAGGCTGGGACGTTCATAGCAGACATGGTGGTGTTCAGCTTAACGGTGTAAAGCAGAATGAGAGGACGGTTGATCACCACTCCTATATATACCCATTTTTTAGTGGTGGGGATAACACGAGGGGGGGGGGCCAAAAGAAATTTTGCTTAGTCTTCCCGGTCATCAGTTTTACATACCTTTAGCACACCCATTATTTTTGTTTCTTCAATAACTTTACACACCTCAAACACCCAAGCAAACAGCTCATCTATGTTGTTATAATTGATTTTTGTCCAGTGTTCATACTTATGAGTTTGGTTGTTTATAATACATAAATAAAATGTAGACCCATCTCGTCTTATACAACACTCAACTTCCATTCTATGCCGGTTTAGCACTTCCCAAGCATTGTGTTGATCTATAAAGAAGTCACCACCTTTGTAATTGTACCGTGACATGTTTATTACAAAGCACAGGAACAGACTGAAGCAAATAAACGACTCATACAAGCTTAGTAAGAGCGTTAGAGTGGGGGTATCACGTGATACACAACATTAGTTGTAAGGTTAGCACTTTATTTTAAACAGTAATTTATATGGGTCAAGGTCGTTTAAACTTTGACAAATTTTTACCTCCAAACACTTGTAGCAAGCTACAAGTGTTTGGAGGTAAGTTTTTATTTGTTAAAGATTTTTGTAACTTAGTCTTCACCCTCAAGGACACGGTTTGAGATTGTCCCAGTGACTTTACATCACCGCCAGGTTAAGGTATTATACAAGTCAAGTGTTTTTTTTTATTCCTTGACTTGTATAATACCCCTCTCCCTTACTTTAAGAGGGTTAAGACTAAATTTAGAAAAATTAATTTGGAAGAAGAAATTTAATTAATGTCCAACACTTTTAAACAATTTTGATTTTTTGGTGAGCCCATGTCCTAGTCCATTTCCCAAACAGATAGGCATCCTTTTCTTCGAATTAAATAAGCCCCGGGGACAAAAAATTCTCTTTGTACCATCGCAGGTGGTACTTTCATTCTATGAAGGCGGCCATCACCTTTTAGAATGATTTGCACATTTATGTTAAATGCTCCATAAGCTTGAACAATGAAATAATATTTTTTGTCCCTCTTGAGCCTATTAATTTTCAGCTTCTGCGGACTGTTGGGGTGTTTGAACTTGGACTTTTCAGGCATAATATTAAGGCTATAGGGCTTTGGTGTCGGAATTTTGATTTTCTTATTCAAGTGTCGTTGGCAACGATCTTTTTCTGGAAGAGCAAAACTCGGACAACAAAGAACCACAGCCTCTCTGCTAAACCAAACATAATCGCATTTATCACGCTTGCCAGCAGGGCATTTAACACGATTACGTTTCTTTTGTGTTGGACTCTTAGTGTTTTGGAGCGGCGCTTGATCTAACTTAGGCTGGCTGGAAAGGATGGAGGGTGATGGTTTAGCACGGTCAAGGGGCAATTTGCAAACAATTTTGGGTCGGGTAGGAGAATGGGTTAGATCAATGGTGGTTTTAGGTGAGGTAGAATTGTCTGGGGAAAAGATCGATTTACGGGATGGTTTGACTGTAGATGGGATGTTGGCTTTGGGTGAGGTAGACTTGTCTGGGGAAAAGATCGCTTTACAGGATGGTTTGACTGGTGTGGATGGCATGGGGGATACGGGTAGTGGACATTGGGTCTTTGTATAGGAAAGGATTTTCTGTGTACGGGAGTAGGGAATAATTTTGGACCTCGACTTCTTCTCCTCAAAGACCGCTGACTCCGAATCAGAATCTGACAGCAATGAAATTGGCGGTGATGCTATGAGCACTCGGCTGCTTGCAGGGTGAGCGCCAGCCCCTCTTGAAGTCGACGGAGCATCACCAGCACCACTGACACTTGGACTTGTTGGTTCCATTGGTAGCAGCGGAGATAGGCTGGGCATTGAAGGAGCCGACGGCATCTCCAAACAGCTGAGGATTGTGCTCATCAAACACGTTTGAAGAATCGGAGCAGCGGAGGTTGAAGTTGGAGTAGATGTGTTGGTCGGAGTAGACGTGTTGGTTGGATTCGATTTGATGTATGGGAGAACGGGTGGATAGTTCTTGAAGCGCATGTTGCGGTGGAGAGAGAGCGTTAATTGCAAAAAACGGAGAAGCACTTCCAACAAAGGCTGGAGCAGGAATGAGAAGTGCGTGCAACCGGGCCGCCTTATATCCCCACCGGGGCTGCCACGCCCAGGATATAAGGGGTGGGGGTGGGGGTGGGGGCGGGGGTGGGGGTGGGGGTGGGGGTGGGGGTGGGGGTGGGGGGGGGCTCGCACTTTTGTCCGGGGGGGGGTTAATTAAAGAAATAAACCCTTATAGGCGTTCTTATGTTGCCATCGCTATAGTCTCCGAAAAGATACAACTATGGGGAACTCCAGACTTGTGTGTTAGTAATACCTGCCAGTTAAGATCCAAAGAGAAACTTTAATATTTGGTTCAAGGTCACGCGAAACTTTTAAAAAAATAAGCCCCACACCCCCCTATGGGGGGTGTGGGGCACTTGGGTTGTCATCGCTGTAGCCTCCGAAGAGACCCAACTATGACAACAGGCAACATCCAATGTCGTCTAACCTTCACCACGCAAGACTTAAGCATTTACTGCATTGCTAACAAATAACTTTTCCAATAGCTAACAAAAAGTCATTTACATAATTTTGAAAGAGGTTGAGGACAGCCCTAGTGGCTTATGTCCCCGGTCCGAGTGCAGAGGCCATCGGCTCATTACCCCCGTATAAGCGTACAAACGGACCAACTCCAATTTCTCAGCCGCATTGAAGCATGCATGAGTGGAGCCTAACAATTATAAAAAGTGGTTTTACACGGGGGTCTACTCCCGTTCCCTATCTTTAATATTTAATATTTAAGTTCAGCAATGCAGTAAATTTATATAAGTTCTTACTAGGTCAAGGCCATACGAACATTAACAAATTTCGGCCCCCGTACATCCATGGCGAACCACGAATGTTCGGGGGCCTTGGGGACAAAAAAGCACAAATAGCTAACAAAGTTTCATTTACATAATTTTGAGTTTCCAGAAGGGAAACTAACTGAGGACACCCTAGTGGCTTACGTCCTCGGTCCGAGTGCAGAGGCCATCGGCTCATTACCCCCATATAGGCGTACAAACGGACCAACTCCTATTTCTCAGCCGCATTGAAGCATGCATGAGAGGAGCCTAACAATTATGCAAAAGTAACTTTACACGGGGGCCTACTCCCGTTCCCTGTCTTTACAATTTACTTTGAGCATTGAAAAAGCTCAAGGGGGGATTGCTAAAACAAGCGTATACACTTTAGAAACATATAACACACTTACAATACATAATTGAGCTCAACGTAGTCGATGCTGGAACAAGCACATACACATTAAACACATATAACAAAACAAGACACAAAGGGTAAAAGCCACACATGAGACATAGGGTACAAGTAAAACAATTCGCAATACCCAAACGCAAGCACAATATCTTACAACTAATGCAAGTCTTAAAGTTAGAGTAGACTTCGCTAAACACTGAAGGCGCCATTCAATGTTTAGTGATGCCTATGGCGGTCCGTCCCGATCGTTCACGTTCAACGCGCGGGAGCGGACTGCGAGCCGGCTCTGGCCGGGCCCCCTTATATCCCCACCGGGGCTGCCACGCCCAGGATATCAGGGGTGGGGGAGGGGGTGGGGGTGGGGGTGGGGGGGGGGTTCGCACTTTTTGTCGGGGGGGGGGAGGGGGTGGGGGTGGGGGAGGGGGAGGGGGTGGGGGAGGGGGTGGGGGAGGGGGGGGAGGGGGTGGGGGAGGGGGGGGGTTAGGTAAGTTAAGTGGGTCAAGGTCACCCACAACACTTGTACTCTAAGTGTTGGCTATACCCCCACCACAACTGGGTCCCTAGGCTGCACAACACCGCTTCGCCAGTATGTCTCCGGCTTCCATGCGGTGCGTCTCGCTGTTCTCTAGCTCTCTATATGTAAGTAATTTTACAAGTTCTGAATGTGGGTCACTGCACTTTAACTCTGGGACGATATCGACTTGTAGTATTTCAGTGTTTTGACTCAAGGTCATCGCACTTTAACTCTAGCACATCGGTTATCGTACCAGAGGTGCTTAATAACCTAACTTGTAATGTTTAGGGTGGCGTTTGCACGCCACGTAGTATCGCCATGAGTGTCCAGTCCAAGTTTTAAGTTAAATTAATTTTACTGTAATCTTTTCCATTTCCACTTCGTTTTGCCAAAGTATAAGGTGTCGCTTAATGAAGTGGTATTTCTCTAAAGTTATAGGGGATTGCAGGGATACAATTAGTTTATTTAGGAGACTCTTCATCTTGGAGTTTAACACAATTTCCACTTTGACTTTGCTTCCTCGGCTCTCACAGCCTAAGCTGTACAGAAATGTTTCTTCTAGTGCCAACTCGGGCCAAGAGAACAGTGTGTTGACTGTAGGACAGCTCATGGTGAAGTGATGCGATACTCCAGCGTACCACCTCACCTTCCCCCACCACTGTGACCTTCCCCCACTCCTGCTGTTTCCCCCACCTCTTTTCCCTTGACTCATGCGCTACAAGCAGTCTCTCAGTATTGTGCGGACTTTGTGAGGAGAAGCCATGTCGCGGGACGCTTTAGGTAAGAAACTTAGCCGTGTTAAGGCTTTATTAGTTGCTCACTGTCCACCACTCAAAGTTAAGAGGGTTTCCACTTTAGCTAAGTGGCGCAAACTGTTGCGCGGACACCCTAAGTTTTATACAAAACAGACTAATGTCAGTTTTACTGATGAGGATTTGTTTAAAATATTGGATGAAATGACTTTTCCTTGCAAAATTCAGTTAGTTACTCCCATTCCTGACAGTTTAGAGTCTTAGTCTCTCAAGCCGATATACCTAGAGTACACAGAGCCTGACAGTCAGTCACTCGGTGGCTGTTGTGGGGTGTGCATCGGTGTCGGCGCTCCGTTGTTAGGTTTTCAAGGTCACAGTAATATGAAATTGTTGGTGTTGTGCTGGTTCAAGGTCACCTGAGGGATAACCGATTGCCCATTTAGGCAGAGTCATGTCAGAAACTCGAGTTTAACTTGGCACTTTTGCCGTTTCTCGTCGAAAATTCGCTCCAAGTGGTCAAGGTCACGGGGACTCGGACTGAAACTCGGAGCGTAGTGCGAGAAACGGCAAAAGTGCCAAAAAATTTTAAGTTTCGGCGTGACCTTGACCTTAGTGGCATCGGTGACGTCATTTTGATGACGTAAGGGGTGATGACGTCATCAGCACGTCATTTCTGTGTCGTCATGGGTGTGGCGTCATCGAAATGACGTCATTGGTGATGACGTCATCGATGACGCAATCGATGACGTCATCGGTGAGGTCATTGACCTCGATGACGTCATCCCTCAGGTGACCTTGAACTGGGCCAGCACCAACAATTTCACACTACTCCCTTACAAGTGAATTTAAAAGTTGACTACACTTACACAACATAAATATAGGTAAACATAGAATATAGGTATTCTATGACACAGTTTAAGATATTTTAAGCCGGTTATTAGGGGCATTATTGTAGCTTCCATTAAGATATCAATTCCCAGTTCGATCCCGGAAGACGACAAGCCATGACAACCATAAACTCTAGCAGCCATTACTAATGACTTATGTGTGGCGTTCCGATGTCTTGCATATGAGACTGTAAATCCAGTGACAGCTCCTTGCTATCCCTAGATTGCAACATCTGCGTTGTGGTTCAGAATGACGTCCAATATAAGTTGTGTTAGTGAAATTCTCTAAATATAAAACACCCTCTTAAATAAATTATTGCTCACATACTATCTTTCATTTTATAAGCTTTTATTTCTTCACTGAGAAATTTATAGAAGAAAACTAAAAACGTTGAACAGAGATAAAAGCTTGGGTTAAAGCTGGAAATTTTGCATTATAGCATTTCTTAAGAAATTTACAAACACGAAACACAATTATCCATAGCAAGATTCTTGGAAGTTGCCTTTTAACTTGTTAAATCATGACATTTCAAAAATGACATATCCGGTTTTGATTTCTCAAACGTTCTCATTATATATTACAGTCTCAAAATGTATAGATTGACCAAACCCAACCCAAATAAATAAATATTGATAAAGGGTATTGAATCTTCGCATGATTCAAAGTGTTTTTAAATTATTATTAATATTAAACAGTTTTTTACATGATCTACGGCTTATCATAAAAACCACCTTAATTTGATGGATGTGGTAATATAGTAAACCTCCATCTTTCATGAATTTATTCTTCTAGTAATGATGTTATATTTTTACATAATACCGAAATGAATGTTTAACAATTTTGAAACATAATACTCCTTCTTGGTTATCATATTCTGACGTTTTCTCTAGTAACAATCGTTGCTACTTAGTTTTTAGGATGTAAGAAAGTTTAACTACACGTAGTTAGCTAGATTTATTTATAACTGATTGATAGCAGCTTCAAGCAGTGTTGTCACTGTGCCATTTATAAAAGCAGTTTTTAACATGGCAATGTAAGCTAGGCCTTATAAAAATGATACGTTGGTTAAATCAATGTAATTAATTGCCTATTTTAATAAAATAATATTGATTTGTTAAATGTTGATTCGTTCAATCTTCTGAAATACATAATGCAACATGCGCAAATTAAATCCCAAACACCACAGTCACCAACTTCATTTTGTAAATTTTATTAGTAACTCTCTGTTAATCTGAAGCGATGTGTGCAAACAATAATTAAGTAAATGGAAATTGAAAGGTTTACACAATTAATATTAAACAATCATATGAAGTGAGCTGGGAAATTGAAACGATAAATACAGTTTTTATTGGAGTCCAGGCATTACTTTTCCCAGTATTCATTGATATTGAAAAATTCAGTAATTTATTGTCTTTTTTCTTTTCGGACAATTATTGAATTTTTGTATTTTCATTTGAAATTTAAAATTGTGTTCGATGTATGATTAGAAAAAGTGTATCAACTAAGAAAATCGATTATATATATTTATATGCTTGTGCACAGTTTATAAAAATGATACAATTCAAGCTTCTAAAAAAGGAATTGTTTAACAAGCCATCGCCATTACATTCAATCATATATACCTTTGGAACGGATTTTATTTAAATCAGGTTTTTCATAGTTGAGTGTGAGAACCAAGAATGATTGAATTTTTCTTGAATACATTACCGATGGTCTCACTATGATTGTTTATGTAACGAAAAGGAACAAATTTATAAGGTTTATTGTTTTTAGATATATTTTTAAGTATTTTTTCTGATTATGTTATCAATTATATAATGATCGTAGCTATTGTTGAAATCTATTTGTTTCAATATTTTCTTTTCCTTTTATATTCCTGTGGTGAGAGATGATAAGTTAATAATCTGCGATCCATAGATCTGAAAAATGCAAGTTTATATTGGTGTGGGTGATTTTACTCTTGAGGTATTGCAAGGTCAGTTTAGGTAGGCTTCTTAAAAAATCCAAACTAAATATTACCTTCAGATTTGTTATTTTTACTTCTTAAAAACTTATGGATCTATTTTCCTCTACTTCCTTCTTGAACTTTACTGAACATACTAAGCTATTTAAGTAGTTGGAGTATTTATAGTTGGAGTTTGAGTAGTTATAGTATTATGTTTTAAAACATAATTTTCTGTAAATGTGGGTTTGTTCATAATCTCACTCTGACCTTAATTTTGTAGAAACAACTCTGCCACTAAATATCACAATGGGCCTCCCATTGCAAAACCTTTCGGATCAATAATATATACCTTTCCAAATAAAACAGTTTTGCTTAGTGAGCTTATCCTCAATTTCAACAATCTACAATTTCAATTCCTCAATCTTAAAACCTATAAGATTTTTTTAATTCAGACATTAGAACCTGCACAGGTTTATCCCTAGGAATGTTTGCATACATATTGTCAACGTCCATTGTCAGAAATAAATTAATTGGGAGATTTTTAGACCTTTGTAGATTTTCAATAAAAGTAACAGAGTTTTTCACAGAGTGTTCTGAATCCAAGTCAATATTATTTTTTATTACCTTAGCCAGGTATAATAACGGGCCTTATAGGCCCGTCATTAATCATTAATGTAATTTTTGTGTGTTTTTTTCATATATATACCACTTGTATTTCATGTAGATATATAACAAAACATGAAAAAATAATTAATGTTATTTTATAATTTTTATGACAAGGTTATGAATTTAATGATAGTTTTTTTATTCATTTCAATTTTATTAAGATTTTTTTATTCATGAAAGTTTTTTTAATATAACAAGATACATTACATTGTACCTAGTGACTTTGTTAACTTTAGACACAAAGGACTTCATGTAAATCAAGGTAAAGAATGTAGCAATCATAAGTATGTATAGAAAGTAAAAAGTATAGTGTAATTAATCATATGCAATTTTTTTATCGCAACAAGCATTTTTGTGTTACACTTTCATAGTAATTATGATTAAATAAAAGTAAAATCTAAATAAATAATATAGAATTAAGCTTTTTATGATAAAAAAGCCAATAAACAATAAAAATGAGTAAGCAATAAAATTTCAAAACGCAAATGGCTTCAGATCCGAGAAAGTGGAGAATTTCACCAAAGTTTGAGCCTCACAGTTGGCAAACAATTTGCAGAGAAACTCATTATTGTAGGATAACCTTTTACTGAAATCCTTCCAAGTATGTCTCTTATCTTGATCATTAATGTAACAGTGGTGCTAAAATATCATGATATTTTTCTTACGAAAGATATGAAGTTTTTTTATTACTCTTGAATTCCATGTTGATTGTATACAATAATGTAAACTTACACATTATAGGTGCTCCAAAGGAAGACCCAAATATTTTTGGGATTAATGTAATAACGTATTAAGGGCCTACAAAATATTTTTTTTGCTTATAACTATTTGGCAATTACTTTTGGAATGTATAAAAAGCGGAAATAGGCCCATGATAAAAAATTAGTATTAGCTTTAAATACTATCAAAATAAAAATTATTCCTTATAACCATTTTTTGAGCGATCTATAAAAAACAAAAAATCTAAATTAAGGGAAATGCTGACAAAATATAAAAAATTACATTTTCCGAATTAAGTCTGTGAAGAAACTAAGGCGAAGTGTTCTCCATTGAACTACAGCTTCCACGCAAAGCGATATCAGTAACATTGAACCAAGTTGGAGGAGTTGCCATACAGTACGCAACAGCAATGGATCTTATTTACATGTTTGTTTGTATGTTAATCTCTTAGACACGATCAATGTCAAATAACACAACACGCAGGAGTGGCACGAAAGAGTGACAATGAAATGTTACGCAGAACTTCAATTCAATAAATTAGTTTAAAAAGTGGAATATCAATTTCAAGAAACGAAAGAACAAACTTGAGAACTTATGAATACCACCTATGTGAAGAAGCTATATGTATAACCATTTAAGCAAGGCACACGAAAAATTTAGTGGAAGGGGGAAGGGGTATCATTATTTAAATGCAATGTGTGTTTCATCTTGAACTAAGCAAGATAAAATCTATTTTTAAAAGTAATACTATTAAAACAAACAAATGTAGCTTTTAGCAATGATTACTTAATATGCGCTGAACATCTTTTTTATAATAAATATTTAATAAACTTCACAGATTATTGGAATCGATGTAAATGGATAAAAAACTACAAAAAACGATTCAAGTCATTACACATCTCCAATTACATACCGTTAATAGCTATTTGTGTAATAAGAGCGTAAAGTACGTCATTGCCACTCGAGCATTGTAGATGTAACAGGTTTCCAAACAATTCCAAACAATTCGAGAGCGGCAATGACTATTTGCGCTCGTAATACACACAAGATTTTTCCTATCAACATAATTATTACATATTACATGTTTTATTGTATACAAAATGCCATTTAGATTATTTTTTATTTGTTTCAGTTGGAACAGAATTTTAACTATCAAACATAATCTCAAACTAAAAAAGAAGCAATTACTAAACGACGACAATGAATAACAGCTGTAGCATGGTTTGTAATAAAAGCTGATTTAAAATTGCTGTTTGATCTAGCGTGCGGTAAAGAATGATTGCCGCTCTAGAGCGGGAAAGAAACGGAAACCGGAAATGAACTGTTTTGCATAGGGGTTACAGGTGTGGAAATGCGATTATTTCCATGCAGTGGTAGGAAAAATAAATTTATGCTATACTGTATTGATACAATTACTTTGAACACTGAGTGCATTATATATAATGCTAAAACGCTAGTTGCCTTACTACAATTCATTTAATTCAATAACAGCTTATATTCATTCAATATAATTTTAAATTCAATCAAATCTCATAGCTGCACACGATTGAATTAAAAAATCACAGATCAAAGTAGAGATTAAAGTTGAACCATCTGGGCATGTCTAAAACATAAGGTTATATCATCTGAAAATCTCTTTGGGATTTTGTAAGCAAGGTCCATGTGGGACTATTTATAAGATAAAATGTTAAAATTAAAAATACCTACTCTTAAAAGAAAAAGTATAGAGTTAAAAGCAAAATTTTTATATGTCCTAAAGTAAATTTTTTTTATATAATATTAATTTGTAGTTCGCCTATGTATCTTTTACATAAGTTGTAGTATTTATACTGAAACAAAAACATTCCAGAACCAGAACCTATTTAAGACAGGAGAGTCAGGGATAAAAAAACATTTAAATAACCAAAACACATTAAAATATTTTTTAAATATCAATTTTTTCATGTAAGCTACATTATTTTTATTGATTGATCTTTTCTATCATTGCTTCTGTTCATGATTAAAAATGTAATTTTTAACTATTTGTATAAGAATACTTACATAAGTATATTCTTATTGTAAAACTGCTTTATATTGTTTTCTTATCTTTTTGTTAATCTTCGAAAACGAAATCCTTAAAAAACTGCAACATGCGATACAGGATTTAAAGGGTTTGAAAAACGGCGTTTCTCACAACCTTAGCCTGAAGATAACATGATTCAAAGCTCTTCTTCTTTCGTGTCAAGATAGCAAACTACAAGTATACTAAGCTAAACTTGGTTTATGTACATTTTATGAACATTGTCTAAGATGTGAATAACTTTTTGTGTTTTGGGAAAAAAAGTCTGGTAAGAATTGTTATTGTTATTGTTTTTTTTTCAAGTACTATTAATACGTTAATTATAGCCTAAAAATCTAAGCTTAGTTAAAAAAAGGAAAACCCAATTAAATATATGGGCCTTTTAAAAGCAACTTTTTGTATCATTTTTATAGTAGTGATTAATCAGTTAAGAAATACGCAATGCAAACGATAAAAAATGTTATAGTACTCACTGTCACTATTAAAACAATCATTTAAGCTCATGGTAAATTAACTGATTTTGACATTATTAAAACAAAATTATTTGTTTATTTTAATAAAACTATTAAGAGAATGTAAAAAATTCCATTATAAAATGAAAAATATTTTTTATTAATATTATTTTGTTTCGAGGTTACCTGTAATAGAGTACCATGTAGTCCTAATGTTCGCCTCAATAAAGAAGCATTTTCATTTTAAATTTTCAATATTGAATATATTTAATATTTGAATGGCTAAAGTAAATCTGTAATAAGATTATGACATTAATTATTGAAATATGATATTTATAACATATGATTTTTTTCTATTTGATAATTATATGTTGCTTCTGCAAAAAAAACAAAAAAAAAACAGACAATATAAAATAATTATCTTCCAATTAAAATAAAATTCAAATTGTACTCATGTTTTATTTTAACATTTATCGTAATAGATACAGTAGCCCTTACAAGTGAATTTAAAACACACCGTTTAAGATATTTTAAGCCGGTTATTAGAGGCATTATTGTAGCTCCCATTAAGATATCAATTCCCAGTTCGATCCCGGAATACGACAAGCCATGACAACCGTAAACTCTAGCAGCCATTACTAATGACTTATGTGTGGCGTTCCGATGTCTTGCATATGAGACTGTAAATCCAGTGACAGCTCCTTGCTATCCCTAGATTGCAACATTTGCGTTGTGGTTCAGAATGACGTCCAATATAAGTTGTGTTAGTGAAATTCTCTAAATATAAAACACCCTCTTAAATAAATTATTGCTCACATACTATCTTTCATTTTATAAGCTTTTATTTCTTCACTGAGAAATTTATAGAAGAAAACTAAAAACGTTGAACAGAGATAAAAGCTTGGATTAAAGAAATTTTGCATTATAGCATTTCTTAAGAAATTTACAAACACGAAACACAATTATCCATATCAAGATTCTTGGAAGTTGCCTTTTAACTTGTTAAATCATGACATTTCAAAAATTACATATCCGGTTTTGATTTCTCAAACGTTCTATTTTATTAATGTGTAATATCTTCACATTCTACCACTCAATTCTCCAATTTAATAATCTTTATTCACTTATAAGTATTAATTATAAATAATACAAATTAAGTATTGTATGAAAGTCAGGAAAACCAGAGAAGATTTTAACTTTATTAAAATGTCATCAACAGAAATAAGCAATCGCAGGCGATACAGATAGAATTGGTGCCTAATAGGTTGAAGAGGATTAAGCAAGATAATAATTATCCAGTCATTGGAAGCTTTCATTAGATTACAAGTGAGATCAGATTGTTTTATATCATTGCGCGTTCAAAAAGTCTAGAAAATTTATCAATATAGATAGACTAACGAAACTTGGAACACACTAATAGCTTAACAAACTTTCATTGATTTTTTTTTTCTTCTTTTGGGGGACGGAACATCAGGAGTCAGAAACAAATATTAAAAGTAAGCTAAGGTTGATATGGACATTAAGTTTTAGGATTCAGCTGATTATCGAAGACTTCTAAAAACCTGACCTCAAATAAACAACCGGTTTAAAAAACATTTTAAAATAATTTATTACATAATATGAACATATATTTAAAATGCAATAACATGCAACAACTTTTTTATATTTTGGGTAATTTGCCCTGAATTCTAATTCCTTTAAAATTATGTAAAAAACTGGCACAGACCAATGAAGTTTTTCAAGACTTTATTTGGGGGTGTCCCTTAGAGAAAGTCGTAGCTATAACTTTACTAATCATGGCCTTTAATATCATGCTTATGGGGTTAATAAACCCATGACTACATTTAGGATTTCGTCCGACTTCTGGTGAGCTATGAATTTAAAATATAATGCATAAATACTTTGTTGAGCATGAATTTACAAATTGTTCTTGATACATAGAGAACCTTGCAGTACATTTAACTAATGAATATTTTTTGTCGCTTCAGTGTTTATTTACAACTCTCCTCCTGGGAGAGTTTCATGCAACATTAAGTAAACTGCTGCAATTTGCTGTGTAGGCCACCTGATGATAAATGTTCAATCTTACTTGTCATTTCTATTTTAAATATTAAAATAGTTTATTATAATAAAATAAAACAGACAACTAATGTATTTTCTTAAAGTTTTTTTTTCAAGTAATTTTATGTAATAGATGAACCAAGTTTATTTATTTTAAATTAGACTTAGCATTAAAAGTTTGTATGCTTAAATGGAGTGAATGTAATTATTGACATATTAAAAAAAAAATTTGAATCACTCGATGAAAGTATAAAATTAAATCATTTATTTTTAAATTATAAATCTATCATTTCTGAAAAAAAAAAAATTATTTTCTAGTTTTTCATGTTACAAAGTAAGGCAAGTTCGATTTGGACGCTAAGAAAATGGAACTCTCAACGGAGTAAGCCATTTCAGATTTAGAGTGAGCTTACCTTGAAATATCAGTAAATTGTCGATATATCCAAGTCTAATGTTTATTTAACTCAGATTTAAACACATACGTAGTATATTTAAATCAGAAATTAAAAAAAAAACCTTTATAAATTTGTTTGTACAACTGTACGACGAATTAAATTAAATATTTGTCTGTACCTTTTGTTTTTAATTAAAAACCCAGTAAATTATTTGGTAAATACTTATGCTTCTATTACAATCATTTCAGTTGTTTTTGAATGTTTAGTATTTAGTAGTATGTTCTTTTAAATTATATGGAGAACAAATTTTATAAGAAAACGAACCCTTTGTCATATAACGATAATGAAAGATATCAATATATCATTTATAAAATTGAATGTTTGAAAATTGAGTATTTTAAACTAAGAGGGAGGGTTCAGTAAAAAAATGCTATATCTAGAGAATTTATTTCATGAATGTTGTTTGTAAATCGTATCTAAGCCCAGGTTTTTAAGTTCTTCTAATTTTTTGTTCCATAGTCATTGATAGACGAATAAAATGTATTCTTATTTTACATATAAGATGAAAGTTTTTAAGGACAGCCTTTGGTAAAATGCTGTTTTATTACACGGTTAAGATAGTTTTATTTTAACTGTAGACCAAACAAAATGCTTGTAAATTGACGTAATTGGAAATTATAAGTTTGTAAAATAATTATATATAAGTAATTTTATGAAATTGCGCACATGATGTACATCTTATTTTAGAATTATGGACAGTCTTCCTCATGTTCTCCATCCACCTAACTCTTTCAAAGGAAAGCAAAATTATTGATCACTAAATATTTCCTATTAAAAGGAAGTAAATAAGTTCACGCTTCGATTGAGAATAAAAAATTATTTTGAAAAATGTTTTTTACAAAATAGTATAGTTCTACTCTTTTCAATACACGATAAAGTTTTCATTTTTTCTTTTACAGTTTTGACCCTTAATTGTATACGATATTTGTATTCAAATAATAACAAAAACATATAAAACTAACTATTTGCTCACTTTGTGATTTACGCATTTAATAATGAACAGATAATGCATCATATTTGATACAGATGATACATGATCAATATAATTTTAATGCTCGTAGTGTTTTTTAAGCAACAACAACATGGGATAGGAATATAGGATCAGTGGGATACTCAACGTTGCCTGACGTAAGCATCTACGATTCAGTGACGAGCTCCACCTTGAAACACCTTCCAGTGAAAATGTCTCCAAAATCATTTTGTCCCTGTTGAGAAGTCTACTATGGGTAGACTATATATTCCTAGAAAAGAAATATAGTCATTATCACTTTAAGTATTAACGGATATTCATGTAATTGTAAAAATTAGAGTACAAGTTGTTATGCAACATTGTGATTAAAAATTTTAAAATTCAAAAATTATAACTCAATAATTTAACACTCTTTTATTAATCTATCTAATCGACTGGCTGTACAGTTAAAATTTTTTAAAGGCCATTTTCTCGTTGACTAAAATTTCTTCTCTTCCGTACGTAATCACGCTATTGAAAATGGAATATTCTTTTCGTGATTGAGCTTTAGTCACAATTATTTCGCATATTAACAAAATTGCAACATTCCTCACTAAACTTTCTTCCAAATACTTGTGGTTATAGTTTTGATTATGACTATTTCTCAGGGTTACCCCTCCCCAAAATCTTCGCATTTTTCCGAAAAACTGTTTCTTGGCATTGCCACAAAGAAAGTTCACAATTAGGGATAAAGCAAAGAGTTTGATAATTTCACAATATTACTTAGGAATAAAAAAAAAAACAAAAAAAAAAAAAAAAAAAACAAAAAAAAAAACAAAAAAAAACTATAATTCAAAGTTAGGAAGACACTCAATAGTTTTTGAATTTGTACTACGCTTTAAACACATCCAAACACTCTTCTCCAATTGAAACTACTAATAAAAGTTATTTACGACTGAAATGTTTTTCACCATCAGTTTGTCAGTTTCAGAGTAATTAGTGAACCGTAATCTAAGCCGTCACAGAAAACGTCAAGATTTATGAGGAAAGAGCGAGTCAAAGAGTTATTATCATTAATTATAAACTTTATATAAACACTATATTATCATTATATTGTCTTCATGTAAACGCTAATTACTGGATCTTACAAGAGTTCACCTTAGATTCTCATTGTTAGCCAAGTGATATAATGATATGGTTTGATCGTACACCATAGCCTTTTAAAAATTCACAAGAGAAAAATTATTCATTTTACAACTTTTTAGTTTGAATAATACTTTTATGTTTTGTTGATTTTTAAGTGTGGATGGTAAAATAACTGTTTTAACTTGAATAGCGTAGGAATAATAATTATCATTCATGTTTAAGCGGATTGACATTCCCCCCATTCTAGTTTTTTGTTCATAAATTATATCTTAAACATTCTAAAAATAGAAATAAGGTTTTTCATTTTAGATTATTATGGAAAGTTTAATTTATGATTATTAAAAAAAAAAACTCTACTATAAAATATGTATACACCAAATTGTTCATTAAAATTTTTTCCCAAAACATCCTTAGTGTAGTTCATTGAATAGCATAGTTAGTTAAGAAAGAAAAAGCAATACCAGGGTACTCCGAATCATTTACTTACTGTATTATGAATAAATTAGTATTTTTTTGTATAAACAAAGACAGCCTTAGTAGATGATAAACAATATATAAGGGCAAGGGAATTGGTCTGAATTTAACTTAAACTTTTATTTGGGAAACAAAACAAACGTTTTATTAAAATAACAAGGTTTTATTAAATTAACAAGGTTTTATTAAAATAATAAAGAAATTCATAGCCGCGAATATATCAGTAATTTTTTGGACGAAAAACCATCAAAGTAGAGGAAAAGCTAAATTACACTTTAAGGGAGAAATAATATTAATGTTCACCAATACGTGAACGAACACCAAGGAATAAATTTCCCAGGAGTCTCGTCCTAAGCAAATAATACCAAAGGCTGAAATTCGAACTGATCACTAAGGGAGTAATTGATAACAACAATATGGAACTGAAACAAACTTATCTCTAGCAATTATAATTTGATGCATTTGTGGAAAGCATTTCATTTGCAATAAGGAATATTAATTTATGTGTACGAATTTTATTTTATATAAACTGCGTACCTGCACACAAAAACATCTATAATTTAATGTTTTGCGTCATAATGGACTCAATCCCACACAAAGGTAATGCCTATGTTGGGATTCATTTCACTTCACCAATCTTGTCAGAACCATTGGTTTGGTTAAGCATTGATGTAATTTAAAATCACCACTGTGTATCATAGTGATTAAGCAGGGAGGAAGTTAGTTAGTAAACTTTAATATTGACCAAACTCGTTTTTTAACTATTACTAATAAGATTATACTTCAAGGGAATCCAGACGACCTTTGCCACAAAAAATTTCCAAACATATTAGAAATTATTGTTAATTTTTTGTTTACGTATAGCATTAATGCAATAGGCCTAAAGGGATTAGGGTATGATTCAACAAAACTCATAGTTTCATATAAAACAAGAATTCAAACAGTACAATAATAATAACATTAATGCAGTACAACTTTATTTATCTAATTCAATCATTGAAAAGAGATAATAGTACGCCTAAGTTGATAAAATATTGAAACTTTACTTGTATTAGTCCACGAAATAAACATCTGATTAGGTTTTGTTTTATTTAGGTTTCGATTGTAAAGTAAACCTTACCAGTTGAAATGAAGATGAAATTTACATTGGATTTTTCAAAATTCTTTAAAATTTTTGGTTAACACAGCTTTGATGAAGGAAAATTTATTTTTGCATTATTTGATTATTTTTCCCGCTAAAATTTCCTATTTAATTAGCCTACTTTTGCAATTTCTCAAGGTCAAATCCACTTTAAATTTGGTTCATCTCTTTGATTTACTCCATGTTCTCCAATCTTAGAGAAAATCTTTGTCTCAATTCAAAAACAATTTTGTAAAATTTCTAACATTCCGAATCAACTAAACAAAAAATAATTTCAAACAGAATTCATATTACACCTTGTCACATCATAGATAAGATGTTTCTTTGGTGCGTCATGGCATGAACGTTTATCAAGTGATATCCCGACAAAGGTGACGCTGATTTCTTCTTTCCTATCCAAGCTTATCTCAGTCTCCAAATATTTAGAATACACCTTCCGTCTTTTGGGTTGATCTATCCTTAGAATTTTCTCTACCTCAGATTTACCTCAGTTTAAAAAAAAGCTTTATCTGATAAAAATAACCGGCAGGATACAAAATTAAACTATTATCCTCTTAGACTATTAGTTTTTTAGGAAGAGTTGTAGTTTTGAAATGCAAACGCCATTAAGACATTTTATTAAACTCAAAACTCACGTTATAAGCCATGCAGTAATTCTGGTATGATTTATAGTGGCTCTTATGCGACAGTCGTGTAATTGGGCTCTGTTATCTACAGCTCCTTTCCAACCGCTGAAATCACATTACGGCAAAACATTCCGAGTTGTTTATGGCTATTGGTGGAGCTCTCATTGGTGAATTTTTCTGTATGTGTCCTCAGTGGTAGTATATGTGTTATTTATTAGCTTTCGACTTAGTAGTGGATTAGTGCATATTCATAAAGGTTTTGCACTATATTTTTTTATTCAATAATATCGGCAAGTCCGTTAGTAAATTCATTTTTCTACATTGGTTTATGCATTATTAGCAGGATATAACAATCGACTTTGGGGATTGATTTGGAAACTGTATACCCTGCAGTATGTCAATAGCTATTTGTGTATTAAGAGCGCAAATAACGTCATTGCCGCTCGAGAATGTAGTTGGCCGCACGAAGCGTCAGCTGAGTGCGGCCAAACATTTCGAGAGCGGCAATGACTATTTGTGCTCGTAATACACACAATATTTTTCCTACCACCATAATTACAACCGATTAAATGTATTTAATAAACGTACACAATTATATCAACTTTAAATTTAACTTCATTAACTTTCATTAACTTAATAACTGTAATAAATCGTAATCACCTGCATAGATGTGTAACCGGAAGTTAGTGTTATCAAAATACTGACCGTGAAATCAGCTGATTCAGAGCAAGCAACTACAATTAATTTGTAATAATTATGGTGATTGTCATGTGGTTTCTGACCAATAGAAACTAGTCTGTGTTGTGACGTCACCTTCTTTACCGTTCTAACCTATTGTAGATTTAAAATAACCTTGATTTAGCGTGCGCCAATGTTCCATTACCGCTCTAGAGCGGAAAAGGACCGGAAAACGGAAATGAACTGTTTTGCGTAGGATTGCAGCTGTGGCAATGTGATTATTTCCATGCAGTGGTAGGAAAAATATATTTTTCATCGTACTCTTGTGATAAAAAATTTTTTTTCGGAACAGTCAGCTGTGATTGAAACTAGTCCATTCCCGATGGGCCGGAGAATCAGTCCGTAAAATATTAATTTTCGGGACTAAAACGGAAAATAGCAGTTTTTGGGATTAGACAGGATAATATTAGTTTAGGTACTAGTTTAGGGAAAATAGTAGTTTTCGTTACTAGGCCCTACTAAACAAGTAAATTAGTTTATATTTGTGCTAATAGCTGAAAACAGTTAAAATAGATGTTGAAAAATAACAACTAATGAGTGTATATAAGGTATAACTTCATTACCTTTTATCCAAATTGTATATTTAATAAAGGTGTTAGGATGGAGAGTACTGTTCGTAACTCGTACGAAAGTGGTATACCGGTGCTCGATCGAATTCAAGTACTCGGCTTTGCATGTTACTAGAAACTTGATCTTGCACGAGTAACGACCATTTTCCGGATTGGTGACGAAACGTACTATTTCCACCACTAAATGAAAATAACCTCATTTGTAAAAAGTATTCAAAACAGTTAATTTCAACTATTTCACTCCCGCTCTAGAACGGCAATGTACATTCCCACTCGCAAAAAATAAATAACTATTTAAGGCTGTTGTTACAAACCTTACCACAGCCGTTGGTCGTTGTTGCAGTTTAGATAAAAAAAATTAATCATCAGATCAGTTTAATTTTGTATCTGGTTTTTAGTTTGAGGTTATTTTTAATAGTTACAATTAATATATAAAAATATCATATACAATAAAAAAATCAACCTGTTGCAATTAGGGTGGTGGAAAAATTGTGAATTGCAAGCACAAATGTCATTACCGCTCTCGAAATGTTTGGCAGCAATCTAACGTTTTGGCGGCCATCTACAATAACCGGGCGGCAATAACGTACTTTGCGCTCTTAATACATAAATAGCTATTACACCACTCTGAATGGAAAACAACAGTCTTCAACATTTGCTTCGAGTATAGAAAATTGAGTTTTCAGCTCTAGAGTGAAAAAACTCTACAATGGGAACTCTACTCTTAAAACCAGTAGCAACTTAGCTAAAATACGGCTAATGTTAAAAAGTATATTTATAATAAAAAAGTTGTTGCGACTATTACACTGCACTGCCGAAATTAACCGAACAACCAATACTGTATTTCGTTTTGAAAATTAATATTATTTTACTATCCATTATTAGCTAATTGCAGTGTGATTAAAAATATAATTCCCAACCCAGTAAATATTATTCAGTGCCTTGATCAAAATTTAGCTCCATTAAGGCCCGAAAATGGTAGTTTTTTAATATACGATGAATTCTGCATTAAAAAATTAAAATCAATATATTTCTATCTACATTTATTAATACCTTTTACTTTTATACAAATTTATATTTAACAACATCATAAATCACGAATGCCACATGCCCTCTATGTCATACATTTTGTAATGGCGGTCATATAAGCCATTTGGTGCAATGTTCACTTTACCTAACAGATGTGCAGTTAGTTTTTATTCGCAGCCATTTGCACGTTGAGAGCTGTTACGTGAATGGTAGTACAGTATTGTTACCATACTTCTAAAACCTTATTTGTATTATTTTGCTTCAGAAACCATATTGGCCAAATTATTGTTTACTGGATAAGAAAGTAAGATGAGTTTTTAATACCTATAGATCACTTATCACTTATCATAAATCATAAAATTAAAATTTTATGATCACTTATCATAAAAATTGTAAATTAAATTAATAAATTATGAAATCTAAAAAGGCAACAGAAAGTTGGTAGTTCATTTATGGGTAATGAGCAGTTTGTTTCAAATCCCAATTAAACACCAATTAAACTTTTTTACTTCTAACTTGAAAGAACACGAACTACTCCTTCTAGAAGTAGTGAAATCTGCAGTGTTGCAATATTTGATTATTTTACTTAAACAACTTTAAAAACACTTACGTCAGGTATTAAAAGTTATTGTCATCATTGTAAGTATAAGGAAAAACTGGTGTCACATTTCTTATTTTAACTCCTTAACTAAAACGCTGTTATAAAATCTGATTGAATTTTAAGGTGTAAAGACATAACGTGTAAAGACATGTCATGTATTTTATCCCCACCCTTGTCAAAATTATAAAACAAACGAAGATATGGACCGTGGTAACTATACATATTATATCTTGAAAAAAAAAAAAAAAAAATTATAATACTGGTTTAAATAACTGATTTCTTGCAACCCAATCGTTGATGTGGCCATTTAGTTCGATTTCTGTTGGTATCATACGTTATGTAGATCCTTTCAAATAATACGGAAATCCTCTATACATAAATTACTAATAATACAAACCGGACGAATTTCGTTCGACACGATTGTGAACAGATATTAAATGTTATTAAAATGGCATTAATATAAAGTAAAATTTGAATTTAATATGCACGCTGAAACACACAAAAGTAAATTAATGTTATTCTTCTCAAATATTATTATTTTGGTTTCTAATAGTTGAAATATTTTATATAATATTTTGCCCTTTTCCAACAAAAGCAACAAAGAGGTATTGCTTCTCACAAAAAATGTTTGGACAATCGCTTAAAACTAATGTAGGACAAACCACCAATGCATGATTTATTGTTTGAGGAGAATATCAAATAGGTAGAAGTTATGTTTAGATACTCATGCCTTCGAATAACTTTTCCTTTATTTTACTGAAACAATAGTTGGTACAGCTTTGATAGAATTTAATACCAAATAATTAGAGTAATATTAAATGTAGTTATGTACATTAAGTTTTATTATTATTAGTAATTGATTGAAAATATACTACGAATCACCATTTCAATAAACGTATTCTATTAAAATAAAACAATATAAACAAATTTGTATTTGCACTAACTTGCATTTCAGGTGCATAAAAATAAACCTTCACCTATACTTTTAATGAACTGCTATAATCATACCAGCTGCATCATCACTTTGCTAACAACAAGATCTGAGGTGAACTCTCTCAGATCCGTTAATTAGTGTTTATTATAACTTGTCAACTCGCTCATACTTTACCCAACTTGACGTTTTCTGTGACGGTGAAATTAACGCTCCACTAAACACTCCGTAAATGCCAGGTCTTTCTGACTTTAATTTTAATTACCACAGAATATTTTTCTACACATTATTTAAAAGATTCACCCCGACATAAAACAAAAAAATAATACCATATATAGTTAAAGTCACTTCTTGAACACCTTAGGAATTGAAATAAAAAGCTGCGAACCAAGTGAAGAGTCATACCACCAGAGAAGGTTATAGGAGAACCTAACGATAGGGAATGTAAAGCCTATCATCTCTTAGTACATAGTCTAAGACAATCATAGATATAAATAAGAACATTTCGCTAATAGTCCCTGGTCGCTAACACCGTGCTGCGAAAACGAACCCACCACTATAAGGGGTTCATTCGGTAAGTAAAAGAATGTTAACAAACAAGAATGCAGTGGATCCACCCATAATAACGATTTATGCTGAAATAAAAGAACCAATAATAACGATGCCAGCTTATATATGTCAGCGGTAATCCTTTCTAGTAGTGAGGGAAAGCCGACTAGTTCTTAGTGCTTTTCCGCCATCTCAGTTATCGATCCAGATGTTCTTGTTTGTATCGATGAAAGCAATATACTTCATCAAAATCCTAATGAGGGAAGGAGTTGAGATGTAAAATCATGAATCTTCTTTCGTCAAACTAGTTCTTCAAAAATGTATGATTCGATGAAACAACGACACACACAAGCCAAGTCCAATTAAAATCTGTTTTGAAGCAATTAATGTCTTTCGTAGTTTAGACTCTAACTTTAGTGTCGACAACAATCCGAGGAGAGTATGTCTTGACCTTTCATTAAAAGAAATTAGTCAACCTCTAATCTCCATCACCTTGAAAGAATCTTAGGTTAAAGTGCTAAACTGCTCCGAATTTTTTAATCTTAAGGGTCTTTAGGATTTAGGAACTCCTAAACCTGTAATGTAGATGATGTGCTGCTCATTTGCTAAACGAATCTCTCCCTGAGATTTTCGATTTTGAACTTCAGTTTTCAGATGAGTACGTGATATGTTGCAAGGACGAGAGTGTTGTTTCAAGTGATAGGTGTTCTGGTAAAAGTGTTTTTGAAGAAATCAAGAAGGAAATTATATGATGAAACTGATCCTGAAACTCATATAGAAAGTACTTTTGATCTATTGAGCAGTTTAAGACGCTAATTAACTCCCTCTGATTAATTAATTAATTAATTAATTAACTAATTAACCGCTAATTAACGGTTACTGGGACTCCGTGGATGAAATAACATTTATTTATTTATTTATTTATTTTATCTTTCCTGGTTGGTGACGTGAATGTCCATTCGTGTGACCCTTGTACTATACTATACCTGGGGACAAGACAAAGAAGGACCTTATTCTAAATCCTTAAGAAATGCATTCGATAAGCATAAACAAGAAAGGAAACTTAGGGCCGGTTTCCGAGTCCAGGGTTATCTCTATTCTCGGACTAAAATCCAGTATAAACCAGTTTTTAGTCTAGGACTAAAGAAATTGGGTTTCGGAGCTCAAGGATACCTAAACTCTAGGAATATCGCAAACCCGAGAGTTAACTCGGGAGGGATATTCCCGGACTTACTCTCGCGAGTTTCCGAGTCAGGTGTTATTTAATCCTCAAGTTAAGTTTTATTCTTTTGAATTTCGGAGTTAAAATTTAACCCACAACTGCTTAGTCGAGGACAATCTTTTGGCTAAGTCAAGGAATATCTTCGAGCATTTTTAATCCTGGCGAAGGGTAGGGTTAAGTTGAGGAATATCTTTTTCAGTAGGCTCTGTAACCTGAGATTAGGGTTGAGATTAATTATCCCCGGACTCGGAAACCGGCCCTAAAGGTATAAATTTTGTGTCTGGTATTAAAAATATATTTTGACCATTTCCTTTTGCAACTAAATTAATAATGTATGTTTTGTGATAGCAAATTTCTGTGCTTGTTTCCTTCTTATATTTATTTTTACAAGGTAAACTGTAGGTCCCTAGATACCATTGGCTGTTGGGCTATAATTAACAGTCCTGTCTAAGGAGAATGTCGGCCTTAGTCACTAACAAGACTACAAGATCGCGCCACAATCATCCTACACTCATCTCTCATTCATATTCAGGTTAAAATACCCACTATGTGAGGTCCCTGTTTCAAAATAGTGATTAGTGATATTATTTTTTATACGGTTATATGTATTACCTTTTCTAAATTTGACTTATCATGCTCATTTAAGAGTAATATGTATGGGTGCACGTTTATTCACTTAAATTGGCTTTATCTGTATAATTATTGTGTATATGTAATTGTGAATTGATAGCAAATAGAAATAAGTAATCATTACTAAAATTTTTTCATTCATTGGATTTAAGGCTATAGAATGGTTAATTTATTTTACATTATACCTTCTTTCTTTGTATTTCATGTTATTTATTCTAGAGAATTAGTTCAATTAACTTTGTGTATGTCATAATTGAGCTGCATTTAGCACTTGCATGTTGTAAGCAGAGTTGAGTTTATAAATGGTTATAAACTTTTAATAAAAAAAGTCATTCACATGAAAAAATCATCACTTATTTAACACTTATTTAGTCGTCATTACGTATTTAGTCTTGTTCATCTAGATTCAAGACTTTCTTAAACAAACGAAAAATACAAGCAGCAGCAATATAAACTGCTTTTGCATATTCTGCAAGTCATAAAAATGTCCACATTGAGATTTCAATAAAAACCGGATAGGAGTGTTCTGGCTTCTCATTAGTTAAATGTACCGCGAAGATCCCAAAGCTGTGGCTGTAATCATCATTTTGAGAATCGCTAGCCTTAATATTACAAACAGTATTTTCAACACTCATTAAAAGCCAAGGGGGCTTAAAAAATGTTATTGCTATTTTAGTAATTTTTTTATTATATAACAAATACAAGCACATTGTTTTCCCAATGAGTTAGTGCTTCTGTACTCACGGTCAGTATCAGTCTTCAAGGTTACAAATTTAGCTCAGGTATATTTGTAACTATTTTAACCCATTTAATGCCAAATTATTTCTTTTAAATTTAGTGCGGTGGCTTAGTGCTGCGCTCTCGTAGCGAACTCGCATACCAACGGCCTACAGTCTGCCCCGCTAGGGGCGCGCACTGTTCATAACCCTAATTCTCGTGTCTAGGCTGCCGGTCGTGATAGCTCAGATGGCTAAGGCGTAGGCATCCTTGGCCAGGATGTCTGCGTCGGCGCGGGTTCGAATCCGCTCACGACCAAACCCTGACCTGGTGGTGCAACTCTTAAAGGGTTAGCCGATCTGTGGTAACGTTGGTGGGAGGGCCCACGTTAAAAAAACGGTGGCAGGCTTGCGTGGAAGTGGACGGGATCGGTTGATTCTTTGAGAGTTGCACCTTGGTCAACACTGATTTTGCTACTTTTTACTACTGTTAACTGTGTGTGTGCCATTACGGCATTGAAATACGAAAGATAATCATATTTTCAATTCATAATGTCAATTAAATTCATTCTAATGATGCCATATAACATTTTACTCCAGTCTTAATTCTAAGTGTCCCAGATGGGGACCATGGGCCTTAATGGGTTAAGAGTTTGCTGTTATAATTTCATTTCATTAAAATAAATCTACATTTTAATAGAATACATACTTACAATAATTTATATTGCAGGAATTAAAACATAACTAAGATTAGTTCATGATTGATTAATTAGTTTTTCAACTTTGTTGAACTGTGTTGGCACAGTGCTTTGCTCGATTCAAGTTTCGAGGTATACAATAGTTATCTCATAGTTTATGGCAGTTGCGATGCGACGTCGTAACCGACTGGTTTTATCTACAACACCCCATCCCCATCCCCATCCCCATCCCCATCGCCATCCCCTGCAATCGCGGTGCTGCAAAACACCCCGCATCTGACTCCGCGCATTTAGATGTCACTACTGTATAAGAAATCAAACTATTGTATACAAGAGAGGGCATATTACGATATTTGAAGTTCTACTAATTTGATTAACAATCTTATGGTAAGATATTAAAACAATAAATCTATAAGTACATCATTAGATATCATTGGACCTTTTAGATATCATCAATTGAAAACAACGTTAATATTTCATGCAAAGTACAACACAACTATGACTGAATATACAAAACAATAATTACGCTGGGAAATATCCTTTTATTAAAAATGTTGAGTGATAAATATTTTTTTCATCACACTACATCGATTTCACCTATTTTCGACCCTCACTTCTACCAACGAAACACCTGTTTTGCAGGCCTAGGCCGGCAAAATTTTCCGGCCTAGGGCGGTAATGGAAACGGTAGCAGAGAAATCTAGAATATTAGAAGGTATTTAACAACAACAACAACAACAACAATTAACAAATCAGTGACGTAATTAGTAGTTCAGCTGATAGCAACTGTTAAATATGTATTACGTAGATGGGAAAATAGTGCTTTTCCCTTGGAATCAGCTGTAGTCACTTACCGTTGGAGTATTAGTTTAGGTTGCCTTAGCTGATGTGAAGTAGTTGCTTAGCAACCAGAAACTCAAGCAGTACATCTCGCTAGGTTAGTTGAAGTTGAGGTTATATTTTGTTTGTTATGAACGAAAAAGTAATTTTTTCACTTGTTTAGAATTTATTGAATTGTGTAGTGTGATGAAAAATATCGTTCATAACTAGGGCCGAAAGCGTTTTGCCAACCCTCGATCTCGGGGCCGGCAAAACTCCACTTTCGGCCCTTGTTACGAAATATACTATTGAGAATCAATTCAATTGCATATTTATGTATTTTTACCTATAACATCGTAATATAGCCTAATATAAAAATTGACACAAATTGTTATTAATATGAGTTGGCTAATTGTTTGGTTTTGAAATATAAATTTATAATAATTAATAATTTTTTATATTTTTTTCTTTAAGAATAAACTTATTTGTAGTTTTCAGCCTGAGGTATTTTAATAATTAGAGTCATATGGAGAAAAACATGCTTATTTATGCCTGCTTCTAAATCATGAGTACTATTTGCAACATGTGAATACCATATACTGTACACCCCTTCCATTTGCAACTAGTGCAGATGGAACTAATGTGTCTGCTGCTATGACTATCCTATGCAAGTTACACCTTAATTTCTGTGTAATTTTGCAATATTTTTCAACGAGATTGCAGCCCCAGGTAATATTATATTTTCAAAGTCTTTGAAAAAAATCTCAAAACATTTAACATGTGCTTACTCAATAACTACATTTTTTCAATTGCTTGAAAAAAATTTCTTACCTTTTTAGGAAACGTTTGCTAAGGAGTTTAAAGCTCTGTTAGTTAAATTTTTGAAGGCTTTCTTAATCCAAAGAAAGTGAGTAAGAGAAAGTAACATCTTTTTGTTGAATTGATCTATTGGTGTAGTTATAACATAAAATATTTCATATTTCTACTTTTTAATTCTGATCTAGTCTTAAAAATCTTTTTTACGTTCACAAGTTTTCTCAGTAGAAATAGTGTAAAGAACATACTTAGAAAACATGCTATACTAACCTCAATCATATAAACTTTATATTTCAAGTTTGAACATTTACTTGATTACTTTTTAATAAAGTCAAACCGTCCAGCATAGCGTTTTACGAGTAATACTGTAATTGCGGAACAATGATGGAGGGCGTTATTTCTCTAGGGATTGTGAAAAGATAAACCCCATTCTCTCTTGGTAACAATGGCAAATTTCATCACGTGGCAACATCTGCTTCTTCTTCTAGTAAAAATACGAGTATAATTACATTTAATTTTTTTTTTTTTTTTTTTTTTTTGAGGGAGAGGCAGGGAAAATGCATTACGCACACAGGTGGCCAGCCTGTAGTGTGGGACTCCCCTAAAAAACGGGTTTACCCACTAAAAAACCTCCTCTACTCTTTAGGATTCTAACCTGGAATTGTTTATCACATTACGTCAGGCTAGGCCTAAATTTGGCTTACGCCCATGGGGCTCGCTCCTTATCCAGCTGTTCGGTCAAGGGATCTGGGCCACTTCGTGGTCCAAATCGGTTTTCTTTTCCAGGAGGATACCCCGGACGAACTGTGACAAACAATCCCAGTTGCCCTCATCCTCCATAATCTTTTGGCAGACCGTGTCCACTGAAAAAACACCGAGTTTTCTTGTGGCCTCCAGGCGGGGCCTTTCCCAACGCGAACAGCGGAAGAAGGTGTGTTCCGCGTCATCGGGAACGCCCGGGCAGTAGATGCAATCCGGTGAACCGGTCTTGCCCATCCGGTTCAGGTACGACTTGAAGTAGCCGTGACCTGTCAGGAACTGCGTGAGGTAGTAGTCCACCTCGCCATGCCGCCTTTCCACCCATGGTTGGACCTGCTCGATGAGTCGCGCAGTCCATCGTCCTCGGGTGTCGTGCTCCCAGCTGTGTTGCCACTGCTGGAAGGTTCGGGAGCGCTCTTCTGTTCTTGCCGTGTCCTTGCCGATCTCGCCTTGTCTCTGGTAAATCGCTTTCCTCTCCCCTGCCAAGAGCTTGACCGGGATGACTCCGGCGACCACCAGGACGGCAGGCTCGGACACTGTCCGGTAGGCGGAACACACCCGGAGCGCAGCTTGACGCTGAACCCGGGCGAGTCGCAACCTGTAGCACTCCTTATCTAGAGCGCCTGCCCACACCTCTGCCCCATAAAGGAGCACGGACTGGACCGCGGACATCAACAGACGTCTTCTGCTGGATCGGGGACCCCCGACATTGGCCATCAGCCTACTAAGGTAAGTGACTACCTTAGCGGCCTTGTCCGCCGTACGAAAGATCTGATCCCTCCAGCTTAACTTGGTGTCCACCATAACCCCGAGGTATTTGGCGGCACTAGTTGATGTGACCACCTCCCTTCCCACTCGGAGTGGGACGACGGTGTCGATCCTCTTCTTCGTGAGGATCACAATCTCCGTCTTACTGAGAGCAAGCGAGAGACCGTGATCGGACATCCAGTTGTTGACCACCCGCATAACTCGGTTCAACTTCAGTTGGGCCAGCTCAACGTTGCGTGCAGCAATGAGAGCTGCAACGTCATCGGCGTACCCAACCAAAGTGGTTTCCTCAGGCATCTCGGACCTCAGGAGGCTGTCATAGGCAACGTTCCAGAGATCCGGGCCGAGTATTGAACCTTGTGCGGCACCAGAAGTGACTTCCATCGTCCGCGTTCCGTCCCTCGTGTCATAAATCAGGCTTCGAGAGCGTAGATAATCCTCGATGAGCCGCAACAGGTATGCAGGAATACGAAAGGTGTTGCGAAGCGCATCCAACATATCGACCCACCTTGCCGAGTTGAAGGCATTCTTGACATCAAGCGTAACAAGAAGCACTACTCGGCGGGAGAAATGGTTGTGGCTCTCGGCTCTCTCCACAGCTCTCTGAACTTCGGTGACAGCGTCGATCGTTGACCGTCCCTTTCTGAAGCCGTACTGACGGGGGCATAAGTCCCCGGCAGCTTCCACGGCAGAAGTCAGGCGGGAACGGATCAGCTTCTCGAACAGCTTCCCAGCCGTGTCCAACATGCAGAGAGGCCTGTGGGACGACGGCAGCTCGGGATCACCTTTGCCCTTGCTGATCAGTACAAGCCTGGCTGTTTTCCAGGGAGCCGGAAACACCCCTTCTACCAAACAGGCATTGTACATTCTCAACAACAAGTCAGCGTTGATTGAAAATACTTTTTTTAAAGCCTCACTGGGAATCCCGTCCGGGCCAGGAGCCTTGTTGTTCTTCAGGGAGAGAACGGAGGTTTCCAGCTCCTCGAAAGTGAAGAGTGGAACGTCCTCTACCCGTCTGAAGTCAACCGGCGGTCGCTGAGGATGTTCAGGAAACAACGCAGCGACGATCCTCCCCATGGTGGCGCCCTCCATGATGGAAGGTGGAGAGCGGGCGCCGAGTTTCTGCGTTACAAGTTTGTAACCCAGGCCCCACGGGTCGGAGTCAACGTCGTCACGAAGTCTCCTCCAGCTATTCGCCTTGCTCCTGTTGATCGCCTGGCGGAGAGATTTTCTCGCAGCTTTATAGGCCTCCGACTTACGAACTCTGTCTGCGGGAATTCTCGCTCTAGTGGCGGCTCGTCTAGTTCTTAAACATGTTCTTCTGAGTTCCGCAATCTCTTCAGTCCACCAGTAAACGGGTTGTTTGTCGCGTCGGGGTTTCCTTCGCGGCATAGACTGGTCGCAGGCCGAGACGATCAGTTCCATCGTGGATGTTACTAGTGCCTCGGCCCCAGCCTCACCAGGATTCCCCTGCGCTCCCCGAGAGATGACTTCGGTGAACTTAACCACGTCCAGTTTGTTGGTGTTCCACCGGCGTGGCCCTTCCCGAGATGCGGAAACTCGACGATTTTCCTGATCATACAGATCAAACACGATGTATTGGTGGTCGCTACCCGTGTAGTCCTCCACAACCCTCCAGCCAGAGATCCTCGGAAGGAGCGACTCAGACGCAAAGGTGACGTCAGGGATCGTGCCTCTCTGCCCGGGGCGCCGAAAAGTAGGTGTGTCGCCCTGGTTGAGGACGACAAGACCGGCCCTGGCGATGAAATCCAGGATGTATTTCCCCCGGGAGCTGGTAGAGGGCATTCCCCACTCGACGGCCCTGGCGTTGAAATCGCCACCAACGACGACATGCCCGGTGGTGCAAAGAACGCACTCCTCTAGGCTATCTATCTTGTCGCGGAAGTCCTGGACGGCCTCGTTGGGGGTGAGGTAGCAACTGAAGATTGTCACGTCCCTACACCTAACCCAGGCAAATCCTCGGCCGCGACCATGACTCCGCACCAAGACATCCCGCGTATTACGCGCCCAAAGTGCAGCAGTACCGAGGCTGTCGGAGATCCAAGTGTTTGGGTCTCTGTCCCGATACTGTTCGCTGATAAGGAGCGCGTCAGCACCAAGTTCTCGGGCGAGCTGATCTAGAAGGTTATCAGCTCCCCAGGATCTATGAAGATTGGCCTGGAGGATGCGAATTACCGGCCGCTGCCTTTTGCCTGTTCAAGTGCAGTTCTGAAGGCACCGCACTGACCAGACCCGGGTAAGTGACCGAGGGCACTGGAGCCTGAATTCTTGCAGAGGAAGCAGGAGGGGCTCGAAGAACATTCCTTGCGTTTGTGGCCCTGGCTTCCACACTGGAAGCAGTTGGCACTCCTGTCGGGCCCTTTACAGTTTCGGGAGGAGTGGCCGAAACCGAGGCAACGAAAGCATCTCGAAACTACCACCCTCCGTTTGAGCCTGCAACTGACCCAACCGACTCTGAGGTGCTGAAGGCTATGCAGCTTATTGGCGTGCTTTTCGCCCATCTCAGCAACAGCCATCCGGAGTTGACTTCGGTTAGGCTTTGTCAGCCATACCCTCACTCCATCAGCCGGTATCTCCGGGAGTGCCACCTGGATCGCACGGGTCACCTCGTCTTCGGTGGAGAGGGCATCAAGGTCCCGAATCTCGACCGAACACTTCGGTTCTAGGGCCTTGATGGAGCCTTTGTCCCCAAGTGCAGTCTTGAGGGAAGCGGCAAAACCGATCTTGTCACTCGACTTCCCCAGTTCGAGGAGGACATCCCCGTTCTGGGTTCGCCGAATAGACTTGATAACGGTGTCGGTCTCTTCCGGTTTGGCCTGCGATCTAATCTGACCCAGAACATCGGCAAAAGATCGCCCCCCTAAGGGCTTAATCAAGATTGCCTCCTTCCTGGGCTTCTTAGGCCTGGGTTGTTTAGGCTTTCTGACAGACTTGCCAGAGGCCTCCCCAACCGGGTTTGAGACTTGCGTCCGCTCCACCCTCGACGCACTTTTCGAAGCTGCCTCCGCTTGCTTCTGCCTCCTCCTTTCTTTCTTAGACAGGCGCGTCTTCCAGCCCCCCAAAGGTGTCGAGGCAGAGTTTTCTGCCAAGGCAGGATTAGCCGCCGGAGCAGGAACCTCTGCAGGAGTAGCCGCTGGAACAACGACAGCGCCCGGGATGGAATGAGCAGCCGGGACAGGAGATGTCTGCGATGATGCAGTGACAAAAACCGGCCTCGGCGCCAAGTCCAACTCCCCGAGCTCAGGGCTTCCCGATGATGAACCGCTCTGCCTCTTCTTTCGCTTTCTGGCTTGAGTCTGAGACTCAGCCAGATGAGCTTGAGGCGAAGCAGAGATGACTCGGTTCGTGACATCGCGCTCCTGTTTCACTGCCTTTAGCCTGATTTTCCGGCATTCCTCGATTTCGTCTAGAGAATCTTCGAGTTTCGGAATCCCCTCTTTTATGGCCTTGTTTACGTTCTTTTGAATTAAGAGGGCCTTGGCCATCTCCTTCAAAAGAGCTTTCATCTTCTTCAGACATGAGTCTTCCTCCTCGTGGGCGTCGTCCTGCTGCTGCCGAAGCATTTGCAGCTCGAATGCCGCACGAAGAGGGCTCTTCCTGGGAGGTATTCCATCGAGCCAGGCTTTTGAGGTTTCTGCCTCGGTCACCTTCATCGCTAGATTGACATCCACTTTCTCCTTTTCAGGCTCGGACGACGATCCGGCGTCACTTACCGTCTTGAACGGTGCCGGTGGGGGGGAGGTTTTAATTCCCCCTGTCGGCGACCCAGTCTTCGAGGTCGGAGACCTCTGCACAATAGAGCTTCGCCTAAAAGCGGCTTGCTCATTCTCCTTTACGTTCTTCGTGTTTCGGTTGATAAAATCCATGCTTTCATGTCACCAGCGCATCGTGCGGCAAGGGGCGGCCCTTCATCGGCCGAGAGCGGGTACACCCTCGGAGGTCTACCCCCCGTAGGAGATAAGACACCCCTACCCCAGGACTCTGGGGCCCGAACATCCGTTTGCCCAGCACCGATACACACAAGGTGCCGGACGTGCTGGGGGTCGCACCGTGGCAATGCAGAGTCCGATCCCTGCATCCATGCCGCACTCCCTGACTAAGGTCCGAAGCGGCTGGCTTCTGACGACACACTGGAGGAGACCATCGGCAGTGCGAGGCACACATCAGTCCCTGCAACACAACAGGGACACTCCCAGGACCCCCCAGCATGCGCCGGTCGAAAGAAGGTGGAAAGACACCCTTGATTCGGGGTCGAAAAAAAAAGAAGGTGAGCAAGGTTAGCTCAGGAAAGAATAAAGACGGTGAGCTAAGACCTGAAAGATGAGAAGAATGGCCTTAGCTCGGGAAGAACTGTGAGGAGGGTCTCACAGCTTGGCTCAGGTACCCCGGGGTCGCCAAGAAACACCCGTACAGTGGAAAGCCCACTGCCCCTGAGGGAATAATTACATTTAATAAATAAATCCACTTTTAAATAACGAACTATTTACAACAGGCTTCACTCATAATTACATTAATTAAGAACTACGCAATAATTTAATTTGTGTCGTATAAAAGTCTTGATCTTACATTGTGTTGGTATAGTAAGTTATGGTAATTAAAAGTTTTGTTTGTACGAATAGAAGTTTTCCGTCCTAATATATATCTCACTGGGTAATTCGGTAAACGCCGAGATAGTAGTAATATTTTTTATTTAAGTCTTTCTTAACTCAACTAAAGTAAGGAAGAAAAAATAACAAATAAAAACGTAACCATTCGTTGACTTGATAAATTGGTATTGTTATCATTAAAACAAAACATGTATTTAACCTTTATAAACCCTATTACTTCTATCATAGTAGTTTTCTTAAGTAGGGATGAACTGAATACGTTATACTGTGATTTTGCTCTATCCATACCTCTCAAGCTATTTCAACCTTTATTTATAATTATAATTTTTGTATTTCGGTTCAAGAGTTTTTATTGTTATTGCTTTAAAACTGTCGTTAAAAAATTAAAACTCTTTGCGTATTATTTATTTAAATTTGTTAATTTCATGCCAAACATAAAAAAGAAATTTTTCATCTATACCCCATGATAACATAATAATTAACGAAAGTTAATCCTAATCGCCAAGTGTGTGGAGCTCAACATTATATTGTTATTAAACCTTTTATGCAACTGATATTACAGTAATATTTATTTGTTTTTTCTTAAATGAAATGAGGAAATTAAAACAAAGAAGGTTCAAACAAGAAAAAATAACATTAAAGATTAATTTTAAACTGTTAACAAAATACCGTTTAGTCTCTTAGTTAGGCCTAAGTACTTTTAAATTTCATATGAATTTTAATCCTTATGGGATTGATTCTTTCAATTAGTCCAGCCACGTTAACGGTCTCAACGTTAGAGCCTGCGGTCTTATAATTAGTGTATCATCAACCACAGAACTGCACCTGACCAGTATAACGCTGCGAAAAACACGTGACACGACCACAGATATCTGGTAACTGCATAGTTTCGTAACTATGCACACCCTGACACTCCGGTCTTGTCATTAGTGTATCATCAACCACAGAACTGCACCTGACCAGTATCAGGGCCGGATTTACGTTTTCTTCGCCCATGGGCACATAATTATCTGCCGCCCCTTCACCCCCTCCCCCACCGGCTCCCTTTGTACCCTCCAAGGAGCCACATTGCGGCGACATTGCTTTTTTTAAAGAAGGAATCTAACTTTAAAGTTTGAGCAAGCCCTTATCCTTCTTCTTCTTCACTTCAGCTAATTTCCGGTATTCCACGACACTAAGTCTCTTTCGCCCATCCATTAGGCCTATGTTTTAAAAATATAACAAAAATTATTGCGTATATCAAATTGAAATGAAATCTCACACGAAATACAGCATTAAAGAGTTATGAGCAAATCAACAACACACAGTCGCACACGCACTACTGCATAACAAGCAAGCCCCAAGCGTAGGCCTACTCGTACAGGCTGTCAGTTCTAATGCGACATTGACAACGCCACATAACACTGACGAATGACGTTTGTACACTGACCGCCCAAGCGGAATCGAAATGGCGACTTGGCGGGCTATGGGCTGATAGAGATGTGCCGAAAAGAACAGAACGTAACTGTTCTGTTTTCATTGGAAAGTTACCCGTTTAAAACAGTTTCGTACCGGATGAGTATGGTGAAATAGCCTGTTCTAACTGTTCCAATCAACTCGGAGTTCGCGGCCCATAACACGTCTGAGCACTACACTATTCCCTTACACTCACATTCGTTTGGAACAGATACGAGTGTGAAGTGACATAGGACCTCCCAAGCTAGTTTCATAGTTTGCCAAGTGTCTGAATGTGCAATGCTGAGGGCTGTAGTAACTGTAATCAAATCCGATTTTAATTATTTTTGAAGGTTGATATTTGATTATAACTGAAACTGAATTAAACATAAAAAGTATTTCGTGGTTGTCATTAGTAGGCTATTATCCAAATGAACTTTAACACCTCATTAATAAATGAGTTAATATGTTATTTTAGAAAACGTTACACGTTCATCTATGCGTCGTGTGAGAAATTAACAGAAAAAATTATTAGGTGAGAGAACATTTCAGCAGGAACAGCGAAGTTGTTTGGTACTAGTAGGGTATTGCAATTGCTGTTGTAAACTATTCCGTAACAGGATAGATATCATGGGATGTTGCGGATCAGGTTGTTCCAAACTGTTCCGCCGGAACAGGTATATGAGACTAGTGTCCGCGCGGAACAGTTCCATGTGGAACTGTTTCACTAAATAGGCTAGTACGGCACATCTCTATGGGCTGATGACGGCGAGGAATACGAATACGGCTCCCCCCTCCCTCACCTCACCCTACCACTAGCACATCGTCTGCCGCGCGCAAATAAATAGAGGCTCGTCCACGCATCCGCGCAGACTGCAGTCTGCCCTTTGCCGCCTCACCACGATATGTCTATGTTGCCTGCGACCATGACGATGACAACGCGCCGTGCATACAGATATCAAAATTTAATTACTCCAAAATTTTGCCGCCCTTGAAATTTGCCGCCCTGGGCATGTGCCCATGTTGCCCATGCGGTAAATCCGGCCCTGACCAGTATAACGCTGCGAAAAACACGTGACACGACCATAGATATCTGGTAACTGCATAGTTTCGTAACTATGCACACCCTGACACTCCGGTCTTGTCATTAGTGTATCATCAACCACAGAACCGCACCTGACCAGTATCACGTTGCCAAAACCACGTGACTCGACCACAGATATCTGGTAACTGCATAGTTTCGTAACTACGCACACCCTGACACTCCTGTCTTGTCATTAGTGTATCATCAACCACAAAACCGCACCTGACCAGTATCACGTTGCGAAAACCACGTGACTCGACCACAGATATCTGGTAACTGCATAGTTTCGTAACTATGCACACCCTGACACTCCGGTCTTGTCATTAGTGTATCATCAACCACAAAACCGCACCTGACCAGTATCACGTTGCGAAAACCACGTGACTCGACCACAGATATCTGGTAACTGCATAGTTTCGTAACTATGCACACCCTGACACTCCGGTCTTGTCATTAGTGTATCATCAACCACAAAACCGCACCTGACCAGTATCACGTTGCGAAAACCACGTGACTCGACCACAGATATCTGGTAACTGCATAGTTTCGTAACTATGCACACCCTGACACTCCGGTCTTGTCATTAGTGTATCATCGACCACAGAACTGCACCTGACCAGTATAACGTTGCGAAAACCACGTGACTCGACCACAGATATCTGGTAACTGCATAGTTTCGTAACTATGCACACCCTGACACTCCGGTCTTGTCATTAGTGTATCATCAACCACAAAACCGCACCTGACCAGTATCACGTTGCGAAAACCACGTGACTCGACCACAGATATCTGGTAACTGCATAGTTTCGTAACTATGCACACCCTGACACTCCGGTCTTGACATTAGTGTATCATCAACCACAGAACTGCACCTGACCAGTATAACGCTGCGAAAAACACGTGACACGACCACAGATATCTGGTAACTGCATAGTTTCGTAACTATGCACACCCTTACACTCCGGTCTTGTCATTAGTGTATCATCAACCACAAAACCGCACCTGACCAGTATAACGTTGCGAAAACCACGTGACTCGACCACAGTTATCTGGTAAATGCACAGTTTCGTAACTATGCACACCCTGACACTCCGGTCTTGTCATTAGTGTATCATCAACCACAGAACTGCACCTGACCAGTATAACGCTGCGAAAAACACGTGACTCGACCACAGATATCTGGTAACTGCATAGTTTCGTAACTATGCACACCCTGACACTCCGGTCTTGTCATTAGTGTATCATCAACCACAGAACTGCACCTGACCAGTATCAGGGCCGGATTTACGTTTTCTTCGCCCATGGGCACATAATTATCTGCCGCCCCTTCACCCCCTCCCCCACCGGCTCCCTTTGTACCCTCCAAGGAGCCACATTGCGGCGACATTGCTTTTTTTAAAGAAGGAATCTAACTTTAAAGTTTGAGCAAGCCCTTATCCTTCTTCTTCTTCACTTCAGCTAATTTCCGGTATTCCACGACACTAAGTCTCTTTCGCCCATCCATTAGGCCTATGTTTTAAAAATATAACAAAAATTATTGCGTATATCAAATTGAAATGAAATCTCACACGAAATACAGCATTAAAGAGTTATGAGCAAATCAACAACACACAGTCGCACACGCACTACTGCATAACAAGCAAGCCCCAAGCGTAGGCCTACTCGTACAGGCTGTCAGTTCTAATGCGACATTGACAACGCCACATAACACTGACGAATGACGTTTGTACACTGACCGCCCAAGCGGAATCGAAATGGCGACTTGGCGGGCTATGGGCTGATAGAGATGTGCCGAAAAGAACAGAACGTAACTGTTCTGTTTTCATTGGAAAGTTACCCGTTTAAAACAGTTTCGTACCGGATGAGTATGGTGAAATAGCCTGTTCTAACTGTTCCAATCAACTCGGAGTTCGCGGCCCATAACACGTCTGAGCACTACACTATTCCCTTACACTCACATTCGTTTGGAACAGATACGAGTGTGAAGTGACATAGGACCTCCCAAGCTAGTTTCATAGTTTGCCAAGTGTCTGAATGTGCAATGCTGAGGGCTGTAGTAACTGTAATCAAATCCGATTTTAATTATTTTTGAAGGTTGATATTTGATTATAACTGAAACTGAATTAAACATAAAAAGTATTTCGTGGTTGTCATTAGTAGGCTATTATCCAAATGAACTTTAACACCTCATTAATAAATGAGTTAATATGTTATTTTAGAAAACGTTACACGTTCATCTATGCGTCGTGTGAGAAATTAACCCAGATAGCACACTTGCTTACGGCTAACTTTGCTCTACCATTGTCAGACGCTCGACGTGAAAACTTTCATGTTTCAACTGAGAAGGAAATCTGCCTGAACGGGTTTTGCGTAGAGTTTGTTGGGGGCGGTTAATGCGAGCGTAGCGTAAAAGTTGACAAACCATTTTCAGTAAGGTTTGCCTACCCACAATTCTCCCTCCCTCTTGCCCTGCGCCTGCATCGCAGCCGCCCGTCATTGTCATTCAGCCAGCCGCCATTTTCCAACTAACCTTTCTAAATAATTCGAAATCTAACTCTGCTCCTGCTGTCTTCGTGTTGTATAATTATCTAGAGTTATTTTATAGTGACACATAATTTAGTTTGTTTATGTTATTAGTTGTTCGTAATTATTGGTTCTTCAATTTAATTTCGTCGTGACCTTCAGTTTTCTTGTGTACTGTCTGTACCGACGCCGACACTGCCGCCCAAACCCAAACTCAAATAGTGAAATTGTTAATACAAAGTTTTAAATATTAGTTTTACTTAAATTTGCTAGTTTATTTTTAAAATTGTGACACAATTCATCCAGTCTACTACTACTGGTCATCGATGAAGAAGGAGGCTCCTAGGCTTTGAAGTAATGTAAGTACTCCATTCACACTAAGATAAGTTAGGTACCAAATTTGCTGAAGGCTTAAGGCTTAGGCCTTCTTGTTTCTGTGACTACTCAAAATTTTACATTTAGGGCTAACACCAATTTTTACAATAATTCTGAAACATAAATACAAAACTTCAATACCTTAACTTTGAAAGTTAAATTTTCAGTCTTAATTACATTTAACAAAAATGTACAGCCAACACCATCTAGGCTAGATAGGGTGTATTTAACCTATAAGAATGTTCACATTATACCTATAAGTTAGGCCTAGATTCTAATTTACAGATTATCTTTGTCTTGGATATAGGTCATGAGTAGGCCTAGCCTTGCCACAATTCAAACTTAAATCGGGAGGAGCAGGGTGTCCTGTAAACTATTGTAACTCCCCCCTCCCATCCTCAACATACAGAAGAGATGGTTTTTCATATTTCCAGGACTAAATGGTGAATTCAAGCAGAATAGTAGGCTTTAATGGAAACTAATTGGCAGAAATTTTGAGTTACCATAGGTAGGCTATATTTGGATAAGCCGAGTTAAAAGAAATTGAAAAGTCTAACCTAGGCTAGTAAAACTTAATTGAAAACTCAAGTTTGTGGGCTACACTTCTGAAGACTCCCCGTGGAACTATCAAATGAAAATTATCAATCAATATATCGACTGAAAACTATGTTCAATTGAATCTACCGTATCTCTAATACATGAATTAAAATATTGGGTAGGCCTACTGAAAAGATCCAATGACATTTGTCATCACTATTCACATCTGTCATCAATATTGTTCATAGTTCATCACACTGTTGGTCATTGTACATGATAGATTAAGAAATCATTATTGTATCACTTGTCTGCCATGTTATACATATTTTGTAAAATGGAGTTTTTCCGTAAATAAATAAATAAATAAATCACCCAAAACCTTTGAATCGTCATGGAGTGTCACAAAAAATCATTGAAAACAGGACTCAAATAAGTAACTTAATGTAACATAGCCTAAGTTATCCGACAATCTAGGCCTAGCTGATTACCTCTAGGCCTATAAAAGAAACGTTTACATGTCGGGAGCTGATCCATTTTTGCATTTTTTTAAATGCCACAAAAAGTGTATATCCCAGTAATTGAAAAAGAGGGATGTTTGCTTTCATATGATGTTATAGGTTGGAAATTTTGTTAATGTGTTTTTGTTACAATTTTGATTGTATACATTAGTAGTGGGGTTTGGTTACTTTCAAAACGGAAGTCGTGCCAATTGCCAGCCGCTGCCGGCCAGCTGCCATCGGCCAGCTGCCAAATCAGTCGCTGCCGCCATATGCCATGCCATATAGCTTCCGGTGGGGGAGGAGATGTTATTTGAAATTTGAAATTCAACTTGACAATTGGGTTATGGAAAGTATGTCAAGGTCATCCAGAGTAAGTTTTAAAAAACCCTATCCCGCTACCACCGGAGTAATAGTTCGGAGAGTGGAACTAACTCCGGTGATAGCGGGATAGGTATAGAATTAGGTTTGTGAATTTTATTTGTGAAAAACATACAATCAATGTGTGACAGCAGTGTTTAAACAAGTTGAAGTTTTGTTATGAACTACAGAGTTGTAAACACAAACACCGACGACGATGAGAAGGTAAACGCAGAGTCCCCAGATGATGTATTTAAAAAGTTTGAACAAACGTAACATCTCGAGTTGGTTTTCCCGTTCCATTTCCAATCGTTTGATTTCCAATTTCAATTTATCCTCTTCCATCCTTGTTACAAATGGAACTTCATCCATCATATCCATCATGTTTGTGTTTTTTTGAAATTTTGAAAGAAGCGATGTTGATAGTTGAAGAGGCGAGGATGGAATGAGAGTTAAAAGAGGGAAATGTCGGTTAAATAAAGAAGTGGTGGGGGGAAAGAGCGTTGTTACATAGAAGCGGTGGGGGAAAGATGCTGCTCATCATTTGCCTCAGAAGTTGTGTCCGACTGTAGAGGGGTAAGAGGAGTAGTATTTAGTAAACTGTCTTCATCAGAACTTTCAACCTTATTACAAATAGGACAAGCGTAAGTTATTTCCAAATTCATTGTAATAGCGTTAAATTTATCTATAATTTCATTTAAAGCATTAAATATTTCTTGTAAATCATCTTTTGAGTTTATTTCAAAACTAGCATTCATTCGTGCCAATGGAGAAGTGTTCATCGTTAGAGAGTTGGCAATCGAATGAGGATTAGCGCCTAGGGAAGGGGGCTTATATAATGGCGACCTTGAGCAGGTGTTTAGGGAGGGGGGCTTTCTAGGGAGGGGGCTTCTATATAGGGGACCTTGAGCTTATGATTGAATAAAATGTTTAGTTCTTCTTCTTCTTCGTCTTTTAATTCAATTATTTGAACCGAAGTAGTTGTTTCATCCTCTTCACTCGATGAAGAAAACAATTCACCAGGATTTAAATATTGAACTACAATTCTGAACCATCTTATAGGATATTCGTCAATGACAGAAAGTAAGTTTTGAAACAATTCTTCCATCTCCTCCCTGTCAGTTATTATATGTTCAAACTTGATAAATTTTCCTTCCATGTTGTTAGTTAGAGTGTTGGAAGTGGAATGATTTAATATTATATAAAAATTAGAACTAATGGTGGGGGAAATCTCAAGGTCATCCAATTGAAGTTTTAAAAAAGAGTGTAAAACTGAAATTATACATTTGATGGTTCTACAGGATCGGAATACCAATCTGATCTGTATTTACATCTTTTTATCATATGTGTACAAAAATCATCTTGATGAGACTTGGTGCGTTGACAATGAGCAAGATCTAGAGGGTGAAATTTGAAACATCTTTGAGGACAACATGTATGAAAATATCTTGATTTGTAAAATTTGAAAGTTCGCAATTCCGGTGGCGGTAGTTGTTTTGTTTTACATTTGCAATAACAAGATCCGAAGAATTCACATTTAGTACAAGCTAACCCATCCACCATCATTGGTCCTAAATCTGTACACTGTTGTTCACAACAGTAACGAGGTTTGTACTTGTATTTTTGCTCTTCCATGTTGACGCTGCGGAGTCTAGTGAAAGAATAAGATTGTATAGTGATGAATAGCGAGTTTTATGTACTATGAAAAGTGGTAGGGGTAATTTCAAGGTCATTCAAAAGGAGTTTTAAAAAATTATACCTTACAAGTGTAAGGATTATTGAAATTTAGGAAGTTTGTTTCTGTTTGTTTTCTTCAGACTTTTTTTCTCTCTCCGCCTTAGCCATAGCAATAAGTTCTTCTGTTGATAGTGGATGTACTTCAGGAAATTTTAAAATTAATTTAGCTTGATATCCTTCTTTAGTTAATACATCTAAATCTTGAGTCATTTGTTCAACAGTGTTATAATCCTTTCCATAGATTTTCCCATCAAGTTCAATCATCATTCTGTATAACATTTTGTAGAATAGATCTTGTTGTGGCGAGAGCTGAGAAGCGAATGATTATTTATCAAACTGTTACATCCTTTTTATGAACTTGATATTGATCACGTGATTCCTTAGTTGTAATTTTATTTATTAAAAGTTATTCAACATTGGTAATACTTCTGGAACTTGACGTTATGTTGACCAGCTGGCGATGAAGAAGTTGTAGGTTGTGTAGAAAAAAATATTTCATCATCGCAATATTTTGTTTTAGTGAACATCCTTGTATTAGTAGCACTAACATCAACAGTTAAGTGATAACCACCGGTAAGTAAAACTCGCATTTCGTTAGTTAAATCTTCAAGTTGTTCAAAAGTAGTTATGGTGTTGGTATCATAAGATGCACACTTAACCTTTAGGGACATGTTGAAGTTTTGTATTTAGTGATAGAGAGTGAGATGTGTACGGTACGAAAGGTAGTCGTAGACTGATGAATTTAACAAGTTGATTTTCACTTTTATTATCACACAAAATTGGGTCAAGGTCATCCCATGGAATTTTTAAAAAAAAGCAACATATTGTAATGTACAAACACATTACAATATGTTGCTTTTTTATTTTTTTTTTTTATTTTTTTTTTTAGGTTTATATCATATTTATTGAGAAACAAATACAAAGAAATATTTACAATCTTATGTACAAACTAATCAGTAGTAGGTGTTACATGAATTGTAAGTTCAGTAGCGTTGTTTCCACTTGGTCCATGTGATACCAAATAGAGTGCGCCGGGTTGAATTATACGAAGATCTTCATTTTGTAGTAGTTGTACGAAGCGCTTTGGTAGGAAGATTTGAAATTTTGCTTCATCACCAATTGTATAAGGTGCCTCGCTTAATGTGCAATTTATAGCATCACCTACTGAAGTTTCCATCTTCTTTATTGTATGAATGATGTAGTGTTTTTCTTCTTTCAGCTCGGAACATTTCTTTGTAGGTAGGATTGTTGATTTTGAATGAGCGTTGAATTGTTCAACTAAATTTTGAAGTAAGTTGTTTGATGCCATCTTAATGTTTTTGCTGATGCTAATCTTCTTGTTAATAAGAATATCCGTTGGAGATGTTGTCTCTTCGGAGGTTCGAGTAATACTCATGCTGTGTCATGGTAGCGCTCTCACTTTTATTATCGAGACTACCCCCACCACTGACACTACCCCCACCACTGATGCTACCCCCACCACTTTGTTGAAGGAAATTATTCAAGCGGTAGGCATTCTTCAAAGCACACTGTGACCTTCGATGTTTAAAACTTTTTGATGAAATACAAAGTTCATTAAAGTAGCATTGGAAATCTCTATCTATTATTGCATTTATCACTTCATTGCTTGTAAATGATTGTATCCAATTTGCTTTTTCCAATCCTCTTGTGTAGATAGTTTTAAACTCTTTACAATAATGATTCATAATATGCGGCATCATGTTATAATGAATAAAACCTTCATCCCATTTTAAGTTATGAAAATGTTTGTTTAACCATTTGTTTGTAACTTTCGCTTTAGTTGTTAGTTTATTGAATGGAAATGGAGGTTTGAACAAGTAATGATAAATTACAGATGTGTTCATATCCAAAATTACTAATTCTTTAATAATGAAATTTCCATCATTCCCTCGAAAAGCTTGAAATTCAATTATACCTCTTTTAACTTCCATTAACTGTGATGCAGTAGAAAACGAAACCCGTTTGTTCATGATGAAGTCTAATCCACAACTGACTGTTATTACAAACACGATTGTTCTTCTTTTATTTCTTGCGCTTCTTCGTTTATATTAAAATTGGTGTGATAGTTGTTTAATTGTCTCCACATATCCACTTCTTGAGGTATTCGATTAAAAATTGAAGTATCCACAGGACCATATAAAATTGGAATGAATGGTTGTCTGTCCAATGTATCGATTAGATAATCTTTAATTATTGTACTTGAAAATACTAGTTGTTTTAAGTATCTAGTGACAGGACCGGTAGTACAACTTAAAGTGTAAAATTCTTCTTTAGTGAAATGTAATTTTACATCATGTCTAGTTAAATCTTTGAAGCGAACAACTTGTCCCCCACGATGTTTGATTATATCAACTTCAATATTTGATTCTAATAAACTTAATCTTGTTCTTTTTCCAAATGTGTTGTTAGTTAAATAACATTCCAAAAGATGTAAATGTTTCATTAGAGAATCCCAAGAAGTTTCAGTAAAGATAACCATTTTACTTCCTTGATTTAACATAACAATTGGTGAATAATCCAATGATTTTACAATTCCAACAGATATACTTTTTGTCATGCATGAAGAAATAGGGTAGAAAATTCGAAGAAATACTTCTGTTAAAATATTTGTTGTAATGTTAACTTCAACCTTTTTTCTTTTTACTTCTTTTTCATCTTCTCCTTCTTCTTCTTTCTTCTTATGTTTGTTAAACTTGAGGAATTCATCCATTTCTTGTTCAACTTGCTTTTCTATATCAGAACTATTTTCATCCATTAGAGGTGTATTTTCTTCTCCGTTAGTAGAATTCATCTTGCGAACGATGTTTCCCATACGACGGTTGAAGATAGAATGAAGTTTCTACTAGTTAATTTCCTGCTTTTATATTTTTTGTAAAATTCTTGAAATTTATACAATTACATAATTGTTTATTTTCAACTTGTGTTTTATAAACAAAATTCTAACCTTAAAAATTGAGGAAGATAATTCTAACCTCAATATTTTGCAGTAGTTGTACTAATATTTTAAAGTACATTTTTCACTATTCCGGTCAGTGGTGTGTAAGTAACTATTTTATCATGTAGAATTAGATAGTATGCCGAAGTTCCATCCGCTACTGGTTCTTCAAATTCCATTTCAATTTTTATATCCACACTTGATGATTTTACTGATTCATTTTGTTTTGAACAATCGATTACAATTATTGGAGCTTTGGAATAATACTGATCAGGTGATAATAGTGGTGTATTAGTCTTTCCATAATATGATGATTGAAATCTTGCATACATATCATATAAAATGGAAAAACGTTTTTTGCTAAACATGACATTTAAATTGTCATATGGAAAGAATTGAGAGTTTAAGAAAACTTTACAATTCTTTATTTTACAGTGATCAAATTGACCAGCATTTGCAGTAATAACATCTTTTCGCTTAGTTTGAAAACCGAGTATTATGTACCTTGCACGTTCCAAGTAAGTTGATGTTTTGACGGTCCATGTTTGTCGTTCTGTTTGAGGTAATGTAGGGTATTCATGAAATTCCCAACTTCGGAATGGCATTACAATGTCACGGTCAGATTTTAACTTTCTTAACAATACGATTCTATGTTCATCAGCCAATCTTACATGAGGTACTCTCCAAACAACTTTATCCAATTGTAGTTGCCATTCCAGTTTATCTTCCGTAGTTGCAGGGTCTGCAAGTATTAAGTCCTTATTAGTTGAAGATCTGAGTAATACTAATTCTTGTTTAACATTTATTATAACCCTTTTGTAATCTTCAGCAAATCCTAAAAGCAATCGTAAAGGTACATGAAAATCAAAATGACCGTTGGAAGCAGGTGTTATAGTGTCTTTATCGGGAGCAACCCATCCGGCGGTGACTATTGAATTCTTCTCATGTGGTGTTAATGATGTTAATCCTTTTAATGTAGTTGTTATACCAACCTTTTTTGTTGAATCAACTGTCACCCCTGATATCTCATATCTTATTTCATCAAAAAGATATGCCATTGGGTTATTTATAAAAGGAACTGTTGAAGCAGTTTTTCCATCCAATTTTAATACCCTTCCTTCGATGTACAAATAACTTTCACATGGTAATGTGTAAATATCTTGTTGTTGAATGGGAATTCTTATTTCATCATTATTGGTTAATTTTGATGAAGTGTAAGGGTTGTGTGTGTGATATTCCTTCTCCCATAGTGTTTCGTCGAATGTCGGTCCTTGAGATATATCCAGGATATCCATCGTTGTTAAGTTTCAATCCAATCTTTTGTAGAAAACGAATGTTGTCTGATGTTAACTCTTCCAATGTCGAGGAGCTACTGAGCTCCCGACTCTTCCGTTGTGGTTTAAATGATAATCCCATGTTGATTTTTATGTCGCCGCTCTGATGTGTATTCGTATAGTAATTGTTTCTCCTCTAAAGTCAACACTATGACCGTCTTGATCCAATATGTTCAGTACGATGTCTGAAATGAAACTGGTGTTTAACGGTAGGTATATCAAGTTTTGTGGCTTCTCAACAATTTTAAAACCTGGAGCAACTGTTGGATAAAATGTATGTAAGATATGCTGATTTACTCCTTCTCTATATGATCCATGTATAATATTACATGTTACATCAATACTATTTACTTTTAATATTGTAACAGTTGTATTACCTGAATGAGTAGTTCCAGGAGTTAAGATTTTCTTTTTTGTATCTGTAAATCCAAGTAAACTGCCAATAGAGTTTTTCATTCCGACATCTATATAATATTTTGAAGTTATTTCTGCTTTTAAAGTATTATTATTTCCTTTGATTGTGATATTATCTTCTCCGAGTTTTTTCTGCAATAATTGGTTTATATCATCAATTTCATAAGCTCCAGTAGGAAATGTAATTATTTTCAATTCTGAGTATTTTCCTGCAGCATCCTTAGTTTCATAATAATGTAGTAAATTGTTTTTTCCTTCTGTAACATTAGGAATTGAATTGTAGGTAGTCAAATCAAGTAATGCCGCTTCCCATAATCTTTCCTTGGATAAACGCAATGCTGGGAATAGAGTACTTTTTAATGTGGATGAATTTCCACTCAGTGACACTGTATACGATGACATCTTAAAGGTGACTGACACTTTTCGCTAGAAACTCCAAACATAAATGTCCACATATTTCAGTATTGTTAGGTTGTTCTCTTTTGTAATTGTAAAAAATGTTTTTGGAGTTTTGAAAATAATGTTGAAGTTCTTTAGGCGGTGGTAGATTGCCAAAACTGTCAAAGTAGTAAACGGTTTGTCCGAGCTTTTTATAGCATACCCAATGAGTGCCTGGACCATAGGTGGAATCCAAATTTACTATTCCAGTTTCATTTTTCCATATTTTAGTTGGTAATGCATCTTTCATAAAAACTCCTCGAAAGAATGGTATTTTCAAACATTTTACATAATCATTTAACTGATGATTAGTTAAGGCTTTATTTGGAATTATCAATTGATTTTTTTTATTTAGTACACACGGTACGGTCTTAGGTATAAACCTGCTCCGTTTTTTACCATTGACCAAACAGAAGGCTTTTTTACTTTTGCTTTACGAGTTCTACGACGTCTCTTTCTAATATTTCCACCTTTTTTGGGAGCTCTTCTTTTTGCAGGTCTTCCTCTGCGACGTCGTCTTCCACCACCAAACTTAGCTTTTGTCTTCATGGCTGTTGTTACTGCCCAAGCCGCTGCTTTTTCTGCAATACTTGCGTCACTTGATTTTACTCTTTGCCAAGCTTTTTCTGCTAGAATTTTATCTGCTATTGATCTATTTGTTGAATCTTTAAACTTTGAATATGCTATATCGTGTTGTTTGCAAGCTTGATCTAATTTATTAATTCCAGGATCTCCTCTTGCTAAACGTTTTGCCAACTTAGTTCCAGGTCCACAATATTGATAACCTCCAGGAATATGTAATTCGTATGGTAAAGCGTCTATTGCTCGATTTACAACAGCACCAATAGGTATCCGTCTAAGCAGGGATAACGCAGTTGAAGTTATACCACGTCCTCTCTTGTTGCTGTCTTGATGATGACTGAGTGATACGGCCTTCATTATGTAGTCTTATATAAACTGGTGTGTTTACTCCACAAGATACATTACATAAATGAATAAGTTATGTATAATTTTTTATATTTAAACACTTAGTTATTCAAATTAATTATATATTGATTTATAATTCTATTTTTAATCCAAGCTTCCCGTTCATCGAGTTGAATTATCACATGACTCGTTGTACTAGCTATATGATTATGGGTATCAATAAGTAAATTGCCCACTATTCTTATTAAACAATCTAAATTTACAGCATCTTTTGGATGTTGAGGATCATGTAATTGCATAATACGTTTATCATTACATGTGTAAGCTGTTGAATCACTTTTTGATGTTTTTATGACTTGTCCAATAGTAGCAGCATCATTTGAATCTTCACCTGGTAAAATATTAATTATTTTCTTCATCTTTGCATCATATTGGGTCCCAAAGTGTTTATCCCAAGTTATTGTTTGTTTCATTGTAACACAATCATTTTCTTCATAACCAGGATAAATATCTTTTATTCTTCTATTACGACCATTGTATGTACCTAATGTACCACCACTCGCAATTAATGTTTGCACCATTAGAGGTACATCTGTATCTTTTATACCAAATCTTCCATTTGTTATTGTTTTATGTCCTGCATCCCATTCATCATTATTTCCTTGCATTAAATTAAACTTTTCATTTCCATGTATAATTTTATCTCCCCGCTTTAACACGGCATCTTCATGTTTTACAAAATTGGATGTTTCCTTTTTTAATTCTTTAGATAATTGTTCCATAGTAACAGCATCTTTTGGTTGAGAACCAAACTTTACATTTGTCAATGTTTTACCATGACAATCGATTCCATTAACATCTTGTAAAATACAGTTGTCCTTGATGTATTTTAGGTTTACAGCATCACCGTCTTCCTTTGGGTATCCAATGTCATTTATAATAAATTTATAAAAAGAAAATCCATGTTCAGTTTTTTCCGGTATTATAGAATGTAAATATTCTTTATTAACTGAATCCTTATTATTTTTGGGATTTCCCACATTGGTTATTCTATAATTTCCAGCATCATATGTTTGTCCATCTTTTAAGTTGTTACCCCATTGCAATTTTAAAGTATTTGAAAGTTCAGATAATAAGTATTCTTTAGTAATTGCATCAGAATCTTCAGTTGGTTTACCAACATTAATTAATCTATGTGATTTAACATCGTAAGTATTCTTATGTAATTTCAATGATGTTGAAGTAGCTTCTTTTACTGTCTTTAAATTTGCTCCATCGGTATCTTCTTCTGGATCTTTAACTAATTTTAGTCGTTTATTATTTATGTTATAGTCACCTCCAGGTGTTTGCGGTAATCCGCTTCTTTTTCTGTCTTCTCCAACTTGCACTCCTAATGCGGAGTAGCGTCCGAACTTGTCGACGCTCATGTTAGAACTGATAAATCTTACACTTGCAACTTCTTTATATTCGCGGACAATTATACAACTATGCCGCGATTTTTAAGTTCATCAACTAGAGCCACCCATTCATTATTTAAACCAGTATGACCGGCTTCCATAGCTTCATGCAATAGTCTCATTCTGTCAACTAATTTATTGATGTCGTTGTAGTAGATAACATTTGTATTGTATAGATTTTTCATTAATCCTTTACCAGATGTTGAAGTATCTCCTTTACTCTTTTTACCATGTTGTTCAAGAAGTGATAAATCCATAAGTGATAAAGATTTTCTTTTTAATGGTTGTCTCACAGCCGGTGTGGTACGTAATGTTGGTAATTTTCGTGGGGGAAACAATTTTTTTATAACAATATTATATTTTGTTGCACGTGAACGATTAATCATTGCATCCTATGAGTAGTTTCTTTTATGAGCGTTAGTATTTTGTAAAATTTCTTTAAAAGTATTTAAATCTTTTGCCGAATATTTTATTGGTATATTTTTAAAAATTAATTCATATAATCCTTTTGTTCCTTTATATCTATGATCACCAATAATGATATAATCGTCTTGAGTTACTTCAAGCTTAGAGTTACCAATTTTCAATTCATTTCCATCGATTCTTGCTCCATATACATGTGATTTACTTAAATTTGGATTTGATTTCATGTCATGTAGCATTTTCATTATATATTTTCGTCCAAGAGGTCCATGTTGTAATATATCACTACTCAATTGAGTTAAATTTGGAATAGATTGTTCTGCTTCAGGTATTGGCTGTTCTTCCTTTTCAACAATTGATTCTTCTTCTTTTGTTTCTTCTTGCTCACTAGCACTTGTATATGAATCATCATCATCTTCTTTTTTTAATGCTTGTACTTCTTGTTTAGAAACCGGTAGTAAAACATCTCCTTCATAACGAGGTTTACCAATAGTTTCTGATATTTGTTTTAAAGGTTCCGTGATAGGTTTAAATGTATTCTCTAAAAATTCTTCTCTTTCACTTAAACCCATCCTTAATGCACGATTCTTTATCCTAATAGAATCACTGAGTGATTTTATTTCTTTTAATAGTTTTTCTTGATTCACCATGTTTACACTGTGAAGTTCAACGTGTAACTAGATGTAGCATCGGTAGTTCAACGCATAAATACAAATTTATCCAACCCTATACGATATCTACCATTTTTAATATCTTCTTCTTTCATAATAACAAGAAATCCATATTTTTCATTCCATGCTTTACCACACATTTCTTTAAATTTGTCAAATGGCATATCCGCATTAACATGATCATTATATATATGCTTTAAATTTGTCTCATCTTGCTTAAAGATGATCAACATATTTGCATTGTCTCTTATAAGCTGTTTTGGAATTTTACTGTATGTTTGACCAATATAAATGCTATCAATATTATGATGTCTTCCCATAGCAAAATAGTTTCTTATAGTATCGTGATTTTCACAAGAAACATCGTCAAATATAAAAATGGAAAATGGTTTTGCTTCATTTGGTTGCATGATTGTTTCACTAGCATTAAACTTGTAGAAATTCACTTCAGGTACATTTTCAAGTATTTTATCTAATAATTGATATTTTGGTTGTTGCAATGATTTTGAAAAAATATATATATTGTTGAAGCGTAAACCTTTAGGATTAGTTATAAGGTTAAAGACAACATTAGTTTTTCCACAATTTGAAGGACCAGTTATTAAACATCTTATCGTATTTGGTAATAATTCACCATGTTTACTATGATTTAACTTATTATTGTCAACCGTCAATTCATCAATATTATTAATATTAAATCGATCTTTTTGTTGTACAATCTCCATCTTGTTTAAAGGTTAAACACATAATGAGCTATTAAATAACTATACCAAGTCTTTTGAAGGAATCCAAGAGTCTTCACTTTTATCAAATCCTAACCACCTAACTTTAACCATATCCTTTTTCCTTTGTAAAATTTTTTTCAACAAGATATACATCACCAACTGTTGATTTTAACAACTCATGTCCATAGAATCCACCTTGAAGTAATTCACCCTTATTATCCTTTAAAATGTAAGTTTCAGGTATAGTTGGTTGCACTTTATAAATTGTAAATACTTCATTAGTCCAATTTGGCAGATATCTTTTACTAAATACACCTTTGTATTTGCTTATACGAACTTTATCATTAACCTTAAACTTTTTTGGTTGTAACTTTTCTATTTTTGGTGTTGTATTATTTTTGATGCGTTTAAATACAATTTTAGCATTAGCACTGTTTACTTGGATAGGTTTCATTCCGATGGTACGATGATATTTGTTGTTATATTCTTTTATAAGTTGTGGTAATATGTCATACCACACATATGATCCTCGTTTTGAAAATTGTTTATACATTGCTCCTTTTAATGTTCTATTGAATCTTTCAATTATTGAAGCTTTAACTTCAGAATTTGTAGAATAATGATTTATTTTATATTTTTTCATCAAAGCTCCAAAATCTTTATTAAAATATTCTTTTCCATCATCCGTTTGTAAATGTTTAATTTTAAATTTATTTCTTTGTATTGTTGTTTCCATAGCTTTGGTAACACTTTTACCAGTCTTGTCCTTCAACGGTAAAGCATCAGCTATTTTAGTAAAACAGTCTATAATTGTTAAAATATATTTAAATCCTTTGTTTACTTTACTGTGTGGTATCATTTCAATGAGATCAGCTTGGTAAAGATCATTCATTCCTTTAATGATTGTACTTCTTCTTGGAAATCTTCTTCTTGCTGGTTTATGTAGTTCATTTACAATCTTATCCTTTACACTTTCCATCTTAAAGTGTTGCTTGTACACCGTTTGTAGAAATACTGATCCATACAATGGTTTATTCTCTTATATATAGTTGAAATATGGGTCAAGGTCATTTTATATTAGTGTAAAAAAGAGGGAACATGGCATTGGGCTTGCCATGTCCCCTCTTTTTTACGGAAAGGAAAAAGGAAGAAGGTAAAGGACGAAGAATAGGTTTACTGGTCGATAGGGTTTAAGGAATAGTGGCCAAATGGTAGAGTATTAATTTTATCTTCTAAAATATGTCGCTTGTCGTCTTTGTAGCTTAATGCCCACTTTGTTTGTTTGACACTAAAAAGTTGGTGGTTATAACTTCTAATAGTGTTAAATGTTGCAGTTGTTTCAACATTTTCAAACAAACATCTTTTATAATGTTGAAACTGTACGTTCTTCTTTAGGAAAGATGTCTTTATTCCTTTAGCTTTTTTTGTGACTTGATATTCGTTCCTTTCATTTATGTACAGTTGAAATGAATACAGTTTAGACATTAATGCTACAATTTCCATCATCGGCACACCATTTGTTTCATCTTTAAATTTTCCCAATACTTTTTTGTTTTTGTCATAGTCGTAATTTGGATGGTCCTTAGGATAATCGGAAAAATCAAAATCATCTTTATATACAAAGGTCCGTAAATCCTCATACATGTCATTTGTTTTAATCCAGTAAATAAGTGCATCCGTATCCATATATGCAATACCAATGTTATCTCTTCCATAATAATTAACCATCTTCTTATAATGAAACTCGTACATGTGTGTTTTAGAAATATCCAATATTGACATTCCAAGATATAAAGGACGATCCAATAGAACTGATTTTTTGTTCATAGAAATGACGACAAGATTTTCATTTATAATTACGGATGAACCAAAGTTTGGTTGTTGCACTAGTTTCTGTAATTTTACTGGATCAGTTACTAATTTGATATTCTTATGTTTCCTTTTGTTTTCTAAAGTCTTGCCAAATATTGCATTGTTCATCATTTTGAAGAAATCTTTTTGAAAACTTGATGTAGCAGCAGCTCTTCTTCTTGTGTTGTTGTCGATGTACGGTTTCAGCCAACAAGATTGAGAGAATTGTAGTATTCGATTAATTTTTGTAATTTTTAATCCCAAGTCTAAAGCCTGTTGTATCATCCAATAATGTCCAACATACCTAGACTTATTGTTTAAAGTCATTAATAATTTTGGCCATCTTCCAGTAGGGGAAATTTCAGTCTTTGGAAGAAGTGGTAAATCGTAATGATGATCATGAAGATGTTCAGGATATTCAAAATCGACGTCAAAAATGTAACCAGTTTCACCATGCTTTGGTATATCCATTATGTTTCCAATTGATTCTGGATCTATCCATTTAAAATTATCATATGGAAGGGGATTTGACATTGCCCATCCGTATAAGTTATTTGCATCGAAATAACCTAGAAATGTTGTTGGTTTTGATGCATCATAATCGGGCAGATACTTATTATTAGCCTTAACATGTCTGGTTACACTTTGTGTCAATCCCCCTCGAACTCCTGATTCTAACATTAAAACCATATCTATATCAGTAAGAAGTTGTAATTTACAATTTGTTTCTTTCAACATGGCTTGCCATGCTAGTCCAGGTGAAGTGTATGAATGAAGAGGGTCCAATCCATATGCTGCAAAACATGTATTTCTAAATTCTTCCATTATATCACATAATAAAGTTACATCTAATTTAACATAAAAATCTGAATATTCTCCCAATGTTGTAAATCCTAATTCATTCCATACTTTACATGCATGATCATAATCCTCTTGAGATATGTCCATGTCATATAGTTTACTTTTAAATTCTTCTTTTGGCGGAAGTGATGTTTCATTAAACTTTTCTAAACTGTCTATATAATCATATGGGAAAACACCTTTCCGAAGTACGAGATCCAGTTTGTCATTACTTACAATCTTCTTTGTTTCAATAAAATCTTGTTTCCTTAAATTTTCAGAAAGTTTAGACAAACTCGACGGCATAAATCGGTAGGAGTCTAAGAATCTTAATTTGACATTTCCAACTGTTTTAGAGAAACTTATAAATTTTTCTGAAGTTTCAGCCAATACATCTATTGAACCATCGTCTCTTCCTAATTCAGGTATTATAAAATGAGCATCATACCCACTGAGGTTATGCAGAACCACAGGAATAAATAGTGGTAAACGATAGCTCAAATTACATTTATTACAAGCAGCACCCCTGTAATAACCTGTAAGGTGGTCATGATCTTTAACTTTATAATTGTCAATGGTAAATTCATTTTTACATAAGAAACAATGAGTTGCATTTTCATGTTGAATTTCCTCTTCTTCCTCCATCGGTTTCATTGGTATGATATTTGTATATAATCTTTGTACATTTTCAGCTATTAAATATAAATGGTCAAGAAATATTGTTTCCACATTTTCACCACGATATACTAGAGGTTCTGAAGTTAATCCATATTGGTTTAAATGTTCTTCTGATAATGTTGATTTAACCATTAAACAAAAACTATTTGGTTTATGCATTTGATATTTGACACTTTTTCTAGCTTCACAATTTTCATCTTCTATAGGAATTAGTGTTGATTCAAAATCCGCATATACAACTATAGGGATTCGATATTGATGATGAACTTTTTGAAATGTAACAAATGCTCTGCTTTCTGAAGGTAAAATAATTTTTGCTTCATAATTATTGTTACATAATCTTTTGTGCTCTTGTAACCATTCCATTCCTTGTCTTCCTTCTCGTTGGAAATTAAAACATCTTTTGCAGATCAGCTTTTTGTTTCGATTTTTTGAAAGTTGTTTATTAACAAGAGAGTCAAATTTCTTTATATACACATAATGAGATACATCTCCTTGTGTTAGTAGTAGTAAATCTGTATGATCTGCTAGCTCTTCTTTAGCAATACGTAAAGGATAAACTTTATTTGAACTATCTAATCCAAAAACATTAATAGATGTGCCGGGATTTTTCTTCTCAAATTTTGATATATCTTTTAGTGATACAGGATAACTAATTCCTTGAAAGTTATATCTATATCTTTGATTTTCATAGTGCTGGTTTGGTTCATTACAATGATTTGGTACAAATTTACATGTCATCGCATATCTAAAACATTCGTTATCTTGATTTTTCACATTAACACATGATCTTGTATCCTCAATTATTTTTGGTAAACGAATATAACTAGATCCCATTAGTCCATATCCATGTTTATGAACTCTTATATTTAATCCTTCAATACTTATAAGACTCCACCCTGATCCTCGTCCTTCATGTTCCTGAATTTTAGTTAATATTTCTTCTATACATTTTTCAACTATTGAATCAATGTCTGAACTTCCTATGATAGTTTGATTTTTAGTTATAAATCCTCTTGGTGATAATTCTTCTTGTACATTTATAAACATAGCTTCTAGTAGTAATCCAAATTTGAGAAAATTCAATCTTTTTAATTCTTCTTTTAAAGTTCT
>CM061536.1:7254137-7291811 GCA_030545055.2 Neoaliturus tenellus | reverse complement strand
AACTGCACCTGACCAGTATAACGCTGCGAAAAACACGTGACACGACCACAGATATCTGGTAACTGCATAGTTTCGTAACTATGCCCACCCTTACACTCCGGTCTTGTCATTAGTGTATCATCAACCACAGAACTGCACCTGACCAGTATCAGGGCCGGATTTACGTTTTCTTCGCCCATGGGCACATAATTATCTGCCGCCCCTTCACCCCCTCCCCCACCGGCTCCCTTTGTACCCTCCAAGGAGCCACATTGCGGCGACATTGCTTTTTTTAAAGAAGGAATCTAACTTTAAAGTTTGAGCAAGCACTTATCCTTCTTCTTCTTCACTTCAGCTAATTTCCGGTATTCCACGACACTAAGTCTCTTTCGCCCATCCATTAGGCCTATGTTTTAAAAATATAACAAAAATTATTGCGTATATCAATTTGAAATGAAATCTCACACGAAACACAGCATTAAAGAGTTATGAGCAAATCAACAACACACAGTCGCACACGCACTACTGCATAACAAGCAAGCCCCAAGCGTAGGCCTACTCGTACAGGCTGTCAGTTCTAATGCGACATTAACAACGCCACATAACACTGACGAATGACGTTTGTACACTGACCGCCCAAGCGGAATCGAAATGGCGACTTGGCGGGCTATGGGCTGATAGAGATGTGCCGAAAAGAACAGAACGTAACTGTTCTGTTTTCATTGGAAAGTTACCCGTTTAAAACAGTTTCGTACCGGATGAGTATGGTGAAATAGCCTGTTCTAACTGTTCCAATCAACTCGGAGTTCGCGGCCCATAACACGTCTGAGCACTACACTATTCCCTTACACTCACATTCGTTTGGAACAGATACGAGTGTGAAGTGACATAGGACCTCCCAAGCTAGTTTCATAGTTTGCCAAGTGTCTGAATGTGCAATGCTGAGGGCTGTAGTAACTGTAATCAAATCCGATTTTAATTATTTTTGAAGGTTGATATTTGATTATAACTGAAACTGAATTAAACATAAAAAGTATTTCGTGGTTGTCATTAGTAGGCTATTATCCAAATGAACTTTAACACCTCATTAATAAATGAGTTAATATGTTATTTTAGAAAACGTTACACGTTCATCTATGCGTCGTGTGAGAAATTAACAGAAAAAATTATTAGGTGAGAGAACATTTCAGCAGGAACAGCGAAGTTGTTTGGTACTAGTAGGGTATTGCAATTGCTGTTGTAAACTATTCCGTAACAGGACAGATATCATGGGATGTTGCGGATCAGGTTGTTCCAAACTGTTCCGCCGAAACAGGTATATGAGACTAGTGTCCGCGCGGAACAGTTCCATGTGGAACTGTTTCACTAAATAGGCTAGTACGGCACATCTCTATGGGCTGATGACGGCGAGGAATACGATACGGCTCCCCCCTCCCTCACCTCACCCTACCACTAGCACATCGTCTGCCGCGCGCAAATAAATAGAGGCTCGTCCACGCATCCGCGCAGACTGCAGTCTGCCCTTTGCCGCCTCACCACGATATGTCAATGTTGCCTGCGACCATGACGATGACAACGCGCCGTGCATACAGATATCAAAATTTAATTACTCCAAAATTTTGCCGCCCTTGAAATTTGCCACCCTGGGCATGTGCCCATGTTGCCCATGCGGTAAATCCGGCCCTGACCAGTATAACGCTGCGAAAAACACGTGACACAACCATAGATATCTGGTAACTGCATAGTTTCATAACTATGCACACCCTGACACTCCGGTCTTGTCATTAGTGTATCATCAACCACAGAACCGCACCTGACCAGTATCACGTTGCCAAAACCACGTGACTCGGACCACAGATATCTGGTAACTGCATAGTTTCGTAACTACGCACACCCTGACACTCCTGTCTTGTCATTAGTGTATCATCAACCACAAAACCGCACCTGACCAGTATCACGTTGCGAAAACCACGTGACTCGACCACAGATATCTGGTAACTGCATAGTTTCGTAACTATGCACACCCTGACACTCCGGTCTTGACATTAGTGTATCATCAACCACAGAACTGCACCTGACCAGTATAACGCTGCGAAAAACACGTGACACGACCACAGATATCTGGTAACTGCATAGTTTCGTAACTATGCACACCCTGACACTCCGGTCTTGTCATTAGTGTATCATCAACCACAGAAATGCACCTGACCAGTATAACGCTGCGAAAAACACGTGACACGACCACAGATATCTGGTAACTGCATAGTTTCGTAACTATGCACACCCTGACACTCCGGTCTTGTCATTAGTGTATCATCAACCACAGAACTGCACCTGACCAGTATAACGCTGCGAAAAACACGTGACTCGACCACAGATATCTGGTAAATGCACAGTTTCGTAACTATGCACACCCTGACACTCCGGTCTTGTCATTAGTGTATCATCAACCACAGAACTGCACCTGACCAGTATAACGCTGCGAAAAACACGTGACTCGACCACAGATATATGGTAACTGCATAGTTTCGTAACTATGCACACCCTGACACTCCGGTCTTGTCATTAGTGTATCATCAACCACAGAACTGCACCTGACCAGTATAACGCTGCGAAAAACACGTGACACGACCACAGATATCTGGTAAATGCATGGTTTCGTAACTATGCACACCCTGACACTCCGGTCTTGTCATTAGTGTATCATCAACCACAGAACTGCACCTGACCAGTATCACGTTGCGAAAACCACGTGACTCGACCACAGTTATCTGGTAACTGCATAGTTTCGTAACTATGCACACCCTGACACTCCGGTCTTGTCATTAGTGTATCATCGACCACAGAACTGCACCTGACCAGTATAACGCTGCGAAAAACACGTGACTCGACCACAGATATCTGGTAACTGCATAGTTTCGTAACTATGCACACCCTGACACTCCGGTCTTGTCATTAGTGTATCATCAACCACAGAACTGCACCTGACCAGTATAACGCTGCGAAAAACACGTGACTCGACTACAGATATCTGGTAACTGCATAGTTTCGTAACTATGCACACCCTGACACTCCGGTCTTGTCATTAGTGTATCATCAACCACAGAACTGCACCTGACCAGTATAACGCTGCGAAAAACACGTGACTCGACTACAGATATCTGGTAACTGCATAGTTTCGTAACTACGCACACCCTGACACTCCTGTCTTGTCATTAGTGTATCATCAACCACAGAACTGCACCTGACCAGTATCACGTTGCGAAAACCACGTGACTCGACCACAGTTATCTGGTAAATGCACAGTTTCGTAACTACGCTTATTCTGACATTCTGGCCTTGTCATTAGTGTATCATCAACCACAAAACCGCACCTGACCAGTATCATGCTGCGAAAACCACGTGACTCGACCACAGTTATCTGGTAAATGCACAGTTTCGTAACTACGCTTATTCTGACATTCTGGCCTTGTCATTAGTGTATCATCAACCACAAAACCGCACCTGACCAGTATCATGCTGCGAAAACCACGTGACTTGACCACAATTATCTGGTAACTGCATAGTTTCGTAACTACGCACACCCTGACACTCCGGTCTTGTCATTAGTGTATCATCAACCACAAAATCGCACCTGACCAGTATAACGCTGCGAAACCCACGTGACTTGACCACAGTTATCTTTCAAATGCATAGTTTCGTAACTACGCACATTCTGACACTCCTGTCTTGTCATTAGTGTATCATCAACCACAAAACCGCACCTGACCAGTATCACGTTGCCAAAACCACGTGACTCGACCACAATTATCTGGTAACTGCATAGTTTCGTAACTACGCACACCCTGACACTCCGGTCTTGTCATTAGTGTATCATCAACCACAAAACCGCACCTGACCAGTATCACGTTGCCAAAACCACGTGACTCGACCACAATTATCTGGTAACTGCATAGTTTCGTAACTACGTACACCCTGACACTCCGGTCTTGTCATTAGTGTATCATCAACCACAAAACCGCACCTGACCAGTATAACGCTGCGAAACCCACGTGACTTGACCACAGTTATCTTTCAAATGCATAGTTTCGTAACTACGCACATTCTGACACTCCTGTCTTGTCATTAGTGTATCATCAACCACAAAACCGCACCTGACCAGTATCACGTTGCCAAAACCACGTGACTCGACCACAATTATCTGGTAACTGCATAGTTTCGTAACTACGCACACCCTGACACTCCGGTCTTGTCATTAGTGTATCATCAACAACAAAACCGCACCTGACCAGTATAACGCTGCGAAACCCACGTGACTTGACCACAGTTATCTTTCAAATGCATAGTTTCGTAACTACGCACACCCTGACACTCCGGTCTTGTCATTAGTGGATCATCAACCACAAAACCGCACCTGACCAGTATCACTTTGCCAAAACCACGTGACTCGACCACAATTATCTGGTAACTGCATATTTTCGTAACTACGCACACCCTGACACTCCTGTCTTGTCATTAGCGTATCATCAACCACAAAACCGCAACTGACCAGTATCACGTTGCCAAAACCACGTGACTCGACCACAATTATCTGGTAACTGCATAGTTTCGTAACTACGCACACCCTGACACTCCTGTCTTGTCATTAGTGGATCATCAACCACAAAACCGCACCTGACCAGTATCACGTTGCCAAAACCACGTGACTCGACCACAGTTATCTGGTAACTGCATAGTTTCGTAACTACGCACACCCTGACACTCCGGTCATGTCATTAGTGTATCATCGACCACAGAACTGCACCTGACCAGTATAACGCTGCGAAAACCACGTGACTCGACCACAATTATCTGGTAACTGCATAGTTTCGTAACTACGCACACCCTGACACTCCTGTCTTGTCATTAGTGTATCATCAACCACAAAACCGCACCTGACCAGTATCACGTTGCCAAAACCACGTGACTCGACCACAATTATCTGGTAACTGCATAGTTTCGTAACTACGCACACCCTGACACTCCTGTCTTGTCATTAGTGTATCATCAACCACAAAACCGCACCTGACCAGTATCACGTTGCCAAAACCACGTGACTCGACCACAATTATCTGGTAACTGCATAGTTTCGTAACTACGCACACCCTGACACTCCGGTCTTGTCATTAGTGTATCATCAACCACAAAACCGCACCTGACCAGTATCACGTTGCCAAAACCACGAGACTCGAGCACAGTTATCTGGTAAATGCATATATTCGTAACTACGCACATTCTGACACTCCGGTTTTGTCATTAGTGTATCATCAACCACAGAACCGCACCTGACTAGTATAACGCTGCTAAACCCAATTAACTCGACCACAGTTATCTGGTAAAGGCATAGTTTCGTAACTACGCACACCCTGACACTCCTGTCTTGTCATTAGTGTATCATCAACCACAAAACCGCACCTGACCAGTATCACGTTGCCAAAACCACGTGACTCGACCACAATTATCTGGTAACTGCATAGTTTCGTAACTACGCACACCCTGACACTCCTGTCTTGTCATTAGTGTATCATCAACCACAAAACCGCACCTGACCAGTATCACGTTGCCAAAACCACGTGACTCGACCACAATTATCTGGTAACTGCATAGTTTCGTAACTACGCACACCCTGACACTCCGGTCTTGTCATTAGTGTATCATCAACCACAAAACCGCACCTGACCAGTATCACGTTACCAAAACCACGAGACTCGAGCACAGTTATCTGGTAAATGCATATATTCGTAACTACGCACATTCTGACACTCCGGTTTTGTCATTAGTGTATCATCAACCACAGAACCGCACCTGACTAGTATAACGCTGCTAAACCCAATTGGCTCGACCACAGTTATCTGGTAAAGGCATAGTTTCGTAACTACGCACACCCTGACACTCAGCTATGCGTCACTCCTCAGGTTTGTGTTTAAATTGCTGTATCTCGCTTATTTATGAATCAATTCACACAATTTTTACATCGTTAGATTATAAATTAAATTTTCTTACAACCAATTGGGAACCTAAACTTTCTACTTACGTAGTATTTATGTAGCTTAAGGTTAAATATTTTAAACAGCCGTCACAAAAAAAAAATATGAATTGGAAAAAATGTATTTTGAATGATAACTTTGCCTAAAAAAGTTGTATACCTAGTTTTGATTTATCACAACTAACCTTTCTGAAAAAAAAACTATTCTTAAAAAATACAAAATGACGACTGTGAGGTTAACTATGGAGCTTTCGAAATTTTAAATATGATATTTGGGGTTAGGTCAGAAACAATACCTTAAGATGCGGTAGAGAGTTCAGGGACATCCCGTATGTTTAATGCACTTGATAACAATTTTCCGTTACTTTGTTTGATATGTTATAGGTAAGTCACCTTAGCATAATATGGTTTGTTTTTAAATCCTATCAATACCTGTTTAGCTGAACTTTTACATATACACATCACGTGCTTACTTCTTTATTTTGCGATAAATTTTTGTTTTTAGTTTCAAAGGGTACAACCCACAAGTAGTCACACGAAATTTTGAAATGCAAGCAAAGGAAATGCAAATATAATTAACGTTCTGGCTAAACTGAGAACAATGCTCTAAATCTGAGTCAAATTAACGATCCAGTTGTCAACGGCAGGCATTCAAACTTTGCTTTAAAACAATATTACTGAGATTGCAAAATCCAATAGTTTGAGATAGACATTTGTATATCTATTATAGAATAGGAGTCATATTCACCACTCAAGACCTTTAAATTGAATTATGATTAAAATTTTGCCAAAAATGTTTTTTTTTTAACACTTACTCTAAAGTGAATCACCAATAAACTAAATTTAATAGCTACATCACTTTCTTATTCAAAACATAATTTTGCAGGTAATTGAATGTAAGGCAGTACATCCTAAGCAAAGATTTAAAATGTATAGAAGTAGAAGTCCCGCCGCTATAGCCCACCAATCAGAACGCAGGATTTCATCCCCACCCCTCCCCCTAGGCCCCGCCCACCGATTAATCAGAGAGCAGCATTTTATTCTACCCCCCTCCCAGGCCCCGCCCACCGACCAATCAGAGAACAGCGATGGCGGCTAGGCCCCGCCCCTTGACCAATCAGAGAGCAGTGACGGTCCACGTGTTTAATAAACCGCCACGTGGGATGACGTAATCACCCACGTGCTTTAGATGGTGTACATAACCTTACTTTTGGCACCGATATGCCACGTGTGAAAATCAATGTTATGTTATGTTGTAAAAGAGATCACCTGGATTGTTATATAGTAGATACAATAAAGTGTTATACTATATAAAGTGTTTAATACCTAAAAATGTTAAAGATTTGGCTAAAAGACTAAAAAATCGCTAATATCTCGAAAACGGTGCGTTCTAGGGGTCTGAGGACCTCAAAAACCACCTACTACGTAGTGTAGGTGCCCCCAGGGGGTAGGTACCTATAATTAAAAAATTAACCAAAATGTTGCGGGTTGCATTCAGAAAAATGAAGGGGTAAAACTTTGAAATTCCATATCTTGGGAACGGCTGGGCCGATTGTCTTTATACTTGGTATATGCACACAAGTAATTATTGTCTACAAATGCATGGAAGGAGGTATCTAAAAATTGAAGGCGTAAAAAAGTTTAATTATATATCTTAGGAATGGCTGGCTCGATTAACTTCAAACTTGGTATATGTATATATGTTATGTTGGCCTATTGATGTAATGCGTGGTGCATTCAAAAAATGAAGGAGCAAAGTGTTAATATTGATACATTGGAAATTAACATAACTATAAGTTTAAGACGGTATTATTATTAATAATACAACTATTGTGCACCCTCCAGGACACGGTTTGGGAATGCCCGAGTGGTTCTTTTTTTACCACCCCCAGGTTAAGTATTATACAAGACAGACGTTTAATTAGATAAATCTAATTAAATATCGTTCAATCGTATAATACCCCCTCCCTTATTTTACAGAGGGTGAATAATAGTTCTTACCTTGGTAATTGGGCTGAAATAAACACACACAAGTATTAGACTATAAACTACTTTAATACAACTACCGCTACTACCACAATGCTACCACTACTACAAAATTAAAATAAAAAACAACTTTAGTGTTTGAAAATTTTTACGTTCGGAGACTTTTCAACTGCGCTGGTGCAGACCACACTATATTGTTTTGTCGTGGTGAAACAGTCAAGATCTTCTTCAGTCAACACACGATCAAACCTTGCTGGTAGGAAGGTCACACGTTTGTCTCCATTGACTAGAATGATTTCTAGTAATATTGCTGAATGGTTGAATCTGGTTGGCACCCTCTTCGCACCGACGATCTTCGCCGGCTGGGTGATTTCCTTGATGGAAATCTTTTCAGAAGCTACAATTGCTTCTTCGCAAGCAGCAAGCTTGGAGTTAAGATCCATCTGAAAATCAATTAAAACAAGTCTTAGTGTCTAATATATTAGGATTAATGCATATGTTAGTTGAGTTATTGTTTTGCAGATTATGCCACCTGTAAAAAAACATAAAGTGTGTAAAGATTATAACCATCCCATGCCATCTGAGAACTGGAAACAAGTATTGTGTTGAATTATAGTTCCTTGGTGTGACCCTTGTTAGATTTAGAAATGTTGCTTTAAAGCATGTTTGTTTTAATTTTATTCAGGTAATGGGTTGTTATCGTATTTATTGTTAGTATATTGTCATTGTTACCCCACTTGTTATTGTTAATCTATTTAAGTGTTACCCCACTATGTCATTGTTATTTACTGAAGTGTTAGTTGTATTTTAACTTAATGATAATTAAGCAATTTATGTAGTCGTTAAATTATATTGTATGTATTGTTAGTATACTGGTAATCATTGTGTCATCGTTTTTGTAACTCTTGCTCTAGTTAGTTAACCATAAGGTAAATGATTGATGTAAAATGGTGTGTTGCCGTAAATAAATAAATAATACAAGGGATAAAACATCAATAATTTGGATGAGAGATAACACGATTAAGAGAATTAGTGGTTACCTTATGTAGTAGTAGCAGCGAACAGTAGGAGTAGCAGCAGCAGTAGTTGCAGCGGGAGTGGAAGCTGGCTGTAGCTTGAGTGTAGCGCTGGGATGGGGAAGGCTGGTTTTATGCACCGCAGGAGAGGGGGACTTGAGTGGGGGTCACCGGAAGCGTCGCGTGGGAGCGTCGTGTGGGATCACCGTGACCGCCTTTATGTACATATTTACACAGTATGTTTAACTAAAATATATTAACTGAACATATTTAGAAAAATATCTTTTTTCTTTTTAAAATTATATTTCTACAGAAAGGGCATCTTATAAGTTTTTTAGAACAATTTATGCATACGGTGTGACCACAAGTAAGTAAAAGAATTGTTGGTAAATATTCGAGGCATATTCGACAGTTTATATTTCTTGGTAATTCTTCGTCATCTGAATCGTCTTCGGAATCATGGCCTAAAACGTTGTTTACCCTTTCTCCTGCGGTGATAAGAATTGCCTCCAGGGATTCCCGGAGGTCTTCCCAAAGGGCTGGGGCAATGTGAACCATTTCGGAGACGGTGGTATCATCCAGGAAATGGTTGGCCAGCCATAAGGCATCCCTCAGCTCTACTCTTGCAATTTGAATGGCCAAAAGTAGATCTGGGAGCTCACATTGTCGATTGCTTGTAAATCTCTGTTTTGACAAAAATAATGTATTAAAGAAATGTCAACATGGCAAGGTACAATATGAGCTAATAAATAAGAATAATACCGTACCTGTAAAAAGTTGTGAAGTCGGTATTCCCGGATATGTTGGCGATCGGCTTCAATTTGACATCTGATGCAACGTGCAGCTGTTGATGTCTATAACAATACAGAGTTTTTATTAATGTTTTAAGCTGTATAATAATAATAAAACGGGCTTGATTCCGTAAACAACATATTATGTACCTACCCTGGTTATCCCTGAGGATGTTGATGGCTGATCTACAATTCTGGTAGTACATGTTCGCGTCTGTTGACATTGTGGTGTTGAAAGTATCCTCGTGATTGTCACGTGAGGTGATTCAGGTGGGTTTCTGCTTGATGTGCTTACGTTGAGAGGTCTTAATGTGGCGTAGTCTTGGTTTTCTCCACTGATTATAGATGGGGAGAGTGCTTCTTGATCGTCATCCTAACACAATTAATATTATTAGAACAATGTACTTAAATATGCTATACACACACACACACACACACACATATTAATTGCTATTGCGTGTTATACTTACATTCCTTCTTTGAGGTAATGGTATCCAATAATCTTGTGATGATGATGATGAGGACCCTGGGTTATTTACTCCGTCAGATTGTGTTTGATTGTCACGTTGTTCTTCTGTTGTCTAAAATAAAATATTATTGGGGTTAAAAAGTGTTATTAAAATTATGGTGATAGTATGAGCCTAATTTGAATTACTACTTACTCTTGGACGTTTTGGTGGAGAGCAAGTGGCAGTTGACAGCGTTATCACGATGATGAAAGCAAACTTAAGAAAAGCCATGGTAAACTATTAACACTATTTGTTTGACCGTGCTTAAATAGCCCGGAGTGTCCCCTCTACCAGCCGTTGCAGGAAGGTGATTCACATCTGGCCGGCGGCTGCCACTTCCGCTCGCATTCAAGATGGAGCAGGGCATGTGTTTGGTGAAATTCTGGTACTTTCCGATATTTACAAATTTTATTTGTTGTGCAAAATGTAATGGTCTGTTAATTGATGGGGTTGAAGAAACATACGGTTGGATGATTATGAGAATTAATGATTTAAATTTTGAAAGTTTCAAGTGCTTCGTGTGTGGTGATTATCTTCCAGTTGTATGGCGATTGGAATTTTAGGTATGTATTTATTTTTAATGGCTCACGTTTCCACACCACCCAAGGGGTAGGAGCCTCGGCGCGTTCTTTTTGTTTACCCAGAGCATCCCCGGGAGGCCTAACCTCTGGGGTAGGTTGCCCCAACCATCGCAACCTACGGTGGTAGCCACTCCATTACAAAAATGCTACCTCCCTTTCAAATATTTATTTTATTTTATATTTTTAAATTTTTTTGTTCTTTACAAATTATGGTGATGTCGAAGGAAGCGCACTGCTTTACGGGGTTTTTACCCCCGACCCTCTCATCTACATCAAGGTTGTACCAATACACTCCAAGGTGTACGGGCCTTTTCCTCAGCCACGCCAGGGACCTCAGGACCGTTCCAAGGAGTAGCCCGAACCCTCCTCGGATCGGGGCGCCTCAATCTACTAGGTCCTCATCACATTCACGCATGGAGAAAAGCCGGTGGACAACACAATGTTTTGCGGTTTTTAGGCCAACCACCATTCTCACTCCTGGACTTATGGGTTTTACGCCAGCCTGTTAAGTGAGTGGCTTGTTCTCCAGTTACCAGCCTTGAGTAGGTGACATTCACCGAAACTTGAAAGATTTTTAATCAAAATATGATTTATGTTCATCTAGAAATCTACTAGTTACATTCTGATATAAAGCTACATAATCCCAATCAACTTTACCAGCAAAATCACGAATGAGCCTCTCGGATAGTGTTTGATATTTACACAAAATATCCCAGCAACCTTCAAAATTGGGAACCATCTCCCTCAGGAACTCTTCTGAAAATTTAGTGCGTCTTAAAAGCTTAGCCCAATTGACTCTGTGCGAGTAAATTCGCAACATATCAATTGAAAAATCATAATGAGAGGATAGAAGATCCCAGTTCATGTACTGATCAAACTTCATAATGAAGTTGTCAGTCAACACCCCTTTGGGCTCTTTGGGCTCTGTCGAGAGAAGGTTCCACACTGTTGTTGCCATCTTGACAGCTGAATAAAGACTAAACTTGAGTCAAGCTTATATATCTTTTATAAGCAGTATGCAGTGCACATCTATCAAAGCCCCCAGCGTGCTGGGGTAGTGGGCAATTCACATTATTTACAATATTTACAAGAGCGGTATTTTGATATTCCAAAACGTTAGGATAAAAGCGAGTTAAAAACGTTACCTTTTCTAAGCCCTTAGTGTATATTATGTCAAAAGGTCTGCACAATTCACGTATTAGCCTTTCATTATACGGAATTTTACCGTCTTCCCATCGAATACGGTGATGATGACGGATCAACCATCGCGCTGTGCGGCGCATTTTCTCGTTTAAATTCTTAATTTTGTATGGGGAGCTAAACACGAAATAGCTGCTTGTAAAATCCCCAAAAATTGCGAATTCCTTAATAATAAATCGGTTTTTGTTATCTTTGAAAGCTTGAAATTCAACAACCGCAACCGTTTGGGGTGAAAGGCCATCGTTTGTACAACAGTATTTCATTGTAAAGATATTTGTAAATGTGCGGTGGCAATTTAAGAAAATCGATTGCCTCGTTGTCCTCACTACTATTCAACACCTCCGCAATGAAATTTTTTATTACCTCAGCGTGAGGCAGTAGATCCCCCAAGCGGATGTAGACCAGAGGGAGGCTATTTATAAACTGAACCCACTCCGCACTGTTTAACGCCAAAGTATGTTCTCCATCGTGGAGGAACACGTGCTGTTTGCAATACACTTGACTATTATCATCAAACGCAAAGTAACCGATTTCTTTGGGCAGAGCTTTCTGTAAAAATTTATACTTTGGCTGGTATAACGATTTTGAAAATACATAAATATTTTCAAATCTCAGACCATTTGGATCATATAAAAGATTAAATAAAACATTGGTTTTCCCCGAGTTGCTGGGACCGGATATGACACACCAGATGGTGTCTGGCAGGAGGGAACCATGCTTGGTGGGAAGCGCGCTCATACCGGAACCCATATATTCATCAAAGTTTCTTATAGTCAGCGGGGGGCTCTGTGCTGTCACGTGCATCGTTGCGCGTCGAATGTTTTATGCCGCCCATGTGTATGCTAATATACTGCCCACATGTGCGCCAACTCCGTGGGGAACATCCGCTCCACGCCTCGCCGCACTCAGATAACAATGTCGGCCTTGTCAAGCCATGAGTCATGTTTCCTGTCGAACCCAAGCCATCTGACCTTAACTCTATCTCCTCTCTTTTGAAGTATTTTTTCTACTAGATATACATCTCCAGTTTTTTATTTACTCAGCTCCTCTTCGTAAAATCCGCCTTTAAGTATTTCGCCGTTATGGTCTTTTAAAATATATGTAACCGGTTTTGTAGGTTTAATCGCGTCAATTTTAAACACTTCGTTGGTCCAATTTGGTAAATAACCTTTTGCAAAAACCTTTTTATATTTACTAATCCTCACACTATCACCCAGGTTAAATTTTGGATAAATTTTTGCCTTATATTTGTTTTTAGGGATCTTAACAACCTTATTTATACGTTTAAAAATTTCTCTGACATGCTTCTGTCTCACGTCTTTTGGTTTCATACCTATCGTTCTGTGTTTTGTGTTGTTGTAAGATTTGAAAATATCAGGTAAGAGACTAACCCACTCATATTTACCTTTGATTGTAAATAATTTATACATTTTTGTCTTTAACGTTCTGTTAAATCTTTCCACAATACTGGCTTTAAGGTCTGAATACGTATGATAGTGATTAATATTATATTTCTTCATTAGGGTGCTTACGTGTTTATTAAACCATTCAGTTCCTTGATCAGTATGAAAGTTTTTCATCTTACATTTTAATAAAATAGGTTCCAACGCCTTTGCAACTTCAGGACCCGACTTGTTTTTAATGGGTATTGCAAAAGCAAATTTTGTAAAACAGTTTATCATAGTAAGTATATACTTGTAACCTTTGTTTATTTTTGAATAGGGTTGCATCTCCACAAGATCCGCCTGGTACAAATCATTTATCCCCTTAAGTGTAACCCTACGCCTAGGATATTTTTTACGGGCAGGTTTGTGCAGTTCACCAGCTATTGCACTCCTAACATCCATGTTGACACTGTTATATAACAACTTTAATAAATATAACACTTTAGAGAAAGTGCTGCCTTGTATATCTTTAAAGGTGATCGTATAGGAATGGTTCTCTCTGTAAGTAAAATGCATCTACTAGCATAAGGAATCTTACAACCGTATTCCAACATTCTATTGCATATTTGTGTAAAGTTCACACTACCGTGGAGGTTACGTAACGGCAGGGGTTGGCCAAAGATATCGGGAAATGGTCTGAACCTAGATATTAAATTTTGAGGATCCCTCACGGTGCAGTTGTTCATATCCTCGTGGTAAATTACAAGCTCCAGAGGTACGTTTTTCTTTTTACAGTGGAATATAAAGTTAAGCCAGGTGTCGCGATTATATGTGCGCTCACTAGCAGAAATTATCAACAAAACCACTGGGGGCAGCATAGCTGAATGTTTTGGTGTTTTGTGCCTCCAGCAATGTTTGTTAAACGTATATCCATGTGGTGGTCTACGACTACAATAATTTCCACAAAACCTCTTTTTGTCCCTAAAATAATATGTACAGAGATTCGACTTGACATTATGTAGCCTTTTGTCGAAACCTCGAAGATCGTTGTAAGAGTAGATGCGTACCATTACAGCTCTGTAATGAAACTGTCAAATTTTACCCTATACCTTCCCTTATTAAGGTCACGTGTTTTATCAATCACCAAAAACCCGTGTGTATCCTTCCAAGCTTGAGCACATAACTCTTTAAACTTTTCAAAAGACATGTCGGTTGTTACATGATCATTATATATATGTTTGAGGTTCATATCATTTTGTTTGAACAAAATAATAAAGTTACAATTGTCCCTGATGAGCTGTTTGGGGATACCTTTGATTGTAAATAATTTATACATTTTTGTCTTTAACGTTCTGTTAAATCTTTCCACAATACTGGCTTTAAGGTCTGAATACGTATGATAGTGATTAATATTATATTTCTTCATTAGGGTGCTTACGTGTTTATTAAACCATTCAGTTCCTTGATCAGTATGAAAGTTTTTCATCTTACATTTTAATAAAATAGGTTCCAACGCCTTTGCAACTTCAGGACCCGACTTGTTTTTAATGGGTATTGCAAAAGCAAATTTTGTAAAACAGTTTATCATAGTAAGTATATACTTGTAACCTTTGTTTATTTTTGAATAGGGTTGCATCTCCACAAGATCCGCCTGGTACAAATCATTTATCCCCTTAAGTGTAACCCTACGCCTAGGATATTTTTTACGGGCAGGTTTGTGCAGTTCACCAGCTATTGCACTCCTAACATCCATGTTGACACTGTTATTTTTTAATCAGTCTGTTTATTTTTAAACCCCCAGAATCCACTGCCCCACCACCGCAGCGGATAGCATGGCGGCCTCCAAAAACAAACTAGTTACCGCCTCCGCACCCCCTGGCAATCACAGAGGCTGTCAGTATGTTTTAAATACCAACACCCTTCAAATGATTACCCATACAGCCCCAACCTCGCTGCATGCCGTGGTAAGCGATACCTTACCTCCCTTCTGACTTTAGGGGCCGCCAGCAACCATCGTGGCCAACGACCGTTTTTTCTTTTATTGCCTAAAGTCAGGATTACCCTTACATTGAAAACTTCAACAATAACTGATATAAAGTTTATTGATAAAGGCGAACTGCACAAATTGAGCACCTGTCTTCAAGAGGTTTGTACATTGGCCACCATCCAATGGAACCGTACGTACGGACCCCACCATTTATGACTACAAATTCAAATAGGTTATCAGAAACCGCGGCGTTTCCACAATCCTTGCAAAATTTAAGTCCATTGCCAAAACGGTAAATATGAAATTTTAAAATCCCCCAATTTTCACAATAGTAGTCTTTAACATACTTTACAATAGTTTTAGGAAGCTCAAATTCATGTATATTCTCATAAAGAAAATCATCCTCTATTATAGTTCTGAGACAGAGTTCAAACAAGGTGCTCATTGTGCAAAGCCAAATATGGGAATGGTGAGTGCATGGAGTTGATGTTTCCCCCTCCGCTCAGAAAAATAAAAGACCGCGGCCCCTCCACCGCCGCGGCCCGTGAAGGCCTTCCAGAAAATTATGCTAGTCGCCTCCTCCGTTTTAATTTTTCATATATTAATTTTTGTCTCTATCCATTATGTACAAGCCATTTACTAGGTGAAGCCGTTCAATTGGTTGTAAAGTGATGGATAGGGAATTTTAATATTTACATTTTATAAATGAAAACCTTCCAGGTAAGCATAATAATCACGCCCTCCATCTTTATTTTTATATATTAATTTTTCTGTCCATCATATACAAGCCATTTACTTGGTGAAGCCGTTCAATTGGCCAAAATGAGATGAACAAAAAATTTAATGTTTTAAATGTTTACATTAACTTAAAAAGTTGGGTGGCCACATCAAGGACCGTTCGAAGGAGTAGCTAGGGACTTCCTCAGTTCCCAACTCCTCAGTCTACTAGGTCCTACATTCAAACCAAGCTGTTCGAAAGAGTAGCTCGAACCCTCATCGGGTCGGAGCGCCTCAATTTACTAAGCTTTTAGTTAATCACTGTCATCACTATCAAGGTACACGACAGGTCTTGATTGCCGTGGTCCAATGATAGTACGCATCAGTAAATACCACTGTCTAAGTTCTTTTCTTTTAAAAAATCTACAAATCAAATCATTTATTATGCTATCAGGAAGGTTTAACGATTTTAAATCCTCAACAGTTTTTACAGAATCTACAATGACAAAGGCAGCATAATTGTACAAAGGCAACACCGGCAGCGGTATCAACGCCATCGTTGTGCCTGCAAATGTGAAGAACTCGTTTGTGGCTAAACAGAGGTGTGGAGGGGGAAGTACTTTTCCGACAGGCGTACCAGTTTGCTTCAAACACTTGAGCAATGTGCGTGGTATCTTGTTTTGGTTGGGTGTTTAGATTAGAAAGGAAACAGCCACGTCGCGAAGAGGTTATTTTATATACTCCCACACCCAATATCTATGAAAAGCTTTCCCCGCGACCCTTAGAACCTCCACCACTACCACCACGGAACACGGATTATGCAGAAGTTCAACTTTTTTACCAGAATCAAGTACGTATAATAATACAATAAATCTATAAATATTGCATAAAATAGTTTATAACTTAAACCAAAACTACGAAATTAACACAACGTAGGTTGTTTTAAAAGTGGGATAACACATTTGAGGCCGGGTGGTGGGAGGCAGCGATATACGCCTCCCCACCAACACCCTCCCCGCCAAGATGTCTCCTGCCACGCTCCTCCAGTCTTGCTCCAGCTACGGTTAACAGCAGGATGTTTCTCACCTGGTTCGCATTTTGTCAGTGGTTATACGGGCCATATACAGAGTGCAACTACGATTTATTTGAGTACAGAGAGCTGGAACGCGCAATAGAAAGGATGAGGAAGAGACTGGACGAGCTGGAGGAGAGGATTGACTGGTGGGATTAGGTAAGTTTTTGTAGTTTGTAGCCATAAGGTAGTGTGTCATAGTCACCATGATGTTTGCGTTTAGGTCCTGTGATTTTAAAGACTTTTGTTTCATTCACTGTCACGATGTCTTTGTCTTTTGTCCTTCTAATTCGGGATTCATTTATTTCCAATGCTTTTGTTTCGGTGGAGAGGATCATTTCTTTCAATTTTTGAAAATTAACAATAGAAGAAGTTTTTATGTTTAAGGTGAGACCCTTTACTTTACATACAGTAAGCAGGGCTTGTTTATTAGTCGACCAAACAAGGTATGCATAGGTCTTCGGCCCTCCAGACACAAATTCAACGATAAATGAGCCAGGTCCATACTCGGTTAACTCATCAGTCATCTGTCCAAGGTAATCCCCTGTCGGAACTCTGTACAATCCGCCCCTTAAATAATAAATTACCGAGTCCGTGTCATAATACAATACCTGGCCTCCTAGGGCTTCCAAATGTTCATACAACTTAAGCCGAGCCTGGGCTGTGGTATAAGCTGCAATTACGACGTTGACATTTCTCAGAGGATCACCCACCTCTTCAATATACTCCCAGCTAACAACAATCACCTCTTCATTTATTATTTGAATTCTGTTAACCTGAATGTCTGGACTGGTTAGCATTCTAAATAGCTCTTTTGATTCTCTCACTATCGAAGCTTTAGTCTGATTCTCCCTTTGACCAAACTTACCCCAAAAAGAGTTTAGCATCAATTTTGCCAGTGATCTAAGTCCTCCATTTTTCACAATCTTGTCCTTCTCCAATCTAACCCCCTCGTGTTCAAAATAATCCGCTATATACTTGTCTTTGTCTTCCTCAGTCACACACCAGCTAGGATACCCTGACGCCTCTTGTTTCATTTTAAGAAATTTATTAATAAAATCTGTGAACAATCCTCCTTTTTCATAGGTGGCTACCTCATACTCCCACATTTCATACATATCTAATATGATATAGCCTACTTGTACAGCTTTACGGATCTCGTCCATCGTCCACGTTCCCACAAGAGCTCTCTGTTCACATTCATGATCACACTCCTCCTGGTTTAAGGTTTCTCCACATGTTCTGCATAAGACAAACATAAGCTTGTCATTCATTTTAGCCGGGAGTACAGGGTGATAAAGGTCCCTAGGTGGCAAAATTTTACATTTTAGCAGACCCTCAACACCAAGGCCACGTGCTCTGCACTCCCTGTCGCCTACGTGAATTGTTGGATGGCCCACGGGATATTTTCCATACTTACACACATAAGGATAGAGTGAACACACATCCACATACTGAATTGTTTCATCCTCCTCGCATTTATAATAGGTTTTAGCATTGCCTGTCCTACCTCCAAAGAAAGCTTGCCTTGGGTCAAGTGGCAGACTATTTAAAATTGGTAAATTATCCAAATGTTTAAGCTTTTGGTCTTTTTTGATTTTCCTAAATTCACATTCCCACATTTCTACAACCTCATATCCATGTAACTTTGCTATCCTAGATTTCGTTCTTTCATACCTTAGGTGAAGGCTATCAGATGGGTCCTCTTTCAAAGGAGCCTCTCGGCTATAAGGAAAACATTTAGGGCACCCATGCCAATAACATCCATGGAACTCATACACAGTTTTACCATCAAATCCATCCACTTTCATGCCTTTAACTTTTACTTCTTGGCCACGACCGGCATGTGCTATTCTAACCCCACGTTTTTCTTCCTCCCAAGACAGCCATTTTAAAGCAATAGCAGACTGATTGTCTGTAAAACGGTAACCATTTTTGGGGATAAGACCAATCGTCTTAGGTTTAAGAAAGTTTCGACGAAAAGCTAGATTGCAAGCACTAGCAATGGTTACGGCTTCAAGAAACGGATCGACATTGCATTCTTGGAGGAATATTGATCTAAATTTAAGACAGGCTTGCGCTAAAATTTCAACATCAGATAAACAATACTCTAGAATCTCTTTTTGGAAATCAAATACATAATTTTCGGCAACTCTTTCTTCATACCATTTCTCAAAATCCTTGTAGCTTTTCTCAAACATTGCCTCCGGACAGTAAAACTCCTTCGCGGGCATAGGGCCTACGTAGTTTTGATTCGCAACCGTGTTAAAGAGATGGGGGAAATACCCTTTTTTCCTCTCTGGCGGTAGGTCAAACGCTTTAGGGAGTGCAGCAAGGGCCATTGGAAAATAGCTAAGCGAATCAATAAACCTAACATTATCCATTTCCATCAAAATAATTTTAGATCCTCTCATTATAAGTTCAGGCGTAAATTTAGTCTCTTCCAATGTGTACTTTAAGATAAACTGAAAATCAAAACCCTGTCCATTGTGGGCAATTACACAAACATCTTTAAACTTTTTCCTAACTTGCATTACATACTCCATAAATTGTTTTACCGGGTCATCTTTAAAAATCCTTGTACGGTTTTTACACGCTATACAAAAGCCCGAGCCAAGACACTGTCCGCAGAACTTTTGCGATACACATAAATTAACTTTATGCAATTTTTTCTCTGGATCTGACGAAAGGTTTTCGTCTTGTCGAGTTTCAAAGTCAAAAAATATAAATAAGTAGTTTTTCCCCTTTGGTTGGCTTTCATTTGGTTTCATGTAACATTTATGATTGGGATCCATAAACTCCTCGCATATTTTACAATATACCTCTCCACACTGATGGGGCTTACATCTTTCCTTGATCATCACTAATTTACCACAATCGAGACATTTTTTTACTATCTTACATTTATCAACTTTATGAGCGATAAAACAAGCCTGGTTTTTATAATTCAAATTACATTCCGGACAAAGTATTCCCCCATGCACCTCCTTACAGGGAGGTGAAATGGTCTGGCATGTTGGACAAATGTTAGCACATCTATGTTCCCTCTTATGTTCGTAGGGAACATGGCATTCTTCACAAAAGTAATGACAAACAAAGGCAGCTGTAAGACTAGTGATTACATTGTAGTGGCCATCATGAAATAGCAAGTTAATTTTAAACTTTGCATTTTCAACACGTCCCTCAAAGTAAACATCCCTACCTTTACGATCATAATTGTACACAGTAATTTTAAAATCTGTTAACAGGTCCTGAAATTTTTCAAGTTGTATGATACCAAATCCGGCCTCAGGTATTTCAACTCTCGCCCTTCTAATAAGCTCTTGGGCCCTTACTGTCTGCCTCCTTTTTCTGTCTTGTCGAATAGCCTTGTATTCCGAATCGTTGGTTACAAACGCCATAGCTACTACCAATGCTCTGGGTAGACACAAATTATCCTCATTTTTAATTACCACAATTCCATGTCTTCCCTTACACTCCTCCTCAAAGCTGTTAAACAACCCCGGTCGTCTCCTACCACTGCCTACAGGAAGGTTGATCCGCGTACACTCAACTTGAAACGTATCTGTCGACTTGATAGATTCGCTATTACTTTGCACAATCCCTCCAAAAATCGTCCACAAAATATTTTCATCAATCTCCCCCACAGGCCGGAAGGCAACATACCCAGGCTCTTTACTTTTTAGGTTTAAACTCTGCAACGTAAATCCTAGCTGGTCATTCTCAAATGCCTGTCCTTTCATGTCATTTACTACTTTCGCAAACCCCTGACGCAACCAATCTATCTCATTAATTTCGGGTGGAGGGTTTGAGAATTTGAAAACTGTTTTACTTCCATACAATCTAAATTTCTTTACATACGTTTGATCGGTACTGATTACACTGACCGGCTCAGGGGCACTATTTACAGCAGCCTGTTCATTACCTACTACGTTCTGCTCACTCAAACTATTATTCACAATATTTTCCATATTACCTTATTTGTTAAGCAATCCACAAGTACTGCTATACCAAATATATCTAAAATAAAACTGTTTTCTGTTTCAGACTATACTGGAAATCTCGAAGAAAAAGAAATGTAAATAGAAATATTAATGAAGAAGCATGGAAGATTTTAGAATAGCCTTATTTTACTAATAAACACACTTTTTAAGATACGAAGCTGTTTCACTTACCTCTGCCGCAGCTAGAACTCAACTAACTAGTTATTTAGGTTTGTACCTTATATAATAATAGCTGAGCCGGAAAACCCAATAAACAAGTACAGACTTGTCGGTGAGTCAACGTGCAGGTGTTCAGTGCAGATGTACACTTGTAAATTTACGACCCCATATTTATCTAATATAAATTTCCGGGAAGTCAGTGTCATACCAATTAACTTGGTTAACGACTTCCGGCGGTGGCCATGCCACCAGACGGATGTGATGTAAATTTCCAGGAAACTCTTTATCTTGGAGCTAAATAATGGCTTCCAAAGGGTCAACCTCATCAAGCAAGAACAATTGTCAGGAAGGGTGACATCACTGCTCTCTGATTGGTCAAGGGGCAGGGCCTAGCCGCCATCGCTGTTCTCTGATTGGTCGGTGGGCGGGGCCTGGGAGGGGGTAAAATGAAATGCTGCTCTCTGATTGGTCGGTGGGCGGGGCCTAGGGGGAGGGGTGGGGATGAAATGCTGCGTTCTGATTGGTGGGCTATAGCGGCGGGACTTCTACTTATAGAACATTTCCTAAGGCACTGCAGTGAAATGTCGGAAACTATGTATGATTTCAATCAATTTCAACGTACTCTACATTTGAGGTTGGTTTTAGGGTGCCCTCTAAAGAAATTGAAACTATATGAAGACAAAAGGAGTTTCCACTGTGAAAGACTACTTCATTAGACCATAAAATTTCTTACTTAATTATAAAGATTGAATTTAGGACTACACACTAAAACTTGAAATGGAAAAAATTTAATTTGGCGCAAGTAATTTAATTTAGAAATTTCTATTTGTGTTTTATAATGTAAATGCAAAGTTTGATTGCCATTGCCTACAATTTCCGTCTCGGTCGGTATTTTATAACAAGCCTCTGGCATTTAGGTCTGTCAACCAAGATTCTTATTTTGGTAGGAATATTACAATATGCTTAATTTTAACAATTGTTTCAGTATAAACCGAAATAAAGTAATAGAGAGCAATATGAATGAGAGAAATTTACTACCGTAGGTTATTTTGTTAAAAAAAAAAAAAAAAAAAAAAAAAAAAAAAAAAAAAAAAAAAAAACATTGGGGGAGGGATAAAAAATTACCGATTATAATTCACCTTGGCTAACGACAAAAATCCAAGGTGAACTCTCAACGGATCTGCTAATTAGTGTTTATTATATCTTGCTGGCGACCTTTTTACTCACTGAGCTCAACGTTTTCTGCGAGCGTCAAAATAATGCCCCACTAATTACCCTCTCTGCCAGGACTTTGGGATGACATTTGTTGGTGAGAATGTAATTTAACGCTTATATGAAATATTATTTTTAGACATTAATGTAATGAGTTTATCCTTAGGGACGAAAGTAATTTCCATATATAAAACATTGATAAAAGGAATGTAGTCTTATTTATTTTGTTGTCAATAAATGGCTTGTATTTTAAGAAATTTACTTAATAAAATTACTATGTACTAAATTGAGTTCAAGAAAATTATTGTTTTAAGTAATACAGTATTTAGGTTTATTAGTGATGTTCAAGTTTTAGCCAACGGTTTTCAAGGATAAGGTCAAACAAAATAATATTTTATAAATAGATATATGGAGCAGCAGAATATTTTATAGTTTTTTAAACACAAAATACGAATATTAAGGCATTCTCTCGGTCGGGTATTTCAAGGTAAATCCCAGAACTGAGACATGGATGGCTTATGCGGGCGAGAATTCCATCTTCTTGGTACTTAAATCTGATATTGTTAGATTTAAACACCCCAATCCCCTACAATAATACTAAGACATATATTTTTAAAATTAATTTGAGAAAAGTGTGATAATCAAAAACAACGAATTAAAACCAGGCAATAAAATGTGTAACTACCTATTTTTGTTATTTAAATCCCGTCACGAAATAAGCAACAAATGTTGAAATTCTGCCAACAACATTCATTTTTATAAAAAGAGTTTAAAGTATTAAAATACTATGCATTAACTGATCAAAATTATTTATAAAATACACGACTGAAACTCCCATAAATTATTTCATAATAATAGTTCCATACAATCTATTGGTTTTATTCAGAAGTAAAATTCTAAAATTAATATTAAATCAATGCTAAAATAATAATAAAAAAAAATACTTTTATAATCTCCCAGAATAAAAACACGTATAAACAATAGACAGGTGAAAATATTATTGCTTAAATGCACATGGAGTTTTCTGAACCGTTAGTATTATGCTATTTATTTAATTCTACTCATATTGGTATTTGCTTCTGAGCTGGTTGGACTAATTACAATGGTTTTAAATTACCTTCGGCTGCAGCTCGCTATCCAGTTTCTGGTCTACATCCTAGTCTACAACATAAAGTTTCAACGCATTGGCATCATGACCACGTAGTGGTAAATTTGTTAAAATCAAGCTAAAATTGTATCAGCTGTCACGAAGACTTCAAATTTTATAAAATGAAACAAAAAACACACATTGCAACAATGACACGGACTCAGGCGTAAGCAAACGTAAAACACGGCACGCCGACGACTGTGAAAGACGATAATTATTTTGTTTTAACGCGTACGTACGTCCATGTCCGTGTCAATGTTACAATGTGTGTGCGTGTTTTGTGTATCGTTTTATATACTTTGACAATTTCCTCATGACAGATGATACATTTTTTGCTTGATTTTAACAATTGACCGCTACTTAATCGTGACGGAAGTGCGTTGAAACTTTATGTTGTAGATAAGCAACTGGATACGAGCTGCAGACGAAGGTAATTAAAAACCATTGTAACCATTTATTTATTTAATTTATGTCATACACCTTATACAATCATTTGAAATAACCATATGAAGATGATGATGGGCTACAAGACATAAAACAATGTACTGAGAAATAGATTAAATTAACAGTAATAATATCAAATATATTAATGTGCAGTAACATAACAACACGAGTAACAATACGATATGAACAAGAACAAAAAATTAAAATTATTATTTGAAAAACAAAACAATGCTTTTATGAAACGGTATGGTATAGCAACTGCTATGATTAAAATTACCACAATAATTTTACTTTTTTAAACTCATTACAAGTCATCAATCGGCAACACTTAAATTTTTTTGGTCTTTCAAATCAATGCTGTTATTTAACATGCATAACGTACCCAAAACAACAGTAAAATAATAATTCATGATTACAATATTTTTAACATAGTAAATCACAATTTAATATTTTTAAATATCGGCATGACATGTTATTACAATGCAAAGCTAATCATATAAAATCCTATTATATTAAAAGAGAAAGTTTATTTTATTTTATTATAATTTAATGTGACACCAAAATATATAAATGACGAATATTTTTTATCTTTTATAAGTTACCTTTACTAGTTTTATATTTCATTAAGAAACATTTCATATGATGACAATCTAGAATTCTACTTAGTGCAATAACAATTTCTACTATACAAAAATGAAATTTATAAGTAGCCTACAATTGCAAGTTTTAAAAAACGGATTACCGATATAATAAAAATATTAGAAGTGAAATTTATTTTCCCCCTATCGAAATAAGGAATAATGTTTTATAATCTTTAAAAGGTGCTTTAAAAGATCTTTAAAAGTAATTAATTACATTTATAATTTGTTGTAACGTATTTAAAATCTTGCTGTATTTGCTGAAATACCTATATGACAAAAAACATTGATTTTCCTAGGGACTTTTCCTATTATTTTGTATTTGAAACCTTTTGTATTTGAAACTATAGTTAACACCTTAGTTACACACTCTGAATCCCACTAGTAATCGTCTCTAAGCCGATATCTAAATGAGCTTGGATTCAGCGAATCGGCTAATGCATTTATATCCTCTTAGACCTATTATATACTCTATTATCTGTAAGAGCTCGGATGTTTTATATTTCCTGATATAAATCCTCCATTATAGTGAACTGCATGAAAATATCTCGATGGGAGTTATGACAGCTGCCCCCTCGCACCTCTTACCCTGAAATACAATGATAACCATGTGTAATACAGATACAATACATTTCTGGATAGATTTGGCAACAATGCATCAACTCCCATCGGACTATTTCGTGCAATCTACTATAATGAATAGTCGTCAATATTAAAAAAAGACAAAAAACAACATTAGATCTGCGCTCTGTCGGTTTTACTATTGACTATATACAATAAATGGAAGAAAATACACGTAGTATGTGGTGTTTGAAACCGCTATGCAGTGCCCGGTCTTCTGTGGCGTAACCTAGATGAATCAAAATTGACTTTAGATAATAATTTATATCTGCAAATCTTCTTTAACCCTACATAAAACATATTTGAGGATTTTGTTTATTTTTTGGTAGTGTTTTTGCAGCAAAGTAAGATCAGCTGAGTAATTACAACACTACAGAAAATTTATGGCAGCATACATGCACCTGCTAAATTTCTGTATCAATCAAACTTACTTTATGAGAAATGTATTCATTTTAGTGTATATAGACAATGGTTTTACTAAATATTCTTGATTTAGAACTATCGACAAATATGAAAAGGTTACAAATAAAGGTACTTTAAAATCATATATTTATTATTTATTTATATATAGTTATTTGCAGTCACAAGAGTATTGGGTTTTAATTTTACAAAGTCAGCCACGTGAAAGTGTAGCATTTTGTAGAAGAAAATAAACTTGCAACCACGTAATGATAGGGATCATTTCTGTATTAAAAAATTAATAATTATGAAATACTTTACAAGCGCAAATCGTTAGTTTTGTAATATTATAAAAAATTTATATACAGGGTGTCCAGCTTCCACCTTTAGAAACTTTTCCAGGTTATTGCCCACGTCAAAATAAGCAAAAAAGTTCCGTAAACATATGTCCTAAAATGCTTCGTTAACCCGCTAGCCGCCATTTTGTTTTTTACACTAAATAATTTTTATTTCCGTAACGGATCGTCGTGTTAACTTAATATCTGGCATGAACCTTCATTATAATAATACCCGTTTTTAGTAAAAAAAAATAATTATTTTCCAATCTGTATTTTCAAAATGGCGGCCATTTTAAAATTTTAAACTCAAATATCTCAAAAACGGTAAATTTTATAAAAATTTTACAAGAGACAAAAAAATTGAGAAATTAAATTATCTAAACTTAAACAGTGACACCAAGTTTGTAAGGATCTAACAAGAAATAACGAAGTTCTTGAGATTATTCTCTTAAAATAACCTAAATTGGCATTAATCATTGTGCAAAATCCGTGATTTTCTGCAGGAAAACCACAATAACTCGATTATTTGTTGTTGGATCCTTACAAACTTATAAAATTTTTATAAAATTTACCGTTTTTGAGATATTTGAGTTTAAAGTTTTAAAATGGCCGCCATTTTGAAAATAAACATTGGAAAATAATTATTTTTTTACTAAAAACGTGTATTATTATAGTGAAGGTTCATGCCAAATATTAGGTTAATACAATGATCCGTTACGGAAATAAAAATTATTTAGTGTAAAAAACAAAATGGCAGCTAGTGGGTTAACGAAGCATTTTAGGGCATATGTTTACGGGAACTTTTTTGCTTATTTTGACGTGTTCAATAACCTGAAAAAGTTTGTAAAGGTGGAAGCTGGACACCCTGTATATATAAATATATGAGTACATATGTTTTGGGAGGGGGGAGAGAGGAGGGGAATTTTCAAAAATATCAAAATACAATAGTAATACAGTTAAAGACCTAAAAATATAAAGTGTAAATTCCTTTAAATCAAAATTATGATAATAATAAACTACCATTAGTCACTTGTTCTTTATTTATTTATTTATTTTTTTTAATAACAAGTTTTCAAAAAGTATAAATTGCATCATCGTTAACAATTTTCTACACATTCATTACAAGTAAAGTGGCCATTTTTATGTATTCATAAACTCTTCATATTTTATATAAATTATAAATCCATATTTTATACTCATATTCAAGCAGATTTCAAAGCAATGGCAGATTTAAGAAATGCAGTCAGTTGTGAACCATTCAGTTATTTTCCAGCTTCAATGTTTATTTCATCCCTGATATTCAAGGAACTTGATTGACAAATAACGCTTTATTGGGCTTAAGTTATATTAGAAATTTATTCAAAATAACGTTTAGAATGCAATATGTTACAAGTTATCATTTGAAACCTCATGAGTATTTGTATTTTACTACTTATATTGAATAAAATGGTTTATGTAACATTAAAATACAGTTTTTAACAAATATTTTTTATCATGACTGTAAACAAAAGTTGTTTGGTTATTGAAAATCGTATCATCTTACAATACAATTAACCCATTTAATGCCAAATTATTTCTTTTACATTTAGTGCGGTGGCTTAGTGCTGCGCTCTCGTAGCGAACTCGCATACCGACGGCCTACAGTCTGCCCCGCTAGGGCGCGCACTGTTCATAACCCTAATTCTCGTCTCTAGGCTGCCGGTCGTGATAGCTCAGATGGCTAAGGCGTAGGCATCCTTGGCCAGGATGTCTGCGTCGGCGCGGGTTCGAATCCGCTCACGACCAAACCCTGACCTGGTGGTGCAACTCTTAAAGGGTTAGCCGATCTGTGGTAACGTTGGTGGGAGGGCCCACGTTAAATAAACGGTGGCAGGCTTGCGTGGAAGTTGACGGGATCGGTTGATTCTTTGAGAGTTGCACCTTGGTCAACACTGATTTTGCTACTTTTTACTACTGTTAACTGTGTGTGTGCCATTACGGCTTTGAAATACGAAAGATAATCATATTTTATTTTTATGCAATATGTTACAAGTTATCATTTGAAACCTCATGAGTATTTGTATTTTACTACTTATATTGAATAAAATGGTTTATGTAACATTAAAATACAGTCTTTAACAATATTTTTTATCATGACTGTAAACAAAAGTTGTTTGGTTATTGAAAATCGTATCATCTTACAATACAATTAACCCATTTAATGCCAAATTATTTCTTTTACATTTAGTGCGGTGGCTTAGTGCTGCGCTCTCGTAGCGAACTCGCATACCAACGGCCTACAGTCTGCCCCGCTACGGGCGCGCACTGTTCATAACCCTAATTCTCGTCTCTAGGCCGCCGGTCGTGATAGCTCAGATGGCTAAGGCGTAGGCATCCTTGGCCAGGATGTCTGCGTCGGCGCGGGTTCGAATCCGCTCACGACCAAACCCTGACCTGGTGGTGCAACTCTTAAAGGGTTAGCCGATCTGTGGTAACGTTGGTGGGAGGGCCCACGTTAAATAAACGGTGGCAGGCTTGCGTGGAAGTTGACGGGATCGGTTGATTCTTTGAGAGTTGCACCTTGGTCAACACTGATTTTGCTACTTTTTACTACTGTTAACTGTGTGTGTGCCATTACGGCTTTGAAATACGAAAGATAATCATATTTTATTTTTATGCAATATGTTACAAGTTATCATTTGAAACCTCATGAGTATTTGTATTTCACTACTTATATTGAATAAAATGGTTTATGTAACATTAAAATACAGTTTTTAACAAATATTTTTTATCATGACTGTAAACGAAAGTTGTTTAGTTATTGAAAATCGTATCATCTTACAATACAATTAATTGTAATTTTCTCTATCGAGTAAAAATCATTAACTGAATATAAATGCAACATTAGAACAACATATAGCAAAACTTACCGTAAGCCTCAAATCATTTTAGGTTAAACAATTTTGATAAATGTATTGCTTAAGTAAGTATAGTTTGTTACATTAGTATCAATAATATTAATCAATAAAAAATTTAATAATAAATTCTTAATTTACTTCCTTAATACCCTTTAGTGAAATAATAGAATACTAAACCTCCGCTATGCCAGTGATTTCCGGGGGCCAGCTTTAAGCCACTGGCTTGATTTAAATGATTTTGGAATGCAAAGCAGGTAAACTGGCTCTATTGGGTAGGGCTTAACATTGGGTTACTCTGCACCTTACTTGTAAATATTCGGCCATAACTCTCAAAATACTTGGATTATAAACAACAACTAACATATATAGAGGTATATTACTCTTCTAGAAGTAGTATTGTATTTTGTGATAATATTACGTTCAGCAATATATTCCTCCAGCCACCTCAGAGAGCGGGTTATCTTACTCCCAAGAGAAACCTGTCCTGTGTCTTGACACAACCTCAATGTTATCTTACTACAAAATAAGTATCCCTCGCTGCAATGTATTCCATACACCTACAAGAGGCTAAGAAATCTTATCGAATTGTAAATGGAATTCTAAGTAATCATAATATAAAAATATAAACTGTATAAATATATATTTGTACATTAGACAGTCTGATAATATACAAACCACTATTGGTAGTACAGTGAAATAGAATAAAAATAAAATATTTCATTGTAATTTACATTTCATATCCCCATAACTGATTTTTTTTATCCAGGCATTTGAACAAAATGGATCCATAGAGTTGTTGGTCCCAGGACACAACGGAGAATCTCATTAACTTTTATTACGACGTCGCATTGTTGTCAAAATGGAAAACTGCAGATGTTGGGAACAATGTCTCATGGCTCCATCAGGGTGATTATAACGGAAACATTATGAAGAACGCATAAAACAAAAACAAAAACAAATAGACTACAAGAGGTCCTGTGCAGTGCAATGCATTTATCAGAGTACCTATGTTCAAGTCTTGCTCCATGGTAATTTACCGAGCTACTTTGAATAAAAATTAAATTATAAACCTCAGAAAGATTATAAAAATGATTTTACTAAAACCACTACCTACTTCAACCCTCATTGTAAGCAATATGTTAACTTTATAATTCTCTTGACGAGTGTGCCAACCATTTACAAACTGTTTGAAGCCTCACACACGTACAGCCGCTGCAGATGGAAATAATGGTTCACTGTAATGGTGAGTTGTGTGTAATAGGCTATTTTGTTCAGTAGCCAGCTGTTAGTATTTTCCTAATGTTGTCGGTATTTATTCTATAGCGTAGGTTTTGGTCATAACTACTTAAAGATCACATGACCTTTAATACTTTGCATATTAAAAAGAAAAAGACCAAATTTTCACTGCATAATGTCAGTATTGATTTTTATGTTTTAACTTCGTCCACATTAGACTAATTCAGTTTCTAAATCCCAAAAAGTCACTACTTGTTATTGTTTCAAGTGATTAAAAAACATTTGGAAGGTGATTTATGTATTTAACTATAAGGAAATGACTTTGTCCCATATAGAGTATTATCGTAATATTAACATTTTCATCGGTAAACAAGTTCAGGAAGGAAAGGAATCTAGGTTAGTAAGGCTGTCGAGTAAAAAACTAGTCTGCTCAAGTCTGAAAGGATTCATGTTAGTTTTATGCGGAAATGAGAAACTTGAGGAATTTATTAACATTTTTATAACATTATCTGTTGGCATTTGATACTAAATGGTTTTCAGTTAATATATATTTTGGTGTATTGAATATTCACTCCATTTTTGATAATTTTTAATTTACAATGTAAATTATAGCCTTTGTAATCCTTTGTAAATTGTTATCATCGCTTCCTACAAGTTTTTTTGCTGGCCTTGAACTCAAACATTAACGGCGTTGCGCGCTGATGCAATAGTTTATTAAGAACTTATTTACATAAGTTTAAATAAAATAAATCTAAGTAAAATTTAAAACCGTATACTCATCTATAAAATGTTTTATTTTATACCTATAGTTTATTATAAGTACTAAGATCTATTAATATAATCTATACTTAATTAATAGCGTATTGAGAATACGCTATTTTTTTGTCTTGAGAACTCCTCCTACAATTTTCAACCAATTTCAAGTTTCGGTGTCATTGGATAGGGCTTTGTCTGTAGTTGTTTCCGCCAAAAATTGATGAGAATCGGACTGAAAATAAAGGTGCTATCCACCATTGAAATCTCAAAGTTTCCCATTTAAATAACATTGGGATTGAATAAAGCATTTTAAAGATATGTTAATTATCGGCTGTAAGTACGTGTAGTTTTGGTGATTAAAGAGATTCACAATATTGGATTGGTCGGATGTCATTGATTTAGAGCTAAAAGTTACTTTTGTATTGTATTAAAATAAATTGCTCGATTTCGAGCATCACGTATACTAGTTTATATCATATCAGAAGTTCAATGCTAGACATCAGTTTAGTAGTAGTTTGTTGTTGAGCGTATTGATATAAGAAATAACAAATTGGCTTTGTAATAATTATTCATAATCCCGTTTCAGTTAAAACTACTAATGGCTAAAATACAGTAGGTGTAAAATATCTTTAAATTTAAATAAATTAAATAGACAAATAGACATAATTATTTAATATTAATCTTATTTACATTAATCTGACAATTAAGTAAATATTGCACACCACGAAAACAAACTGTTAAATAACAAAGCTACATTTTCCCATGTCCCGTGCGACTCGCCACTCTATATAATTTCCACCAGGGCGTCTGACTGACGGGTCATAAGTTACAAGAGTTGCCGCTCCACAATACACGGATACTTTACATTCCGACGTCCATCACTGGCGAAATGTACTAAAAGTTGTGTTTAAAAAAATTCTCATAAATTTCGGTTGGAATTGAAGTCGTTGTCCGAACGCAAATATTGCTTTCAGGTTGAACATTTTTGTAATATAGTAAGATGTTTGTTGTAAATATCAATTTTTGATTTTGTAATAACTCACACAAACCAAATTCAGTAAGCTAAATTATAAGACACAATTATTTCATCAGAGGATATTAGTATTATTTTTATGTAAATACATTTTCATATTCTTCTTAAAATTTACTTTAAATAACGAATAATTATCGAGTTCAGATTTCAAAATAACAACGTGAGGATGCGAGTTCCCTAAATGGAATCCTCTAAGCCCAGTTTAGTGACATTTATGAAAATATCATAAAACAGTGGTTTTTGTCACTAACAACAAAGTGGCTATTTTTGTTGAGGCGCTTCGCATTTAAAAGATTAATAAAAAAACCCCCTCTTGCTCCGTATGATGAACATAGTTTTGTACAAAAAAAACATCGAATGTAATTGTTCGATATTTATTTCCCACCATTAATATCTTCCTCTATGTATCACTCACTACTTGTTCATCTAAGTTTCATATTTTACCTTTAATAATGCCCACCACATGTTATTCAATAATTTCATTTTGTTTATATTTACCATACGACTTTTCCTATTCTTACAAAAACTAATATAGTACAGTATAGAAAATAATTTCGAATTTTTTTACCTGTTTATTCCCTTTCAATATTTCCTCTTTTTGCAAGTTATGATCAGTCAACCAGACAAATGCTTAAAAATCAAGATTATAAACTTGTGTGATGTGAAAATATATACAAGAAGACTAGTGAAGTGTAATGGGGTACCCCGTACAGGCTACATCAAACACTAATAAAGGTTTGTGTTTTTTAATATAAGAAAAACAAAGTGTTACAAATAAAGAACTTTTGATTTTGTTAGTAATATAATTTATTGTCTTAGACTGATCATCTCTAATATACATTCTTTTCCATTAAAACCCATACAGTAATATTGCAACTTTGTGTGTGCAAATGATTTACATGGAAATGTAGATACAGCTTTGAACGTGCTCTCCAGAAATGGTTTGAACTTGCGCATTTCAAAGATTATTTGCGTGCAGTTGATAGTAAATAAAACAAAAAAACCAATGTATTAAAAAGCGTTCTAAATCAATCCATCCCCTTTACATAAAACCAATTTAATATTTTTCTTTGATGTAATCCGTCGGATCTTTGACTTTACATAAAAGCTTATAGTTTTTGATTGATCTTAGTAAATTACAATTTTCGAGTGAGACATTTTTGTCAACATATATTTAACTGTAATCTTTTCCGTGAAACACTGCGTTTCAGCCACAGCATAAAATATGAGTGTAGGTCATCAGATGATCTCAAATTCTTTGTGTATGTGCTCTAAGATATTATATAAATATAATATATTTAATAATAAAGTAACTGAGATAAGTGTAAGTTTTTTGCCAAAAAAGTTTCACAAATTTTTAATATTGTATAAGTTAGAAAATGCTATGATTTTAAAGGATTCTTTAAATAATTTTTATCCTGAAAACGAATAATAACACTAGGTAAACTAAATAAATAATTATCATATTTTATAAAAAAACTTTAAAATTTAGGTAAAGTATAAAGTAACATTTTAAACATATACATCGTAAAAGTTATACCGTCTCAGTCTACAGTTATACATTAGTTATACCGATTCTAAATCTAATTACTAAAATTGGTGCTCGAAAATATAAGCCCCATTTAAATATAATGCAATTTGATAGTATTGTGTATATGGTAACGGGTTCAGATAACTATGACTAAACCTTTTTTATTCATAAATTGGGATTTTTAATTTTGATATTAGGGCTACCTGTAGCGCAGAGGTGTGGCAAAAACATTTTGATGCTATTCAATAGGACATCCATCTTCAACCTTCACTAACATTTCCAGGTTACTCAGCAAGCTAAATTAAACAAATAAGTTCATATTTCCTATAATGCTTTGTTATTTCACCAGCCGCTTTTATTTTTACACTCAATAATTTTTATTTCCGTAACGGATATTCCTATTGAGTTCTTATTTGAATGTGCTTTTATCAAACTAATGTTCTAAAAAAATCCCAATGTGTAAAAAACCGCAGCCATTTAAATTTTTTTAATTGCTATTTTTTTAGATACATTTGAATTTTTACCCAAATATCTCAACAAAAAAATCTAAATATTACCACAAACAAAATAATTGACAAATTAAATTATCCAGATATTGATTCCAAGTTTTTAAAGATCTAACAACATGTAACAGAGTTATTGTAATCTTTCTGTTGAAAAACATTGATTTAGCTTTATAATTAATGGAAAATTAGGTTATTTTATAGGAAAATCGTAATAACATTGTTATTTGTAGTCAGATTGTTAAAAACTTGAGATAAATTACTAGTTGAATTAACTTGTCAACCTTGTTGTCTCTTGTAAAATTTTGATAAAATTAAGTTCAAATATTTGAAATGGTCGAAATTAAAAAAAAATACAAATAAGGAAAAAATACTTTTCCCTAAAAATAAACATTGGTGTAATAAAGGTACATGCTAAATATGAATTTAATACAACAACATGTGCTATGGGAAAAAAATTATTTCATGTAAAAAAAGGAAATGGCAGCTAGTGGCCTAACGAAGCATTTTAGGTCATGATTTATATGAATGAAAAAAAGCTATAATTGTAAAGGATGCTTCAAAGAATTTTTATCCTGAAAATTAATAATAATACTAAGTAAACTTAATAAGTGATTATCATATCACAAGATCCAGTAATGACTTATGTAAGTATAAGTCATTCGACATGGCTTGTTGAATGGCATGGTAAAGTTTGTAAAGGTTGAAACTGGACACAACGTATAGTTAAAACTTCCTTTTTCTGTTTGCAAAATCTAGTTTAAAAAAATATTTTACAAAATCTGTTTTCATGTTAGATCAATTTGATAAAAAATAAAAAAAGTTTGTCTATACCAACATAAAATGTCTTAATAGTTTTAAATATTATACTTTTATTACATAAAGAATTTTAAAGATTATACACAAAAGGACAGTTTTCAAAATGGATGGTTTAATATTTTGATGGATTGAATATCCCTTTCTTCATTAATAAAACACAAAAAAAAAAATACTAATAGTCAAAAATATTTATGACAATATTTTATTTTTTTTTAATTTAAGTACATAAAATATGTGTATACCGAGACATGAACATTATTGTAGTCTATATATTTTGAACAGCAGTATTTTCAGCTACTTATCAGGTACTCCACTATGTCACGATGAAGTGATTTCTTAATTTATATATTTTAAAATAATTTTACTTTGGATTTTAGATTTTTTCATATTCCTTACTTACCAAGCAAACTTGCCAGTTTAACATTGATTCATAAAAGATTATAAAGTAAAATGATTTGAGTCAAGTATACGTTATTAGGCAAGTTACGATCAAAATTAGGAAGTACAAAACAGAGTAAACCCAGGGTTTTATAACGCTATACATCACAAGGCCGTGTTCATGTCTCCTAAGACTTACTCCAATAACTCGCTTCCGGGTAACGTTCAACTTAAAAAAGGAAACTTGTACAACTCGTTTATATGATTATTTCTCTAATTTTATAGAGTGTTCATTTGTTTTGAGGATTAACAAAACAATGTGGCAAAATAAATAATTACCGATTTTGATTTAATATAAATACTTTTTCATTTAAATAAACTCAAAAGATTCCTTCTGTATTTGTATATGTATATGTAATAGATACCGTTACATATACATGTATTTTCGTTTTCTTTATTCACTTTATACACAATATAGAATACATTTCGTTGTATAATACCTATTTTTGTAGAAAAACCAGCAAAAACTTTTATTTCCTGATATGAACACATAAATTGTTAGTACATTTTAAAATTAAACAATTTAAATACATTTTTTTTACAATAACAAAAATAGTGTGTCCAAATCACTGTTTTAATTGAAGGCTTTTTATTTATATGGAATGTGTGAAATTCAAACAGTTCAATAGGTTCTTTGATCCCTCTCAAAAGTTGTTTGTAATAATTAATTAATAGGGTCATTCTAATATTGTACCGTAACAAAGGGAAAGTGTTAATTATCATCGAAAGTCAGTGTTCTGATTATTGATATCACCAATCATCTCTTTAGGTTCTCCCTTTAGGTTATTTAAAGCATTTCTTTTTATTTCACGAATAAAAAAAGAGTTAACAATCATCACAATATAATATAAACACGTGGGTATTATATAAAACCCTTTCAGAAAGCATAGATTAAAATACTTACATTGTGTTTAAAATCATACAGGTTGTACCAAGTGAAACCGGTGTCAACATTAAATCTTAACGTTTGATAATATTGCTTGATTTCGTTAATTTTTCAAACCTGCTTTTGAATCGGTGAATATTACAAATTCAATACCAAACAAAATATTTGAACGCAAGAACTGTATATAAGAACGCAAGTATCTGTATAAGGAACCACATTACGCTTATTTGGGTGTCTTTCTTATGCCGTCCTAACTTTGTTTATCAGTTTATTACTATTATAATTTAAAGATGAAAAAAAAAAACTTATGTTTGGTTATTTACTAATACATTCCCAGGTTCATTTAATAACTTGCATTACTTAATTAAAAAGTTACCATTTCAACTATATATGTTATATATTTATATAAACATCATTATGTATTTAAAATAGCATCAACCGCAAATAATCCATCAATTTCTTATTAACTATATTACCAAAAAATTACATTCCATAGCATACTTTTTAATAGTATTCATGACTATGATTGTCTATCTAGTAATTCGTACGTAGGCTATGTGTAGTGCAATTCTTTTTCATAAAGCTTAGGTAATCTTTATAAATTGTTTTTAATCTCCATATGAATAGTTTGGTAGTACAGTATTTTATAAGTATGAGTAGTATGCATGAAACAAATTGAATAATTAAAGTTTGGTTACTAATTACATTACGAAAAATGTAAATACTATTGATTAGTAAACAGATCCAAAGTATTTTATTCCATACTAACACTTGGTTTTTTTACAATTTGAAAATATTTTAAAAGTCCATTCAAATTTATTGTATTTTTTAGGATCAATAATGGAAATCTATATTGGATGTCTATGCAAGAAAAATAAAAATAGTGCATAAGTCTTCCCATGTTTTGAATTTTTTATCAACTATTACATTCTACAAAGAACTTGTCATATTATCATACCTTATCATCACTTGTCATTATCATACCTATTTGTACACCTGCGCGAGGATATAACAGTTTTGCTTTGTTTTAAAAAGAAGGCTTTACACCAGAAATAAAAGAAAATCTAAAATGTTATCAAAGGTTTATAAATCGGAATCTTAAGTATTAAGATTTAGTATTAAGAGACAGTTTTGGGTTGAGCCAAACTACATGTTGAACTGTGGTAAATTGTGTAAATGGACTTGGATTTTTTCTTAAGTTAGTAATTATTGTTGTCATTCCATTGTTTTTTATATTTTGTTGAACTGCTGCATTGTAATTGGGCATTGCCTGTTATGTAGCATGTAAATAAATAAATAAATAGGAAAATGAAATGTATCACTAAGAAGAGATCGATACCACAGAACAGGTTCCGGGCAAATATT
>CM061536.1:7226991-7254037 GCA_030545055.2 Neoaliturus tenellus | reverse complement strand
CATACAGAGTGAACAACTTAATTGTCATTTCAGAACCTGTAAAATGTCGAAAAATTAAAAAAAAACTTCATCTATTTTTCTAATGACAAGAAAAATATAAATTCTATTTTTTCTATATAGTTGCAATTTTCCAATATTGCGACTAACTTCTTTTAGAATACTTTGTAAATGTTAATTTATTTTTTTTCATAAAAATTTATGATTTCTATCATTTTAGAAAAATGTTAGTCATAATAAGACGGTTCAAAAAATCAGTAAACTCTTTGTTTTTAATGAAAAACATACAAGTCTACCAACCTTTTAAAGGCTTGTATTCTTGAAAATATTTTATTAAAGCAATCCTTTTCAGATTAAATCAATAGTATCTTAAGTTTTCAATCAGCTTATGAGATAAAAATGAAACTTTCAGTCCCATTATCTCTTAAACAGTTTGGTTAAGGTAAAAATACTAAAGGCCTAAACATAGCATGAAAATTCTAAATCATCATTTTGTACAATAAAGGGTGTTCTGGTAATAAATTCCCCATATTGGGAAATTCAAAATATGTACAAAAATATGAAAAGCATGTTTTTCACTGTCAGAAAAAAATAGATCAAGTTCCCCATTAAAGTTTTCTCTAAATCTTATAATTTCTAAGATGCCAATGGTAGAAAAGTTAAGTTTTCCCCCCTGTATGCTTTACATTATAAATAATTAAAAACATATAAAAATATGCTTAACGTATCAGAAGTTGCTAAAGATAAGCCACAGCTAACTCACCTTGAAATGAACTAAGTAGAGACACTGATACACAAATAGGAAGTGACCACTTTCTTTTTTTGTTTGAAAAAGACAACACAGATAGTTGAAACATCACTGAATTGTTAGTTTTGAATATCAGTGTTTCTATCCAGCCCATCAACAAATTTCAATGTGAGTTAGCAGTGTCGTATCTTTTTCCTCCTCTAGAATGTTGCGGCCTAAGTCTTTTTTCTTCTGAAAACCCTATGTTTAACTTATGTATCTTATTACATTATGTTTAACTTATGTATCTTATTACATTATGTTTAACTTATGTAATTGCTGAATTACATCTAACTTGAAATTTCTGAATTATGTTTGTAATAGGCCAGTAACTTCAAACATACGTTACATTATGAATAAAGGAAAAACATAATGTTTAACTTATGTATCTTATTACATTACGTTTAACTTATGTAATTGCTGAATTACATCTAACTTACAATTGCTGAATTGACCAATAACTTCAAACATACTTTGCATTATGAATAAAGGAAAAACATAATGTTTAACTTATGTAACTTATTACATTATGTTTAACTTATGTATCTTATTACATTACTTTTAACTTATGTAATTGCTGCATTACATCTAACTTACAATTGCTGAATTGGCCAATAACTTCAAACATACTTTGCATTATGAATTAAGGAAAAACATAATGTTTAACTTATGTAACTTATTACATTATATTTAACTTATGTGACTTATTACATTATAAAAAGGAAAGAACATTATCATAAACTTAAATAACTTATGTAACTGGCGAATTACTCATTATCAACTATGATTCTGTCAAGCTCAATTAATGCTCTTTCAAAAACGTCCTCAAGATCTGATTCACCAGATGAACTAGACTTGTCAAAATCCGATTCTTGATCACACGGTGAACAAGGCTTTTTAAGTTCCGGATCTCGATCACACAATGAATCATCATAAAGTTCGGGTTCTTCATCACACAATGAATTACCATTAAGTACGGGTTCTTCATCACACAATGAATGATCATCAAGTTCTGGTTCTTCATAACACATTAAATCATCATCAAGTTTTGGTTCTTCGCAACACATTAAATCATCATCAAGTTTCGGTTTTCTTGATGAATCGTCAAGTTCTATCTCCATTTCATCACCTGCATTCTTGTCTTGCTCCATTGCCTCCAATCCCTTTGGGAAAATGAAATGTATTAATAAAGTATATTTCAATAAATAATTTGTTTGATTTAATGACCTAGTTATATCTATTTTTTAGCCAAAAAAGCTACACTGCCCGTTACTATGGGCCAATTGGCCAAGGACAACAAGGTGATCTAATCACAGCAAAGTACTGTCCAGCTTTAAATCACATAGTCTAGCCAGACTAGTCATGTTTGCGCCTGTAATGTCTTGGGAATGCCCGGGGAAGGCAGGCTTGTGAGTCCAGAGCTCTACCACTGACCTGCCACGCCCAAATATATAGATTATTGTATACATTTACAGCATTTCTTGGTTTTAAATTCATAATTCCGAAGAAAATGGACCCCATTATCACTACGTTTGACGACTGTAACTCCTAACTGTTGTAGGGTTACCAAGCATGTGCCAGTAAGACCACCACAAATGACTTTTAGAATTATTTTAATACAAATTGACATACAGTATGGTACTTCTTTGGAGAGTTTATTTGAGATGGAATGTTGTTGTTTCCCCCACATAGATGTGGGAAAAGATAGTAGAGCTAGCGGCAGTACCATTTTCCAGACGACTATTTTGAAATGTGCTCAAGCGAAAAATTGTTTACACTGTTCTGAAAGAGGAATCCTGGTGGATGACATCTTTCCTTTGGGATCGATATTGTTTCACACTAGCAACAGTTTTAGATGAAGATCTATTGCAAAATATTTCTGCATGGAACAAAGGGTGTTCATTGTAGTGTGTTTGATAAGGACAAAAACTAAAGTAGTAATACTACTATATTGTATTGTAGTAATATTGTATTGTAATTACTTTTTAAAAAGGGGGAAAAAATGTGAGTTAAATAAAATAGGCATGTAAAACCTAAGGATTATTTCAAAACCTGAATAAATTAGGTAGGGTACCAGTGCACCAGTGAATGAATGCTTTGTAAAAAGAAACACAAAAAAACATATCAAGTGTTTAAAGTGTGGAAGAGGATAAAATTAAGGTTTTAAGTTATTACTGCAACTCTCTAACTTGCATCAAACAGGTCACAGAACAATATAGACCATCACCATTCAAGGAACTTATTGTCACGATTAATAGTGAGACGATTAATTGTGTCCTCAATAGTGAGACAGCTGAGTGCTGGAAGTGCACAATGATGTTTATAATTTACAGAAATAAAACTTACCTTTAACAATACTATTTGGTAATACATTATCGGCAATCTGACAACCCCCATTGTAATATTCAAGCGGAAAGTTAAGCTTGACCAGTCATTCACTAATTCAATCACCTTATTAAATATGTAAATTAGTCTTACCTTCATAGAAGATGACTGTTTCCAAGAAACCATGATGTTCCAAAAAGTCCAGCAACTCCTAAGCAACTTTTATTAACCAACTTCCTAACTATAAATGTCACTCCTCCCAGCACCACTAGGATAGATTATTAGGTTAGGTAGTTAGGTTATTTATTCTTACTATTAAGCTCATATTGATAGTGAGCCGTGACGTTTTGCCCACCATGTGTGATGTCACGTCTCATTTGTTATAGTGTTGTTTTTTTTTTTGGCCAGTGTTTTCTGTATGCTGTCATTCTGGAATTTTCGGTGTTGTTTTTCTTCTTTTCACCAGCTGTAACGCAACGTCCTGAAAAAGATCATAGGTGCCGTTGGTGAACGTAACCGCAAGAGGTACTATTTTGTCGCACTGTCTCTCAAAAGAAATTTTATCAATTTAGACCTTTTCTACCAGTGATTTTTGTGCTGTAATGCGGTGATTTAAACCTCCCAACGCATCATTTTGGGTGAGTCACGAGAATTTTCCAGTTTAATTCAGAAATATGTTCGATGCAATTGGATTCGGTCAGACGACCACGTTGCAAAAATGAACTGTCTTCTGAAAATTATTGTTTTAGGCCAGAACCAGTGTTCTGTAAATTTTGTTTCATTGTTTCAAGCAAAGCAATCAATTTTGTTCTCCTTTTGAGACTGCATTTTGGGCCATCCACGCTTTTGCTCTTAGAGTTCAATTTTTGTTAGTGGGCTGAACACATGTTTTTCAAGTTCCTGTAATAATTAAGATGTTTCAGTGTTTGTTTTGCATTAAATATTGTTTGTTATTGCTCAGTGCAACTTTATATTGGCCACCCAGTGGTCTGATGGGGATATTGTAAGTTGTAGAGTCAAAATAGGCTCATAGCCTAAATGGTGATGCTGCCAAAGTTTTTCTTTTATAACCTATTTTCCTGTTTAGTTTACTAGGGTTTTTGTGTTCTCAAAGTGGCCTAAGGCCCTGAGCTAGGCCTATGTAAAGTTTTATCAATTTTGGTTCATAATTAATGATTTAGGCCTAGTTTTTACTGTTGGTAGCACACCAGTTTGGGGGTAAAGTGTCAGGTAATCTTAGGTCCACAATAATGTAGCCTTGGAGTTAAGTTCTGGTTTATATTTTATTTTGAAGCCTCACATTTGGCACAACTTTTAAAGGTAAAATTTTTTAATTCGGTCAGTAACTTTTTGAGATATGAGCCAAATAGAAGGGCAATGTCCGCCAAAACTGAAATTTTGTTGTGATGTTAAAAATGGAATTATTTTATGCTTTAAACCTAGTCAAATGTTTTCAACCTGTTCAATTTAGTTGTAGAATTAATATTAAGGTGTAGTTTAACTGTTTTCCATGTCTCAAGTATTTTGCTGTATTCACAACCCCTGTTTTAGTGATTTTCTGAGTAGGCCTATAGCCTATCTCATTTCCTTTTTGCTGTAATTTCTCTAGTCAAAGTAAAACTGTCTGTCACACTTAAAATGTTTTTCTGTCACAATTTTCATGAAAATTTGTAAAATTGATTAAAACTGAAAAGTTAGCATTTTGTGGTTAGTAGTGGCAAATTGTCCAAACTGGAACAGTGGATATTTTTTGTGGCAATTCTACCTTTTGCACTGTTGACACTAATTGCCTACTGAATGTGTCTTAAATGGAAAAATATTGGCAAATTTTGGGGTTTACCAGGGTCCAGCTGGGGACTTGGTCCCACCGACAATGCCATGCAGATGATGGTTCCGGCCTGGTCCGTCCGCCTGCCCACCTAGGGGACATACATGGCCTTGGTCCCCACTTGCCGGAGCTGCAGGCCGACGCTCTTCTTTCCAGTGCCATGACGCCATAAATGAACTACTGTGATATGCCACTCCACCAATGAACTGTGATATTTTTGCTATTTATGTGTGACAGTATTTATTTATTTTTTTGTAGTCTCTATGTTAGGTTAGTATCCCATTAGGAGCCCGCCCTGCGCCACAGGTCTCCGGGTGGAATTATTTTTGTCAACCTCAAAATTCGGCACGCCAATTCTTTTGTGTATTTTGTGTTTGTAATTGTTATGTTTATTTATTGAAATTTATTTGTTGTTATTTATTTATTTATTTAATTTATCAATGCCAATTTTAAGGTTAAAGTTTCAGAAGGGGGATTTTTTTTAATTACCGTTGTTTTTGAATTTTGAATATCGATATTCTGGTTGGCCAACCTTGGTGACATTGACTTCTGGTAAAATTCTTTTGTTATCAAATTTATCACTGTGGACCTTTGATGTACCCGATTTTGCTCTGTTTTTGCTGTCGTTAATTTTGCTGTTAACTTTGGGTTAAAATTAAATTTCTGGTTCCACAAGTTGTTTTTTTTTTTGTTCTGAACTCCTGAGAGCGTTGGTGAGCCCCTCCCGTGGAGCGCCTTGGGCAAGCACGTTTCCAAAGGTCGGGTGCGCTTCCGCGGGGGTGCGGTTCAATAGGAATCATTTAAACTTTCCGTCTTCTTTTCCAGCACATTTTCTTTCGCTTTAAATCCTTTTTTTGCAATTAATTTCATAGCTCAATTTGCCTCTTTTTGGCATCTTGTTTTAAATAACTGACTACTGAACTTTTGTCTCAAGGGGCCTATTCACGTACGAGCTCAGTAGTGTTATCCCGCCGTCAGGTTAGGTTGGGTTGCTCACCAGGTGGATGATGAACCCTGTCCGCCTGGGCTCCACCTTGGCGTCCGTGATGCCCTCCTGGTTCAGCCTCTGGACGAACTGGTCCATTTCGAGTGGTCCGTACTCGTACTTGATGTTCCTCATCGGCTCGCCGGGGCTGCGCAGTAGTGTGGTCCCACCGCTAGGCCCCGCCGTGTCCTCCTCCCCTTGTAATGACTGTGGGAGAGTTTAGGTTTAGAATTTTGTTAACCCTTTGACAGCTAGAATTCTACATATAGGCTTTGGTAAAAATTACATTGCCCGAAAAGCCTATGTATGGGCAAGGGCGGAAGAAGCGTTGGACACCGAGAGCCTATATAGGCTCTTGAGTACTGTATTTAAAGCAATACCTTAGATGAATTTTTACTGATTTGTGATGAATTAAACTATTATAATATAACACATTTATTTGGTTTGTTTAACTTCCATGTAGTATATAGCCACTAAATTAGTAATGTAGTGGAGAACTTGTTGTGTAATCAAAATAAATTATGGTAACAAAATTATGTTTTATGAAGAAATTTTAAAATATATTCAGTTTTATTTGCAATTAATTGTCTTAAATAATCAGTTTACTTAGCAGCATTAAATTTCCTATGTTTATATGTTTTGAGTCTAAACCTGAACTTATTATTTTTTTTTATTGTTAAAATTTATAGTTATTTTGTACTAGTTTTATAACAACATATTTATTTTATTTTGCTTCTTCATGTTACCCCTTTAATTGCCAAAATTATGGTATCAAAAACATCACCTTATCATAACAACTAACGGATATTACATCAAAATTTTATGAAAAGGTACGAAAAGGCTTGATGCTCTAGCGTTCCAGCAACGTGATAAGCCTAGGTATTCGCACTCACACCCAATGTATGCCTGGTACTCAAAGAGTTAAAAGCTCATTGGTTTATAACAGTGGATGTTTTAGCTAAAAAAATTAATTTGAAATTGACCGATATAAACAGTACACAATAAACTTAATATAAGTATTAAATAATGATTTTACTTAAAACATTGTCAGATACATCTAATTCTAGACACCAGAGCTAACTAAAATATTACAGTCAAATAATTCCGAGCACCTCAGGAGGATCTAATACAGTACACTCCCGTTCATCGGACACGGCGACATCGGAACTCCGCTTCATCGGAACTGAAAATCTGGACATTATTAATTTTTTTTCTTACGAAATAAATAATTTTTCCGTTTTAGCACCTTCAATTTCCATTCGTTCTATCCGCACAACAGTGAAGTATCACATTTTGCATCAAATGTCATCAGGCGTTTTCCATAATCTGTACCCATCGATGTGATTTACGAGGCCGTGGAGTATTCGCACAAAAATAGAAAGAGGAAGGGGGCAGTAAGTGAACAATACATCTGCTTCGACCGCTTCCCAAACTGTCATTCAGTCAGTCTATATCGCGTCGCGACTGCACCTGTGTTACGTGGAAGTCAATTGACTGCTGGAATATGAAAATGGAATATGAGAATAAAGATTTTTTGGATCTTTATTTCCTGTGTTGTTTTTATTCCTATAGGTTCATTGTTACCATGTTCAAAGTTTGAGTGCCTTATTTTCATAAAATCTCTTGTGTTATCTTAAAACAAGAGTGAATACAATCACGATAGGTCACCGTACGGGCGGAAATGATGATTCACGACGGACTTTGCTTCATCGGAATTTTTTGACATCCGAACCGGCCGTCCGCCACATTAGTTCCGATGAACGAGAGTGTACTGTAATCATTCAGATAAAAAAATAACATTTGAACTATAACATTTGAAATTTTGGGTATCTCGTTGAGATTCTATATAAGATCGAGGACCTTTAATTTGGAGTTTTGACAACCAATGTAGAAAATTATTCTTTAAGGCGGGTTTACACATAACAATTTGTCTGAACGATATGACGGTGCATGCTAGACGGACCGTGTAAACCGCAAATCGTAACGACTTGTCAGAGTTGGAGCCAGATTGGAAGGTTTGTGGAAAATTGCACAAATCTCGTCAGTTTGCATCGACAAGTCGTAGCATGTAAACGGATACACCTGTCTTGACCGCAGTTTTGTGTTCGTCGACTCATATCTCGTCACGTAGATTTGAATGATTACTGTGCAAGTTCCATTTGTTGTTTAAGTTTTGAAGTTTTATTGCTTACTAGTTTTAAAGTTTATTTTGTTGAAGGAACAGAAATTTCAGACCTGTGTCAAGCCTCTCAGGAGTTCCTGATAGAGTTTATAGACTGTAAAAAAGCTCTCCTTGCTTGTATGAAAAATTAAAAGTAAAAATTATTCTGACAAAAATAAAAAGTACAAATGAGGGGAAAACACTGGCTGACTTGTACGGAAAGACGAAACGTGTGCATGCGCCATCATATCATCAGACAAATTGTTAGGTTTAATCGTTACGTGTAACCGAACGTCCAATATCCGACAAAACGTACCGACTTTTCATTGCAGTTTTGTCATTCAATTTATTGTTGTGTTACATTTTTTCCCATTCTTGGAATTGGACTGGTCTTACGCCACTAATGGTCAATTATGACAACTCTTCAGAAGTAATTAGTAAGTAAGTAAACTGTGACTATTTTTTTTTTTAAGTTATTTTACGACATTCCATTTAAAGGCTTAGTAAACTGTGATTAGGCGTTTTTAAAGGTAAATCAGATTAGTTATATCTTCGTTGTCTGGTCCCAAATGGGCTGATTAAGATGGAGTCTACTGTAATACATTTTCATCATCGAGAGATTCATCTAGTTTTAACTGGGTGTCTACTGAAATCTGATTTTAGAATTCCAGTATATTTCCAGTATTTCCAGTATATTTTTTTTTTCAAAAATTCCAGTACCATATCACTTGCAAACTATAAATTAAAACATGGAGTAACCATGATGACAATTTATTCATCTATCTTCTTATTTCTATAAGGGTTTTGTCTGTTACGTCCCTTTTTCTCTCGACCTACTGAACCGATTTTAAAGATTGAGGTGTCATTTTAAAGCTTAGGATATACCGCAGTGACGAATCGTAATTATAAAGGTCATATTGTTTCGGGCTTTGCCCCCCTCGCATTTGATTTATTTTTAGAGGGTGCTTTAAAATGTTAACCAACTTTTATTGCAAGTTATATAATGTGAATTGTAATTTAACAGCTGATTACCTTCAGATGAATTTTAAAAGCCAGATAGTAAACAAAAATAGATATTCACTCATACAGAATCATAAAATGCGCAATTTGCGCACGGGCCACCTCGTATAATCAATATTGAAATAAGTTCGATTTTTGTATAAAGATAAAAACTTATGATTATGATTAATATGTACTTTCCTACAATAACACTTCTTTCATATTTTTTTAGGCTACTGCTTTTTTGTGAAGGCCCCCGACTCACCCTATTGTCCTCTGTTTCTCCCACTTTATTTTGCATTTATTTAATATGAAAAATAATCATAAAGAACATTCAACAACAAAAAAATAATGAAATAGGTTAATACTTAAAAGTAAAAAAAAGGAAGAATATTGGAAAAGAAAAATAAATTTTGAGTATAAAATAAAACATTTTCTAGGCTCCATCTTTACACAAATAAATGTTTACATTTCTTGATGAACTATTTGAAGAGAACGACGAGTTTTCTGATTTTGGTTCGCAAACATACCTAAGCAGCAAAAATGACTTGTCAAATATTTTTTACATTATTATGTACGGATCAAATGACAAAAGCTTATGCATTTTAAAAATTACACATTTTAATAAAATTAAAAAATTCCAGTATCTATTTTGAAATTCCAGTATAATTCCAGTATTTCCAGTATGGAAATAAAATTCCAGTGTAATTCCAGTATTTCAAGTATTTCCAGTATCAGTAGACACCCTGTTTAAGCAACTCGGACTCTGGGTCCACTGACCTGCAGTATGAACCGGTTGTCCTTGACTTGTAGTTTACCCGTGACGCTGCACACGCCGACACTGTTCTTGCCCTCGACCGGCGCCAGCTCGCGCGCCAACTCCGGGTCCAGCTGCACCTGCGCCTTCACGCACTTGACGGGCAACTTGAGCACGTCACCGCGCCTGACGGAGAGGATCGTGGGCGCCGTCACCTGCTTGCGGTCACCCTGCGGCAAACAAGATTGACCATCAAATTAAATACCCCCGTTGCAGTAGACCTACGTACTCACCAAACTTCCAATAGAATTTGAGATATTTTACTTTCCCCACACTAGGAAATGAGTATATTGATGCCGTGGGGTGTTGTTAGAAAATGTAGGCATTGACTATGTACACTACCGTGAGTAGACTTCTCATAGCATAGGCGTGTTTGAAACATATTGACGGTGGTGTGATCTCGTGCGGGCGTACATGGAAGTACAAGAGTCATATGATAGGCGAGTCAGTGCTACCACTCTTCTCAATCAAGGATTAAACCTTTTATAATGGAGGTTTTTGTTTATGTTGTGATGAAATGTTTTTGCAGCATTGGAATTTTAGCTAAATAACAACAACATCGATGGCAGCGTTTCTGGTGCCGGCATACACGAAATTTTCAAATTTTTGCCTCAAACTAAATGCATTGGATGAGAGGTCTATTCAAGGTAGTGTACATAGTCAATGATATAGGTTAATCCCCAATAATTGATAGCAGTGGCGGATCCAAGGCGGAGCAGTCAGCTGCCGTTGTGGAAGGTTGTTTTCCTTGTTTGCTCTGCAGACTGTTCCAACATGAGTGACCTTTGTGTAGTGTGTAGTGATCCGGTGCCTACTGATAATGAATTTGCACTGTGTTCTGCTAATAAATGTAAGTTACATTTTGAGTGTGCTGGGGTTTCTGAAAATACATGGGTTAATATGGGAAACAGACAAAAAACTTGGAAATGTAAAATTTGCAGAGGAAAAGCATTAACTTCTGATTCTTTATCTAAAATGCATGAAGAATTATTAGGAAAAATGCAGGAAACTATTAAAGAACAATTTAGTGTTTACACTTCTAAATTTAATGAAAAAATAGATGAGCTCACTAAGGCTGTTGAATTTGTAAGTGGTAAAATAGATGAATATGAAGAGCGAATTTCTGTTTTTGATAACAAAGTCAAGGATTTAGAAAAACAAAACAATCTGCTGTCTCAAAATACAGATATGCAAAATAAGTACATGTTGTTACAAGACCAGTTTGATAGTCTTGAGCAATATAATCGCAACAGAAATATACAGATTGATGGTGTCCCTTGTGATGACCAGGAAAATATTTCTACCATAGTAGGAAAATTGTCTAACATTATAGGGGAACCTCTTAATTTTGAAATGGACATACAAGCTGCCCACAGAGTGCCCACACAACGCAAATCTGGAGTTAAACCTATCATTGTTCAGTTCACTAACAGACAAAAAAGAGACGTTTTTTTGAAAAAGGCTAAACAGGTTAAAATACAATCAACTCAGTTCAATAATTCAGTTCCCAAAACATTCATCTATGTTAATGAACATCTTACTCAACGCAATAAAGAGTTGCTATACAAAGCGAAGAAATTGAAAGAAATGGGTTACAAGTATGTGTGGCCTAAAGAAGGAAAAATTTTTGCCAAGCGATCTGATTCAACTAACCACAAAGCAATATTGATCAAGTCTAGTTCTGATTTAGAAAAAATAATCAAATCGCTAGAAAAGTAAATTGGGTTATTTATTACTCCCCAAACTAGGTTCCATACGTCTGTATGTCTGTTGAAATTTGCAACCAAAACAATAAACTGGATATATTTCATTTAAACATAAGAAGTTTGAGAAAAAATTTTGATGAGTTTTATATTTATCTGGTAAATTAACATAAAACATTTGAAATAATAATATTGTCGGAAATATGGATTAAACAAGGAGAAGAGGAGCGGTACCAACTTCCTGGTTATAACATGATAATTCAGCCGAGGCCTGATAACCAAGCTGGTGGAGTTGCCGTCTACGTGACCTCTGGACTACAACACTCTTATCAGCCGATACTACTACCTACTGCTGAGATTGTCCACCTTTCCTTCAAAGTTAAAAATTCACAGAATCACCCTTTTAATGTTTCGTTATATGCAGTTTACAGATCATGTAAATTTCCATTTACAGCTTTTAAATCTGATTTTTAAAATATTTTACAAAAAACTGTAGATCCTACTTTAATTGTGGGGGACATGAATATTTGCACATTAAAAAATACAGGCTCTGGCCCAAACTATATAAGTCTTATTTCTGCTTATGGGTTTAAAAATTACATCACAGATCCAACTAGAATTGTAAACAATTCAATTTCCTGCCTTGATCACATATTGATTAGAAACTCTAGAGGTATAAATTTTAAATGTTCTGTTACAATGTTAGGAATAACTGATCGTTTTGCTGTCACTGCTGAACTTTCCTGTTATAATAATGCATTTAAAGAAGTTATAAATGCTCCAGTGTACACTAGAGTTATATATTGTTATATATTATATATTATATAATATTATATAAGTTATATATTATATAACTTATAATTTATAACTTATAATTATAAGTTATATATTATATAAAATGAAACTAGAGTTATAGATGATGTGTTGTTACGTAGACATTTGTTGTTAGCTAAATGGGACAAAGTTTATTCAGTTGCTGATATAGATAAATCTGTTGAACAATTTTATTGTATTTACAATTCATGTATTGATTCATCTTTTAGACTAAAGAAATTAAATAGTAACAACAGAAAACGAAAGCCATGGATTACTGATTCGCTAGTGTCATTGATAAATAGAAAAAATAATTTATTTAAAGCGTTTATAAAAAATAGAGAAAATCAAAACCTTAAAGAAGAATATTATAATTTGTCAAAAATTGTCACAAAAAGAATAAGAGGGGCAAAAATTAATTATTATTCTAATATGATTGAGAGAAGTCATGGCGACAGTAGAAAATACTGGTCTGTTGTAAGAGATATAATGAAAAAAAGTAAACATAGTATAAAAAATATCAGCTTTAACAATGTATGTTTACCTGTAAAAGACAATGAAAATATTATATGTAACCATTTTAATAATTATTTTATAAATGATGTAAACAATTAAAGGTTTGATTCTTTTGGTTGTGATATGTTTTTAGATAAGGATCCAGATAACTATGATGTTTGTTTTGATAAGTTCACAATTAGTATTAATGATGTAATTAGAATAATTTCCAATATGAAAAGTAAAAAAAGCTGTGGGTTGGATGGCATTAGTATAATAACAATCAAGGAAAACATAGACATTTTTGCACCTGTTCTTACTGATATTTACACAAAGTCATTAACTCAGGGTAGATTTCCTTCTTGTTTTAAGGACGCAGTAGTTGTGCCTGTATATAAATCAGGTGATGAAACACTTGTATTGTCATACCGTCCAATTTCATTGATTTGTAGTGTTGCTAAAGTTTTTGAAGTATTTATTAAAGAAGAACTATTAAAATACTTTTTCAACAAAAATATTTTTTCAACAAAACAATATGGGTTCTTGCCAAATCGTGGGACTGATCTGGCAATTGAAAATCATGTAAATGAGATTGTTTCATCAATTGATAAAGGCAAATGCACGTTAGCTGTTTACTTAGATTTTAAAAAAGCCTTTGATGTAGTAGATATTGATATATTGTTAAGGAAAATAAAAGGTTATGGAATTGGAGGATTGGCCTATAAATTATTAGAGTCATTTTGTAAAAACAGAAGACAATCGGTAAAAATAAACAATGTTCATAGTGAGTTGTTGAATGTCCAATTTGGGGTGGCCCAAGGAGGAGTGGTTGGCCCTTTATTTTTTGTATTATATATTAATGATTTGCTAAATAGTCAGTTGAGTTCATCCATATTTGCGTATGCAGATGATACTGCCATTGTGTGTTCTGCCTCAAATACTCAAGAATTGAAAGATAAGATCAACCAAGATCTGAACATTGTATCAAACTGGCTAATATCCAACAGGCTCTTAATAAATAACTCAAAGTCTAAGTGTATTTTGTTTTCTGGTTTTAACTCCAAAAGAGAAGATGTAATAGATTTTGATTTGGTTTGTCATGGTCATCAATGTCTGTATGAGTGTTCTTGTGTAAATATAGAGATAGTTGATTATGTAAAGTACCTAGGAGTTTTTATTGACTGTAATTTAAAGTGGAACAAGCATATTGAATATTTAGCTGCTAAATTAAAGAAAATAAATTATGCTCTGTACTACATGAGAAATTTTGTAAGAAGAGAACATTTAAAGCTTGTTTACATGTCATGATTCGAGAGCACGGTACGTTATGGCATTATCCATTATGGGGGAACTTATCCAACATTGTTGAATCCTATAATCATGATCCAGAGATTTGTAATAAGAACGATGCATTTCCTAAAGAAGTACGATAGGATGTCTTATTTATTTGCAGAACATAATTATCTTACTTTTAATCAATTGTATTTATTGTCAAGTTCACTCCACATGCATAAGTTTTTCAGTAATTATAGCATAAAGCAGTTTAGAGTTAATACTCGTGCATCACAGTTTGTGACCCTCAACATCGATAATTTTAAGAAAGAATGTTCTAGGAAACAATTTTGTTACTCAGGCAAAGTTATTTTTAATAGAATATTTGTACACTTTGGAAATGACATTCTAAATGAAGGGAAGCCACATTTTAAGATGAAAGTTAAAGAAGCAATTGTTGATAATGAGTTGGATATTTAATGAGGTATAGGTTAGGAACTTTTGCAACTGTTGTGTTATTAAATGTATATATTTTATGTAACAGTTAAGATTGTATCAGATTATTTTATTTATTGTTATTTGTTTATTTAAATGGATTTATCCTTGTTACAATTTTTTAGTATACAGTACTTATTTTCCATCTGGATCTATACACAGTAAATAATAAGTAAGTGTCACGATTGAACACGGACAATTGATGAAGTGTGCTGTTTTGCGAACAATTTAAAGGATTTTGTCTGCTGACTGTAACCAATAACATGTCTATGTAAAATGTATTTTTTAATATTAAATTCCACGCGAGCTCTGTGAGCTCTTGGAATGTAAAAAGTATATTTGTAAACTTTCATGAATAAACAGGTTGTCTATTGTCTATTGTCTATTGTCTATTGTCTATTGTCAAGGGGGGGCTAAGGGGGCTGTTACTACTCTCTGTGTTTTATTTATAATTTATTTTACAATTGCCTGCATCAGCTGTCTTAATATTTTCAAAAGTCATATTTACATATGATAGTTTGTTTACGTTTGAAAATAATAAAAAAATGAATACTTCTTGTTCACTAAACCAGACATGATTTCTCTCTTTTATCTTTTCTCTTTTAAGATAAACCACCACTCTGTTTCCCTACCAATAGTTTAATTGATTTTTTTTAGTTTGATTCTGAGTCCTCCTCCGGAATGGAAGTGGCGGGGGACAATAACCGTGATGATGATGATGGTAGTGGGGGCACCGGTGGTGGTTCTAACAGGGGCTATAACCCCCCCCTTGGGAGCCAAGGAGGGGCGCCGCGACGGCCCGGAGCGGGCGCCGGCCCATGTCGGGCGCAGGCCGGGTGATAGGGCGCCGGCAAACCAGCGCACGTTTTCCCGATATTTTTCAATGTAAACTACTTTGTGTCTGTTATGCACACTGTGAAATAAAAACATCACCCCTAAAAATATTTGTTCTTAAAAATGATATTATAATGTCCTTTTCTGGTTATTCAACTAGACGACACCGTCATTTTAGTGTCTCTATTGGTACGCCATCTCAATCGGTGGGGCACCAATTCTGAGGCTCCCAGAGTCCCTCTGTGTGTGTATGCCGAGTCTTTGTATAGTTACGAGGCGGAGATGGGGAGTGACGTATTCCATCCTCAAGTTTAAGGGCCCTTTTACATCGCGTCGAGCGACGCCAGGCTTGCGCCCGCCGCGTGTTGCTCGAATCGCTGTAGGCCTATACCTTATTGGATGACGCGCGACAGATGTACACATGGATATCGAGAAAGGCTCCAACGATTTTCTTCGAATTTTTCAAATAAAACAGTTCTGGGATAAAAATGATAAGGCCTATATATACAGGTTTCCATGTCAGGAAAATCTTCTTTCGGGTACTTTGTCAATTGTTATACATAAGCCAGCTAATTTTTTTATGTTATTTTGATCTGCAGTATTAAAGACCACATAAATTGAAAGAAGACTATTTACTGAGCATTGTGTTAAATTTCACTTTTTTAAGTCTTACGGTTTTTCGGTTCTACATCCTTAAAGTTAGAAATGTCACCGATGATCGCGGTGAACGCATTTCCGCCCGCGGCCTCACACCGAGCCTGCTACAAGTACGCAGCCAAGTTTACAATGCGCTGCGACGATTAGGTTATATTTGTTATTGATGTATTGGTCAGAAATACTTTCACTAACTCAAAACAAATCACACGGTAGTGATAAGTCATACATAAGACCGACTAGACAGCTATAACTAACCCAGCGTCACAGCCTTCAGCGGAGATGTGTTCACCACGATCATCGGTGACATGGCTGACTTTAAGCAAGCCCAACTCAAAAACAGTAAAACTTAGAAAAGTGTAATTTTCACATGATGTTCAGTAAATAGTCTTCTTTCAATAGATGTGTTTTTAAGGCCGCACTTCGAATAACATAAAAAGTAGTTAGCTTAGTAAGTAAAATTAAGTTCTTTCTTTATAATGTTTACCAATGGTTACGCTATAGTCAGGAGCAATAGAACAGGCGTGTCAAGGTCAAGTTTTTTAATAAGCCAGCTGATTTTTGCTCATTTAACTACATGTTAATTAGCTTGACCTTCACCCGCCCGTTCTATTGACGCCGACTATAATTACATTAGTTTTTAACAATGGTCTTATGAAGTACAAAACTAAAAAAAAGAAATAATGAAGAAGCTGACTCAACGGTCAAAGTACAAACCAAGTGTCCAAGTTAACATGTGGTTTTTCATTGTAGCCAGTTACTTAATTGCCGGATGGTACTATAATAAAAACGATACTTTTTCTATTGTACTTTGTATAGGTGATTATGAATATATTTAGATAAATATAAGTAAAGGAAATGGATAATACAACTAAGCACTTTTTAGAGTTGCAATTGAATTCAAAACTTAAGAAATAGTAACAATAATGAAATCATCTGTTAACAAAAGAATTAGAACATCTGATCCGACAATAAATAAACCAGAGTGCAGCATCCGCAACGGTAGTCCTACATTAAAACAGTCTGAAAGGCCGAGTCTCATCACTTGGTGCCGACGCACTTGATTTTATTATACAATAATGGCCAGTTTTTGTTCATTGAAATGTACTGTGTCCGTGTTGGAGTCTCTATTTAATTTTAATACTACAACAACTTCACTATTGAATGATTAATGTAATTGTAACTGTACACACTCTATAATAGGTCAAAAAGACCCAAAACCATGGTAGTGAAACTATAACCCCTCCGGATCACTAGACAGAGCAGAAATATTGTAAACCACTCTTTTACTATAAGTTCACCACATGTGATGTACATAACTTGTGCGCCAGGCCTATACGTGATCTAGTGGTTAATCCATGATGAGATGTACTGTATTAATAACATTTTAAAATATTAACCTACCTACCTATTACCGACTTAGTATATTAAAGTTAAAAGTGTGAACACGAGAGTGTACCATTTCAATACGAAATAAAGATAATGGAAATTTAGATAGCAAAAGTGATAGGCCTATAAAAACAAACCAATTTTTTTAAAGTTAGTGTATACATTGTACTTTCAAAATAAATTCTTGTTAAATATTAATGATAATAAGAGCAATGAAAGTTGGCCAAACTGTTGTTTGTAATAAAAATTGATTGGCAATTAAGTATTGCTTTCCAAAGCGATGGGTGAAGAAATGACATGAAACTGCAAACTGCTACTTTTAACACTTAAATTTCAAAAACTTCCCCAAACCACCCGCCGGTCTGGCCGTCGATCGGGGGGGGGGGGGGGGGAGGCGCAGACCCCCCGGTTAGCCCCCCCCTTATTAATGTTTTAGATCCGCCACTGATTGATAGTGAATACCGAATTGTATCAATATGTATCACACTCTTATATCTCCTCATAAACATTATGGAGGTCAGTATGTGGGTTTGATGCTATGAGATTGTAGTAAGCAAATAGGTCAAACCGTATCTAGTGAAGGTATATAACAAATTTTACAAATTCATATCAATAAAATAAATAATATGGAGGTTTTGTTTATTTTCCACAAGAATAACATGCGAAACATATTTTTTTTTTTTATTTCATCAATAACCAGCTAAGCTAAGCTAAAACTTCTAAATACTGAATTTTTTTAGAGTTCTTTTTAAAATGGTTCTGGTTAAAATTATTAAATTTTAACAATTTTCAAAACCCTATATTTTACTCATATAAAACCCAGTTACCATAATCCGATCATGCTGATTCGCAAACTCATGATAATAAGCATGGCCTTACACGACCGTACAAAGTTTCATATAAATCAGAGGTTGGGAGGACCCCACCACGATCTGCTCCCGGCTGATGACCAGGTCGAGCCGCAGAGGGTGGCCGGCCGGGGGCTGGGTGTAGACCTCGGGCAGCACCAGGTGCTGCGGCCGCAGCTCTCGGATCAGCTTGTTGGCCTGGCTGTAGTTGAGGCTGGTGTCGATCGGGCAGTGCAGCGCCTTCATGGCCACCGGCTGGAACGGAGCCAACGCCTCCAGGTACGGGAAGTCCGGCTCTGCGGGAAAAACCCTTACAGTTCAGTATACCAGCAACAGCTAAATGACTTTGTTTCATCAGGCGATTTTTAAAAGCCGTTGTCATTTTAGTGCGTTGGGTACTTGTTCGTTATGTGGATGACACTAGTATTTGAAGGTTTTTTTTAAATCACACATAATGAATAAATCAACTATTTTCATTTTGATTGATTAGTGTTCCTGGATAAAGATATAGACTTATTCAAAGTTTAAAATATCTGTTATATAGTTTAATACATCTGTATATGATCCTGTTGAAACCCTGTGTGGTTTCGCGATTCGGCGATTATACACAATCTTCAGACACTGTATAAGAGCTTAACTTCCCTCACTAGGTCCGTCATAGTTTATTAAAATGAAATTTGAAATAAAAAGTGAATTATTTCTCATAAATACAAACACTTGTTAAGTAACATTTAACCAATGCAAAATTAACTGGCCACTTCATCCAGTAGTGTAGTCAGTCAATATTTAAATAGCAAAAGTAAAAAATATAAGAAAACCAAGCATGAATTGCATAAATTAGGGGTAAGTCGGAATAAGAATATTCTATGAAAATTGTACGAGAATTACCAAATTTGTTATAGAATGATTGTTTTTTAGTTCTGATTAACAAAGGCAGACATGTCTGCAAAAATCCAGGCAAATGTATCTCCTCCCATGGCTGCCACACATTCTCAGCCAAATTGACAATGCGCTTCGGCAGTTAGGTTAAGTTTGTTATGGCTAAATATGTCAAAAATACTTTCAAAAGTTATTCTTCTGAATTATGTTTTATAGCTATAAGGTATCTTGTTTTGAATAAAAGAGACAAACTGAGCAATATACTATCTAACCTAACTACTGCAGCGCTTAAATTAGTGCACCTACATCTACAAAACAAACTGTACCTTGTATTGTAAAGCAAGGTTTGGGGGGGACGTAGTAAAAACTTCTGCTTCTCAACTAGGTAGAATCAGTAGAACTAGGTTCGTCAGTCTCAGTTTATGTCAGTCACAAATCTTAAATCATAAATCTTGATTTTTTTTGTATACTGGCCTAGCTCAGCTCAATAAGGACTATTCGTCATTAACCTAGAGCATGCTAGAATAGTTTGAAGATTTTTTTTTTTTTGAGGGAGAGGCGGAAAAATGCATTACGCACACAGGTGGCCAGCCTGTAGTGTGGGGCTCCCCTAAAAAAACGGGTTTACCCACTAAAAAACCTCCTCTACTCTTTAGGAATCTAACCTGGAATTGTTTATCACATTACGTCAGGCTAGGCCTAAATTTGGCTTACGCCCGTCGGGCTCGCTCCTTATCCAGCCGCTCTATCAAGGGATCTGGGCCACTTCGCAGTCCAGATCGGTTTTCTTTTCCAGGAGGATGCCCCGGACGAACTGTGACAAACAATCCCAGTTGCCCTCATCCTCCAAAATCTTTTGGCAGACCGAGTCCACCGAAAATGCACCAAATATTTGTGTGGCCTCCAGGCGGGGCCCTTCCCAACGGGGACAGCGGAAGAATGTGTGTTCCGCATCGTCGGGAACACCCGGGCAATAAATGCAGTCCGGTGAACCGGTCTTTCAAATCCGGTTCAGGTACGACGGAAAATAGCCGTGACCTGTCAAAAATTGGGTCAGGTAGTAGTCCACCTCCCCATGCCGCCGTTCCACCCATGGTTGGACCTGCTTGATAAGTCGCGCAGTCCATCGTCCTCGGGTGTCGTGCTCCCAGCTGTGTTGCCACTGCTGGAAGGTTCGGGAGCGCTCTTCTGTTCTTGCCGTGTCCTTGCCGATCTCGCCACGTCTCTGATAAATCGCTTTCCTCTCCCCTGCCAAGAGCTTGACAGGGATGACTCCGGCGACCACCAGGACGGCAGGCTCGGACACTGTCCGGTAGGCGGAACACACCCGGAGCGCAGCTTGACGCTGAACCCGGGCGAGTCGCAACCTGTAGCACTCCTTATCTAGAGCGCCTGCCCACACCTCTGCCCCGTAAAGGAGCACGGACTGGACCGCGGACATCAACAGACGTCTTCTGCTGGATCGAGGACCCCCGACATTGACCATCAGCCTACTAAGGTGAGTAACTACCTTAGCGGCCTTGTCCGCCGTACGGAAGATCTGATCCCTCCAGCTTAACTTGGTGTCCACCATAACCCCAAGGTATTTGGCGGCACGAGTTGATGAGACCACCTCCCTTTCCACTCGAAACGGGACGACGGTGTCGATCCTCTTCTTCGTGAGAATCACGATCTCCGTCTTACTAAGAGCAAGCGAGAGACCGTGATCGGACATCCAGTTGTTGCAACCCGCATAACTCGGTTCAACTTTAGTTGGGCCAGCTCAATGTTGCGTGCAGCAATGAGAGCTGCGACGTCATCGGCGTACCCAACCAAAGTGGTTTCCTCAGGCATCTCGGACCTCAGGAGGCTGTCATAGGCAACGTTTCAGAGATCCGGGCCGAGTATTGAACCTTGTGCGGCACCAGAAGTGACTTCCATCGTCCGCGTTCCGTCCCTCGTGTCATAGATCAGGCTTCGAGAGCGTAGATAATCCTCGATGAGCTGCAACAGATATGCAGGAATACGAAAGGTGTTGCGAAGCGCATCCAACATATCGACCCACCTCGCCGAGTTGAAGGCATTCTTGACATCAAGCGTAACAAGAAGCACTACTCGGCGGGAGAAATGGTTGTGGCTCTCGGCTCTCTCCACAGCTCTCTGAACTTCGGTGACAGCGTCGATCGTTGACCGTCCCTTTCTGAAGCCGTACTGACGGGGGCATAAGTCCCCGGCAGCTTCCACGGCAGAAGTCAGGCGGGAACGGATCAGCTTCTCGAACAGCTTCCCAGCCGTGTCCAACATGCAGAGAGGCCTGTGGGACGACGGCAGTTCGGGATCACCTTTGCCCTTGCTGATCAGTACAAGCCTGGCTGTTTTCCAGGGAGCCGGAAACACCCCTTCTACCAAACAGGCATTGTACATTCTCAACAACAAGTCAGCGTTGATTGAAAATACTTTCTTTAAAGCCTCACTGGGAATCCCGTCCGGGCCAGGAGCCTTGTTGCTCTTCAGGGAGAGAACGGAGGTTTCCAGCTCCTCGAAAGTGAAGAGTGGAACGTCCTCTATCCGTCCGAAGTCAACCAGCGGTCGCTGTGGATGTTCAGGAAACAACGCAGCGACGATCCTCCCCATGGTGGCACCCTCCATGATGGAAGGTGGAGAGCGGGCGCCGAGTTTCTGTGTTACAAGTTTGTAACCCAGGCCCCACGGGTCGGAGTCAACGTCGTAACGAAGTCTCCTCCAGCTATTCGCCTTGCTCCTGTTTATCGCCTGGCGGGGAGATTTTCTCGCAGCTTTATAGGCCTCCGACTTACGAACTCTGTCTGCGGGAATTCTCGCTCTTGTGGCGGCTCGTCTAGTTCTTAAACATGTTCTTCTGAGTTCCGCAATCTCTTCAGTCCACCAGTAAACGGGTTGTTTGTCGCGTCGGGGTTTCCTTCGCGGCATAGACTGGTCGCAGGTAGAGACGATCAGTTCCATCGTGGATGTTACTAGTGCCTCGGCCCCAGCCTCACCAGGATTCCCCTGTGCTCCCCGAGAGATGACTTCGGTGAACTTGACCACGTCCAGTTTGTTGGTGTTCCACCGGCGTGGCCCTTCCCGAGATGCGGAAACTCGACGATTTGCCTGATCATGCAGGTCAAAAACGATGTATTGGTGGTCGCTACCCGTGTAGTCCTCCACAACCCTCCAGCCAGAGATCCTCGGAAGGAGCGACTCAGACGCAAAGGTGACGTCGGGGATCGTGCCTCTCTGCCCGGGGCGCCGAAAAGTAGGTGTGTCGCCCTGGTTGAGGACGACAAGACCGGCCCTGGCGATGAAATCCAGGATGTATTTCCCCCGGGAGCTGGTAGAGGGCATTCCCCACTCGACGGCCCTGGCGTTGAAATCGCCACCAACGACGACATGCCCGGTGGTGCCGAGAACGCACTCCTCTAGGCTATCTATCTTGTCGCGGAAGTCCTGGACGGCCTCGTTGGGTGTGAGGTAGCAACTGAAGATAGTCACGTCCCTACACCGAACCCAGACGAATCCTCGGCCGCGCCCGTGACTCCGCACCAAAACATCTCGTGTATTACGTGCCCAAAATGCAGCAGTACCGAGGCTGTCCGAGATCCAAATGTTTGGGTCTCTGTCCCGATACTGTTCACTGATAAGGAGCGCGTCAGCACCAAGTTCTCGGGCGAGCTGATCTAGAAGGTTATCAGGTCCCCAGGATCTATGAAGGTTGGCCTGGAGGATGCGAATTACCGGCCGCTGCCTTTTGCCTGTTCAAGTGTTGCTCTGAAGGCACCGCACTGACCAGACCCGGGTAAGTGACCGAGGGCACTGGAGCCTGAATCCTTGCAGAGGAAGCAGGAGGGGCTCGAGGAACATTCCTTACGTTTGTGGCCCTGGCTTCCACACTGGAAGCAGTTGGCACTCCTGTCGGGCCCTTTACAGTTTCGGGAGGAGTGGCCGAAACCGAGACAGCGGAAGCATCTCGAAACTACCACCCTCCGTTTGAGCCTGCAACTGACCCAACCGACTCTGAGGTGCTGAGGGCTAAGCAGCTTATTGGCGTGCTTTTCGCTCATCTCAGCAACAGCCATCCGGAGTTGACTTCGGTTAGGCTTGGTCAGCCATACCCTCACTCCATCGGCCGGTATCTCCGGGAGTGCCACCTGGATCGCACGGGTCACCTCATCTTCGGTGGAGAGGACATCAAGGTCCCGAATCTCGACCGAACACTTCGGTTCTAGGGCCTTGATGGAGCCTTTGTCCCCAAGTGCAGTCTTGAGGGAAGCGGCAAAACCGATCTTGTCACTCGACTTCCCCAGTTCGAGGAGGACATCCCCGTTCTGGGTTTGCCGAATAGACTTGATAACGGTGTCGGTCTCTTCCGGTTTGGCCTGCGATCTAATCTGACCCAGAACATCGGCAAAAGATCGCCCCCCTAAGGGCTTGATCAAGATTGCCTCCGTCCTGGGCTTCTTAGGCCTGGGTTGTTTAGGCTTTCTGACAGACTTGCCAGAGGCCTCCCCAACCGGGTTTGAGACTTGCGTCCGCTCCACCCTCGACGCACTTTTCGAAGCTGCCTCCGCTTGCTTCTGCTTCCTCCTTTCTTTCTTAGACAGGCGCGTCTTCCAGCCCCCCAAAGGTGTTGAGGCAGAGTTTGCTGCCAAGGCAGGATTAGCCGCCGGAGCAGGAACCTCTGCAGGAGTAGCCGCTGGAATCACGGCAGCGCCCGGGGCGGATTCAGTAGCCTGGACAGGAGATGTCTGCGATGCCGCAGTGACAAAAACCGGTCTCGGCACTGAGTCCACCTCAACAAGCTCAGGGCTTCCCGGCGAAGAACCGCTCTGCCTCTTCTTTCGCTTTCTGGCTTGAGTCTGGGACTCAGCCAGATGAGCTTGAGTTGAAGCAGAGATGACTCGGTTCGTGTCATCGCGCTCCTGCTTCACTGCCTTTAGCCTGATTTTCCGGCATTCCTCGATTTCTTCTAGAGCATCTTCGAGTTTCGGGATCCCCTCTTTTATCGCCTTGTTTATGTTCTTTTGAATTAGGAGGACCTTGGCCATCTCCTTCAAAAGAACTTTCATCTTCTTCAGACATGAGTCTTCCTCCTCGTGGGCGTCGTCCTGCTGCTGCCGAAGCATTTGCAGCTCGAATGCCGCACGAAGAGGGCTCTTCCTGGGAGGGATTCCTTCATCCTGGCTAGAGGTGTTACCGGCTCGGTCACACCCATACCCAGATCAACCTCATCTTTCTCCTTTCCGGTTACGGCCGATGATCCAGCGACACCAGCAGCCTTGAACGGGGCCGGCGGAGGGGAGGTTTTAATTCCAACCGTCGGCGTCCCAGTCTTTGAGGTCGGAGACCTCTGCACAAGTGAGCTGCGCCTAAAAGCAGCCTGTTCGTTCTCCTTTCCAAGATTCGTGTTTTGTAGTTGACAATCCATACTGTTTTGTAACCAGCGCATCGTGCGGCAAGAGGCGGCCCTTCATCGGCCGAGAGCGGGTACACCCTCGGAGGTCTACCCCCCGTAGGAGATAAGACACCCCTACCCCGGTACTCCGGGGCCCTAACCTCCGTTTGCCCAGCACCGATACACAAAATGTGCCGGACGTGCTGGGGGTCGCACCGTGGCAATGCAGAGTCCGATCCCTGCATCCATGCCGCACTCCCTGACTAAGGTCCGAAGCGGCTGGCTTCTGACGACACACTGGAGGAGACCATCGGCAGTGCGAGGCACACATCAGTCCCTGCAACACAACAGGGACACTCCCAGGACCCCCCAACATGCGCCGGTCGAAAGAAGGTGGAGAGACACCCTTGATTCGGGGTCGAAAACAAGAAGGTGAGCAAGGTTAGCTCAGGAAAGAATAAAGACGGTGAGCTAAGACCTGAAAGATGAGAAGAAAGGCCCTAGCTCGGGAAGAACTGTGAGGAGGGTCTCACAGCTTGGCTCAGGTACCCCGGGGTCGCCAAGAAACACCCGTACAGTGGAAAGCCCACTGCCCCTGAGGGGAGAATAGTTTGAATAGTTTGAAGTTGAATAGTTCAGAATAGTTTGAAGATACCCTATGGTCATATGTTAGTGCTGGTATAATTTTTTCCACAGGCATTTTTAATAACCATTAGGTCCTGTGTTACTAAAGTTTTATTTAAATACCCTCACTTACAAATATGTTCTTGGTAGTCTTGTAGGGCATATGTTGCATATGCAGGTTTTAATTGTCAGGAATCTACCGGGGTAAATTACTGATCATACATTAGTTTATCATGATATTTGCATTTAAAGTAAAAGTTGGTTTTAGTTGTATGTTGTAACATTTAAGACAAGTATATTGTTTGGAAACAGTCAAACTTTTAGAAGAGACAGAACAAACTTTTACAACATACCAGTAAAAATTATGGTGTGTTGTGGATTTGAAGCCCACATCTCCACGAAGTGAACAGCATCCCCGAACCGAAGACTGGGATGGCCGCAAAACACCACACATGGCTAGAAACACAACCTCAATGAAAACCAACTCCCATTTGGAGGTAAAACTTGATTATGAAGGCCAGTGATTGATGGAATTTGAGACTGATGAACTAAGTAATCTGCAGTTTTAAAAGAAAATAAATAAAAATTCAAGCCTGCAGGAGAATTTGGATTAAAAAAACTTGATTTTTAAATACCATATTGCATGCATATTTTTTTTAAAGGGTAAACATAATTTGTACCCATGATAGCTGGGACAACACACTAATAAAGGAAAACAAGTTAAACTGCATACCATCATCTTATTTTAGAATTTATAGCCTAACGTAACACACTAAAATCACAGTGAATCATGGTTAATTAATTGGCATTTTGTGTGCATAAAATATACCTGTCGAAAGTCAGTGCTGAAACCTTCATCGTAGATGTGTTTAAAATGTTTGAGACGGCCGGATTTGATCAGCTGAGCATGAGGGAATGGCTCCTCAGGTAGGTAAACTTTGTTCTGCTTGGCTTGTGACAACCTACAAACATCAATACAAGCACAATTGAGGCAAAATATCAGATTCAATACTGAAATGATAATCCCTCTTATATTTTTAATGCAACTTTGATTGACAATGATAAATACCCCCGTCGCAGCAGACCTGCGTACTTAGCGAATTTCCAATGCAGTTTTGGTAAATTTCTATTTACCCATAAAACCCATGGGGATGAGAGTATGTAATTTGGCCACCATATGGGTTTTTTTGGTAAATGTAAGTTAAACCCTACCTAGTGAATGTACATACCAAATTTTATCAAGTTATGGTGTTATTTTCATTTTCCCCATAAACCCCATAGGGGTGAGTACGTAGGTTTGAAGCCATATGGGTTTTGTAAGCAAATATAAGTTAAACACTTGATAATGAATGTACATACCAAATTTTATCAAGATATGTCAAAAAATAAGCAAGATAGAAGGTTTTGTTGATTTCCCATAAGCATAACATGGAAAACATAGTTTTTGGATTTTCTCCATAACCATTTAAGCTAAGTAAAAAAATCAAAATACTAGATTGTTTGTTTTTTAAGCTCTTTTAAATGGTTTAAGTTAAAATTGTTTAATTTTATAAATTAAAGTTAAAAAAGCCAAAACCCATTTTTTACCCTTTTGAAACCCCATAAAACCCCGTTCCCATGGTCCGATCATTCTGGTTCGCGAACTCAACCTAGTAGATGCTGACTTACACCCCTGTACCAAATTTCATCAAAATCAGAGGTTCCGTTCAAAAGTTATCGTGTTCACGGACACATAGATATATATATATATAT
>CM061536.1:7094622-7226968 GCA_030545055.2 Neoaliturus tenellus | reverse complement strand
GGGTACATTTTTAAGAAATTGAATATTACTATCATACCAAAGCAAATATTTATTCAAAACATAAATATTGATCCTAATGACGCCATTCCAAGCTGAAGCACTTTAGGATGAGTACACGCATACAGAAAAAAATCAGGAATATAAAATATAATACCAAACCCAAAACGGCCTGTAATAATAGTGAAAACATCTAAACAAAATCTTAAGCTCTCATGCTTGTCTGCGTACATTTTGCGACTGCTTCTGATTGCAGCATGCATAATATTTTACTATGACGATAATTTTGAGTGTTGTCACTCTTCTTATGGCTTATGTCTTCTATGGCTTCTTATGTCACTCTCAACCTCATAAATGTTTTATTTTCATCAGTTTCTGTTTTTCTGAATGCATTTATGAAAGGATTCTAGCTTGAAATTGTGACCATAAAAATTGTGACTTAAAGTTATAATTCTCCTTGGTTTGATCATAAAATTACTATTAAAACAAAACTCCATTTTGATAAAAATGGTACGACATTTTTAAGAGAGGGAAATAACATGAATTTCCCTAACTCGTGTTTCAACCATACAAGGTTTCCATACAACTGTTTCAAGGTTGTTCCAAAGCCACCCTGCATTAACCTTAAAGGTTTGGTTATAGTAAAATTTATATTTGAATTTTAAGTATGTTAAAGATTATTTAAAATGTCACGTTAAATAAAGTTAAAATGAATATTTAGTAACAAAGGAGGTCACATTAATCATTCGAGGTACTGTCTCACCTTGGTCGAGGTCCAAAATTTGTGCTACAAACTGAAGCTTAGGGTAAGAGATTTATGTTATATATCCGTTCGTTAGACGATTTTGGATTATAATTTAGCCCTGGTAAGAAAGGTATAGTTGTGATCAAGATTAGTGCTGGTTTTACAATGATTGCTTTATACTTTTGTATTAGGTTGATTTTTTTTCGTGTTACACTATGTTTTATTAATGAATAATCATCAGTTGAATATATAAATTATTTATGAATAAATGTATACATTTTATAAAGTGGTACAACCGATGGTTATAAGAGATCGGTTTAGTGGGTAACTACGTAAGTTTTATTTGCAGATCAAATTGAAATTAAAAAATTACAAAAAAAGCACATTGGAGAAAGATCTACCTAAAAAGTAAAATAGTTTAAGTCACTGTATTAAATCATATTTAAAAACGTTTAAAATGCAATAAAATACAGCACATTCAACCTTTCTTAAGTCAGTTTGGTGAAAAATTGCTTGCAATACTTTGAAAAATTGCTTTGAAAGAGAGAACATGAAAATTATTCATGATATGACAAAGGCCTCTTTGTAACTGCCACCAATTGACGACAAAGTAGGATGTTCCGCGAAAAATCTTTGTGGCTTATATAGCATTATAAAAAAACATTAAAAGGTTGAAAAACATTAAGGGAGTTTTCGGAGGAATTTGCTGCAAACCCAACTGCAACAGATTGAAAACATAATTTGTTTACATTTTTGAGTTTTTTTTTTTTTTTAATATTTGATGTAACTTGATTTGCACGAACTAGCTAAAAGTGATAGTTCTCTACATTCTGGAAATCATTCTGTACAAACTAAATTTTCCAAGAAACAAAGACCTCCACGACTACAATACACGTCATGGCTCTAGATTTGCCTTGCCAGTACTTAGGACATCGACATGAGGAAAAAACCATCCTACGATGGCTGCAAAATGAAGAAACAGCTTCCAGACTACATGAAGAACCTTTTGGAAACAAACTGCAACAAGAGTTAAAGAAGTGACAGGCCCAAAGACACACTTAATTCTACACACTTAAGGAATTTTACGACAATTCAGAATATTAAAAATTAGCTATAACACTATTGTAATTCTTTACCAATGAAAGATAAAAAATAATAAAAAAATGGATTGCTACTTAAAACTAGGTGTCTGAGACATTTTTACCACACTTTATACTTTTAAACCCATTAAAATTTTTCCATTCAAACATTTATTATTTTGAATATCAAACTGACTAAAAATTCAATTTATGGTATTTATAAAACATTAACTAGCTTTAAAGGTTTATACATTTTCAGCCTGAAACAATAAGGGTTTTGTTATTTTGTAGATAATTTCACTGATAAAATAGTTTAATTTCTTACATTTCGTTTAAAAGCACGGTTTTTGGATGGTATAATTTGGAAGTTAGGTAATTAAATAATTTGTCCGTCACAAAGAAATTTGTAATTGAATGAATTGTACCTAAGATGTCTCGAGAGATTCAGGTTTCATCGAGCTATTGTCTTACACAGCAAGATAACATGTATGTCAAAATTATACAGAGTAACTGTAGGTATCTAATTGAGAGTTTACTGTTGATTGGAGTATTGTATCGGAAATTGAAACTTTACTGTTAGTCGTGTATTGTTCACAAATGTATTAAGCAGGCTGTCCCAGACCACCGATTAAAAATTTAAATAAACAATTTTTCATATAAACAAATTGTGCCGTTATAGGTAAACCAGTATCGGTCTATCGATTTATACTAATTTCAATGTACAGGGTGTACCAGAAGTAGTCTATCCAGACCTGACCTGATTTCTTTGGGTGAATTTCAAAGAAAACACCCACTTTTTATGACATTTTTTATTCTATGATTAATTGTAAGACGACAAAAGTTTTATCTGTACCCCTAATCCTAACGGCTTAGGAGATAACGTAGGTAAAATTTAAGGGGTTCCCTTAAGAATAACATGTAAAATTTTTTACACCCATTATTTCTGACAATTTCATTTAAAACAAAGCTGTATAAGAATGAAAACGTATTGGAACCTCATTTTAGATAATATTGTATAGTAAAATATCGATTTCCTCTAATTAATGTAATTTTTCCACAGAGTTTTAATAATCTTGGCCATATTGTAAATTTGGTTTACAAGTACAATTATTTATGACAAAACTAAAAATTTATGATGGAAAAAATATCTAAAAGGAGAATCTAAGACATTTTTGTGCTGGGACATATTTGTTAAGCAAAGAAGTAAAGAGATAATGGAGTTGAAAATGTATTTCATGTTTTACGGGAAAAATCTAAATTTCAATCGCCATTATGGGTTTGTCATTTTCCATTCCCTAAAATTATTCATTCAGTCTATAGTTGATGTTAACGTTATTGCTTGAAGAGGAAGTGATAATTTTATGCATCATTAATGCTGACTTTAAAACCAAAGTAATGTTTTTATTAATTTGGAATCCTTAGACGATTTTCATGCTGTTAATGACTGCACAAAAAATTAATAAAATGTGTCTTTTACATGATACAATTATAATAGTTTATCATGTGTGTTTAAACTAATAATTTAGATCTTCAATCATTTTTTTCATTCGGCTCTGAATTTCATGTAAAATTGATTTCGAACCCTAAATGTTTCACTTTTGAAACTAGTTGTGAAACATACAATGGTAGGCCTATGTATCAAGAAAAATAATTTTTACTTCATAGTGTATTCATTACGGCAGACAAACTTGCATTTATTCAACCCCAGGGGGAGTTAACTAAAGAAAACAGTTCTTGAGATGGAAACATAGCGCTGGCAATCGTAGAGTGGGATGTTAAAATAAACACAGGTTCTACAATTACCAGTTATTAACAAAGTATATACCTTATATTGTTTTTAACTCAATAACTAACGAATTTGGGAATGATCTAGCTACTTAAATAATTTGAAGAACATACATAATATTATGAAAAAAACATTCTTAAATTTTTTTACTAATAACATAACTAAACTTTGTGAAGGAAATATATATATATATTTTGAATTACGTTAAAAATCCTTGTAGAACGTTATGGCAAAGAATCTCTTAATTTAAAAGCGTAGGTTGCTGTAAAGCCGGACCCGTATACATCGGGAGATGGCAGGTAGAGCTAACCGACATGAACACTAGAGCCTTTGAAGTCACAATTGGGCAACCAAAAAGCGTTTCTCCCGTCACCAATAAAGCACTTCTAGATTAACCGTCTGCAATTTCTTCAACAAAATAAAATCATTTCTATTTGTAAATAGAAAGGTATAAATAATATAAACAATAAATAATATAATATAAACGTATAGTTTGCAAATAATTTTTTATATATTTTTGTTTGATTGCTTAGGATTTAGGAAAAATATTTTTTAAGCCCTAAAACTGTAGTAAAATAAAAATAATCTCTTTATAAATATATATATATATAAAATATCTCATTGAACCTATTAAAATGTTTTATTGAACAATTAATTGCTGATTATTATATCATTATAATGTTTTATTAAACACTATTGTGTCGGACGTTACTGAATCGTGTAAATCGTGTATTACTTTAGGCTGAAGTAAATTTTGTTCTAAAATATATATTTTTGCGTTTCTTTAATTAGGGTTGATAAAAATATTGATAACACTAATTTGTTGAATTTTTATAAATACGTCAAATTAAATGAGAAATAATTATTTCATTAATAATAGTATGGTTTCAAAAGTATTCGGAATAAGTATACATTTTAAAAACGTGATTTTGTTCGACCATAAAATGTATAGTAAGTATATATTTATTTATACATAGTTCATTATATTTTGGATGTTTAAAATATAATTTCTTTAGTAATTGTATTAAATATCGTTTCCTTTTAAAACTAAATTAATCAACATAATTTAGAAATGTTTCTCCAACAATTATGCCATTCAATAACTAACCAAAGAAACTTGACATAAGAAACTTTTGTATTAAAAGTTACCTTAGCTGTTAAAGTATAAACGCATTAAATTTTCTTGTATTGCTATATATTGTATGACTTGATATATGTATTGTATTAATAAAGTTTCAGGAATAAGTATTATCTACAATTATAAGTTGAGGTAGGCCAAAACTTTTCAATGCGGCAGTGAATATGTTAAACCAGTTTACACTCTACCATCTACGTATATAAAATATCATGCTCTTGTTCTTAAAAAAACATTTCAAACCCAAAAAACTTTATTGGTACAGAAAGTTGGTGTAAAATAAAATAAATTGTACTCTTGCAGGGATTTTAATTATTTTTCAAATTTTTGGAAATAAAGTGTGACTTATATAATATAATAATTCTACTTAAATACTTAAGTACTTATAATTATAAGTTATAATTATATTTCAGAAGAAAAAACCATCATACAGTGCTAAGAATTATACAAAATTTTCCGTAATAGTAAGTATCTAAACACCGTTAATATTATTATGAATGATATTTACTTATCATCAATGTAGCTGTGACGTCATTAATCACTTGTATTGCTCCTAGCCAACACTAATATAACCTGATGGAATTGCACATTAATATACACTGTACTATCTTGCCATTAATTAATTACCCTCTTAGTTTAATTGTTAGGCTACTAAGTCAATCAAAAGAAACTTGTACAGTAATAAAATAAAGTTTCACATCTAATTAGTTGTTTATGTGTGATTCCATTACAGTATCCTAACATGTCTAAGGTTATGTTTCTTTTGGAAACAATATAGTTGGGAAGTAAATTTAAGAATCGGTTTTAAAGACGTTGTAGTATGAAAAAATATTACGGTGGTAATATAACAACAGAGTTCTCGATAATTTTCAATCGAAAACTAAGCAGATATTCGTCGAGTTGTTGCTAAACGTAATAGCTATCTCTGTCGATATCAAAGTGATAAATAAAGCAGTTTTTTGGCTATGTCTTTAATGATATAGTAATTTGTCCTACGTTATTTAAGTTTTAGAAAATCCTAAACTCTATTATGAGTATGGTATATTTGTAACTTTTATGTATATATGTATACGGATCTTTTTATGTACACACGGATCTAAAAAAAAAAAAACTTGAAAATATTATTTGGATATAGTCTTAGGCTTAGTTAAAATCCTGACATTGTTCTTATGGAATTAAAAATCAAAACAGAAGAGTGGCTTATAACTGCTTACTCGATATACAAACCACGTGCTTGACATGTACGAACATATGTGGTTTGCTACTTATTAAATTAGTGAATTATACCAATGTATAAAGAGCGAAATAAGTATTGGCAATTTTATGGAGAAGTAAGAACGCTAGAATAATTTCGAAGTTTGATATTGTTTTATCTGTTGAAAACAATAAGCTTATTTTGACTTTTGAGAGGTAGAATGATCTTCCCATGGCAATTATTAGAAATTATTTTTGCATCATCGCTTTATTATACTCGGGTTTTCTGGGATAAAATAATTTTTTAGACATCGAACGTTAAATTGTTTCTTATAATGGTGATTAGGAATTACGTTAATAAAGAAAAGTATAATGATAAAGCAGTTTGTAGATTGGGAATATATAAAAAATTAATAACAATGATAAAATCAGATACCAACTGTAGAAGTTTAATTCACGTTTTAAGACTCGCCGTGTGGTTCAACCTATTTATACCAGAGCACCTGCAGGCCTACATGAAAACATTTGAAATGCGATTAAGTGGTTGAGGATAAACCTTCCTGGTTGAAAACGAGCTCGTCCTAAAAAACAAAAAATAAATAAATAAAAAGAAAACAACTTTTTGCTATTTACATTTTAGTGCAAAGTATATACGGTAACTGATAATATTTCTACGAAGAAAAGTTTACCAAGCAAATGCTCGGGCCCCTGGTACTTTTCCTTATCTATTTAGAATCATGACCTGATCTTATGGTGTTCAAGTGTGATAGATTTATTAACATTTTGTTATGAAGGCAAAAAAGGTTTAATCTGAATTATACTCTACAATATTTGAATATAGTGGAAGATGATCAGTGCTGATATCTTTCAACTGCCAATGTAATTAATGGCATAAAGTTCAGGAAATGATTTAGTTGGATAAATAAATTAGTTAATGTAAACATTTTGATATCATTCCTGATGAAGTGGGTTGAGTGTAAAAACTCTAGCCTATATGATAGCTTTCTTATTCTAATAAAATATGTAAAATCTCATCACAATATATCTACATCATATTACTTACCTTATATCAAGTGATGTTCTCCAATAAATGCTAGTTTTATCGGGCTTGACTTTGATTTTATAATAAAGTAAGAATATGACATTTTGGTATCTTAATTGTTGTCTTTGCAAATTTATCTTTAAAGTAGACAAAGACACGTATTTACTGTCAAAATTAAAAGATACACATGATTTTCATATGAAATAATTCAATCTAAACATTTCATAATCACTCATAATTGAGTGGGCTGAGTGTAAAAACTCTTAGGGTCTATAATTATTTTTTGTTAAGCACAATATGTTAATGGTTTCCTGTTTCCTCTCTGTAAACGTTGTGACGTATTTTCCCTAAATGTAAAGAGAAGGGTTACGCCTTAAGAGTCTGCAGTACCTACGCCATTTCACTGTTTAGTCAGATAAGAACAATGTTAAATTTGAAACATTACTGTGAGTTTGTTTTTGGTCTGATAATTACAAACTTGATGTCATTTTAAATGTTACCATAGTTTCCTTCATTTGACGTAATAGAAAATTAATTAAAACATATCCACTCAAATAACGAATAAAAAAACAATGTATATTACCACAACTTTTAAACCATGTCAAAAACTTTTTAGGAGGTTTATAAAAAAATGTATCCATGTCATATGAACCATACCATTATGGTGAACATATTCAAGTTTTATGCGATTCCGATGGAAGATTATCGAGTTAAAGTGTTTCAAAGACACCTATAATTAACATTGTTTTCATGGGACTAAAATATAAGATGGCGGAGGCACTGCAGACTCTTAAGTTAGTTTCCCAGATAAAAGCTCTAGCTGGGTATCTTTCCCGGGCTGGTATTTTGTGAATGCTCGAAAAGAGGTTTTTGAAAAGCAAATTTCTGAATATAATTTAAAAGCAATCCGTAAACTCGAACATAGTAGGTCTAAGTCACCAGACTCAAGATTGTTTCTAAGCAGTCATAATAGTTTACTTTGGGAATGTTGGAAAAGTATGAACCGTGGAGTGTGCCCATGTAGTATAAATAGCCGGAGAAGATAGGTTTAATGGTTAAGAGTTCAGTTATTAGTGTCCGTATCTCACGAACAGAGTTAATAGAAAGTGTTAGTTAAAGGTTAAACTTAAAAGAAGATATAAATTAATTCTATAGTTAGTTGTGTTAGGTCTGTAAACCTCAGACAGCGTTAGAGATAAACTAAATTCGTTGATGCACGATTTAGTGTTTAATAAGAAAACAGATCAGTAAATGTCAATAGGAGTAACGGAGAGTGATTAAGCGACAAGCCGGTAATTAATTATTGATTGTAACAAATTATTGGATTAGCTTTAGTACCGGCTTTTCACCGACATAGGAAGATATGTTTCGAACTTAAGTAGAATATTTCTCTAGCACAATGTGGTTTGTTGGATTTTATAATCCATTAGTATTAAATATAATTTTTACTTCAGAGGGGAATGCACTTAATTTAGTGAAAAAGTGTTTAAAGCACAAATAAATTATCAAGTTTCAAGCAAAACTACTACTTTACAACAATTACCACTTAATATAATGTAGTTGTAATTTTAAATTTGGCAGTCAGTACTTAGACTCAAGAAATAAGTCAATTGATTACGATCTCGAGATCGGAAAACGCCCTTTTCGGCCCTTGTAACGAAATATACTATTTTGACTCTTATAATTAAGATAATTATAATTAAGTTATCCAATAGTAACGATTAGACAATACAATTGAACCATCCTATGTAACGTAATGTACATAAATATGCCAACTTAAAAATAGCGTTTATCGTTTACCGTACGTTACAAAATCTCTCTGTTATACACTTATATAAGTTTAGTAAATATGTTGGTAAATTTTTATTTTCCACATCACATTGTTCAAAAAAAAAGCTAAAAAAAACTTACTAAGATTTAATTAAGATGTAAAGGTATGCATCAGCAATTTGATGACAATTAAATGGTGCCCTATTCAAATTCATCCATCCAAAACAGTTTTAAGATTTATTTAATCGGCGTTAAATGTTGAAAAATAAATTTACGGATCGAAATTTTTTGGTGGTGATCTATAATTTAAATCTATTAAATAGACTCTAACTCCAAAGATAAATAAGGGAATTGGAAATTTGTTATATATAAAAAACACTAGTATTGATTCTGTTGAAAGAAATCCATAATTTAATCGCTTTTTCCGCATAGAGAATGGAGCGAGCTATATATAGTAGTACCACTTGCGCATACATTGTGCGAATTACGTGTGTTCATACTACAAACACTTCCATTCGGTTGATACTTGTCATTTAGTGATTGATTGACTCTTCGTCAAATGATCAACCAGACGTTGTTTGAGTAACAGCCTATTATAAAGCCGAAACATTTCCTATGTTCCTCAAAGGTAGAGAGACATTGTTCCAGATGGAATTTATGTGGTTAGTGATTTTTACCATTTACCATGTAAGTATCTACCGCTATAACCACCCTTCTGAAATTGAATTAACCGTGTTAATTCATTTTTAGTTACAACCGCAAAATAGCATTATACTACGGTTGGACAATTTTGAAATTTCACTCTAATATCAAGACCCAATTGTTTTAGTGGTGAACTAAACATTTTATAATTGAAATAGAAATATTAATTTTAGAACATATACTACACAAGGTGCATATTAATGAACAGAAAACGTAAAAAAATAAAATACTGTCTATGTTCGAGTTTTTATCCTACTTTTTATCTACAAATAATTAACATTATTTCCATTCAAAAGACCTAAATAAAAATTTTAGGCAGTGGGTTTGATTATTACATAAGCTGTGGAGGAGGAACATTCGGCCACTTTTATTTATATTTTTAGCACGAATTTTATCTTTAACTTTATGATTACCCGAATTCCCGTTGAGTTCTCACCAGATGAAAATCCGACAAACAAACTCTCCTGCAACGAATTACAACAAGGCCAAAAATTAAGCATTTTCCTTGTTTCTATGTTTTGATCGCCTAAACTTTATCTTAAATTACATTGTTTCCTCCTTTTAGGGCAATCAACAAAAATAAATCATTGTTCAATATATCATATACAACACCTTTTTAATACGAGGAGAATAATTGTGCCACTTTATTAAACAGTAAATTACCATTTTTAATAATTAATTTTATTTCACTTTGTAATTGATAAAAATAATTTTAACTGAAATTATTCAACATAGGTTCATGTTACAGGGTTATGCACTGGCATGGGATAACATCCCTATGAAAGGGATAGGTAAGTGAAGAAATTATTGTCTTTCTGAATCAATTTCTCGCGAATACTTTCTGGCACATTTACAGCTTCAAGTCCTTATTTATTATTAAATGCTCTTTTTGCAATACAATAGAAAATAATGTTTGATAAAATAAGTAATTTAATATGACATGATATTGCTAAATTATACTACAAATACGGTAAATTACTTATACTGACATTAAAATAAAACTCTACTTAAGCTGAGGGTAACACGGCTAACTTTAAGTCTAAAAAATCTGTCCCTGCTATTTTGTTAACAGCTGTAGATAAAGTGATTAACTTTTGGGGAAATCTTGATGACTAAAAACAGGAAATTTTTGAGTGTACAATACAAATTTTTAACAATACAAATTTTTGAGTGTACAAATCCAGACCCCAAAACTGGCATAAAATGAGTGGTTACTATTTTAAAATTTCAACTTACCCTTTAAAACCCAAATTTTGGGTGGTGTTGTTGATATCCAACAGAAGATATCCTTGTTATCTGTATTTAATAAAAAAATAACAGAAGGGCAGACTTTTGGGACACTTGTATATAACATTAACTTATGCTTTGAAGACAAATTCTACATTTTTATGCCACATACATGAGGAGGTGAAATGCAAAAGCCCACATGTCCACAAAATGCAACTTTACAGTATTGCCCTTGGAATGTTAATAATAAAAAGTACAAACAACAGCAAACTTGAGTTAAAATTTGTATTTCCTTATTCTTCTTCTCCATAGGAAATATTCTTTGTTAGTGTAATAAATCAAAATGTGACTGATAATTTATTATAAGAGATTAAAATTTGGACACGTGGGATTTTGTTTTGACGAAATGGACACATGGGGTTTGGCATGTTACAAATGAAGGATTTTTGACGTTCTGATTTTTACACATTAACATGTTAGTTATTTTGTAGAAAAACATAATACTTTATTTGACAATGAGGTCAAATCTAAAGTAAAAAATACGATACTGAGTAATACAAGAACTGTAATTAATAAAAAATATTTTTTCCTCAAATAGTTTCAAAAATGACTGAAATTAGGACTTTGGTTTGTAAATAGCATTTTTGATTGACATTCATGGTTAATTTTAAGTCCAACAGCGTTTAGTACTGTCTTTGAAACATCATTAAAGGGGTTTTGACATTGTTTGATATGGTCGTAATAAAGACAATCTCAAAAGATCTATTAGTTTAATTTGTAGGACATTCAGTAATGCTATTTTTATAACATATTTTCATTTCAACGGGAAGTTTCATTTCTTTTCCTTTCTTTTCAAACAAGATAGTCAATAGTTGATCAACATTATTCTCCTTATCTGCACTTATATGGTTAACCATTGGGAGTTCTGCTAATGACTTATTTAGAATACCAACCCACTTAACACATTTTTTTACTAACGTGTATTTCTTAAAACCTTCATCTTCAAGTCTGTGGAATTCATTTCCAATTACGGTTATTAATACTTACCCCTACTAACTTTTCAATTATTTATAATTCTCACTCATATTATAACAACCTTTATAATAACACTCACAGATTCAAATAAGCAGTGAGCACAAGACGTGATCACCATCAACAAAGTTAGAGTCACGTGACCAAATCCACTGCTGCAATTGGCTGAATGGATATGTGTTGTTTTAATGAAATCCCCTTGGTGGACATGTGGGGTTTTGCTTTGAAACCTCAGTTTTCAAATAAGAATAGTAAAGGAATTGGTTTGATTTTGCCCCATTTAAACTGTTATTTTAATTTCACTCAATTCACAGACCATGAAACAAGTACTGTCTAAGAAAAGATGTTCTATGAAAGTAGTGGGGAATGGCTACAGTTGGGCCAGTTCAAGGTCATTGGTTGGAAGAGGCAGGTGTGGGGTTGGAAGTGTGGGGTGAGAGTGATGGATGGGTTTGGGAAGTGGGTCAAGGTCATTTGGAGGGGGTTTTAAAAAAGTGGGAGCCTCAGGGGCTCGGTGGGGTTTGGGAGGGGCGGCGCCGGGCCGCGGGAGGTTTTAGTTTATTTTTAAAATTAAATCAAAGTCGTGTTCTTGTGCAGAGAGGCGTTGGAGTGTCGTCCACCGGTGAGGGAGTGGTAGACGCCGAAGGTGGTGGCGAAGAGAAGGTAGACGCACAACATGCAGAGTACGAATTTGAACAGTTGCAGCAGGCGAACCATTCCTTGTTGATTTTCCGTTTCTAATTGCAGCCTGTTGATCTCTAGTTTGAGTCTGTCCTCTTCCAATCGTGTTTTAAGTGAAACATCATCCATCATGTTTGTGTGCTTGTTTTAATTTGTGTTGGTGAAACGGGAGCGGTGTTGACGGTCGGAAAGTTGGCGATGAAATGAAAAACGAAGATGAGGACAGGGCATATTTACTGGAAAGTGGTGGGGGGTTAAGAAAAACAGTTGTGTGTCCAATCAAACGTCATCGTCAGCTGTTGGTGTAGGTTTGGAGGATGCAGGAGTGAGTCCTAGCAAACCATCTTCATCTCCACTCTCAACTCTATCGCATGTTGGACAACCGTAAACAAGTTCCAAATTCATAGTGATGCAGTGGAATTTGTCTATAATATCTTCTAAAGTTTCCATTAAATCTTTTAAATCATGTCTTGTTCTAATTATAAAAGTAGATTTCATATGTGGTAGCGGATCGTTGTTCATCGTACGGGAGTCGGGAAACAAATGGCGAGCGTCAGTCAGCGGCTCGCTTATATGCTGGCAAGGGCGGTGGAGGGGGAAGTGGAGGGGTGGTGGCGTGGTGGGGGAAGTGGAGGGGTAGTGGTGTGGTGGGGGAAAGGCGATATACCCCCATGCGAACCGTTGGCCAGCGCATTTCGCTGCGAAACGCCGTTCGGGTAGGTAGTAGGAGGTGTACTATAAATATTAAATTTATATTTAACCAGAGCTTGCATTTCTTGTTCCTCGTTGTTTAATTCAATAATTTTAACACCATTAGTTGTCTGTTCCTCTTCCTCTTCACTTTGCGACGATGAAGACATGGAGGTGCTTGAAGAAGATGATGACGATGAAAATATTTTGGTAGGATTGACATATTGCACTGTGATGTTGATCCATCTTAAAGGATGGTTATCCATAAGTGTGAGTAAGTTTTGGAATAGGGTTTCCATCTCTTCTCTGTCGGTAATTAAATGTTGAAAGGAAATGAATTTATCATCCATGTTGTTGTCAGTGCAAGTAATGAAATAAGAATGAGAAGCGTATCGAATGATCCGTAGAATATATGTTGTAAAAAATAAGTGGTGGGGGTAATCTCAAGGTCAATCAAATGGAGTTTTAAAAAAGGGCTGCAGTCAGTGACTACAGCTATACATTCGAAGCTTCAACAGGTTCAGAAGACCAATCTGATCTATACTTGCACGCACTTATGATGCATTTACAAAAGTCGTCTTTATAATATGCATTGCACTCTCGACAAATGACAAGTTTTTCCGGATGAAACTTGATGCACCTCTGGGGACAGCAAGTGTGGAAGTATCGTGATTTATAAATCTTGAAGGTTCGCAATTTTGGTGGTGGTAGTTGCTTTGTTTCGCATCTGCAGTAACAGGATCCAAAGAATTCGCACTTTGTACAGGCTAATCCGTCTACCATCCATCTTCCTAAATCGGTGCATTTCTGTTCACAACAGTAGCGCGGTGAGTCCTCGTTTTTCTTCTCTTCCATGTTGGCGCTTCTAAGTTTAGGCAAGAAATGAAGTTGTATAGTGTAGGATAGAGTGTTTTATAGATTAAGAAAAGTGGTGGGGGTAATCTCAAGGTCATCCAAATGGAGTTTTAAAAAAGATCATCTTACAAGTGTAAGATGTATTTATTTAAGATACTGAGTTTTCATCTTCTTTTTCTTTCTTTACATCTTGTTTGTATTTTTCTTTTTCTTCTTTAGCCATGGCGATGAGATCTTCAGTGGAGAGTGGATGTACTTCAGGAAATTTTAGAATTAATTTTGGTTGGAATCCCTCTTTAGTCAATACTTGAAGATCGGACGTCATTTGTTCTACACTTTGATAGTCTTTTCCGTAGATTTTTCCATTAAATTCAATCATCATTCTGTACAACATGGTATTAGTAGTTGTTTTCGCTGCGTCAGTTGGAGAGCAAATGATGATTCTGTTAGGTTACACGGTCCTTTTATAGATGCTACAGCGACCACTTGATATTATTTAACATTAGTAATATTTCTGGAACTTAACATTACTTTGAGTAGATGGTGTTGTAGTTGAAGGTTGTGTGGAAACGAATACTTCTTCGTTGCAGAACTTCTGTTTAGGAAACATCCTCATGTTGTTAGAGTAAACATCAATATTTAAACGATAACCACCGGCAAGTAACACTCGCAGTTCATTAGTAAAATCGTCGAGTTCTTCAAAAGTTGTAATGGTGGTGGTATCATATGATGCACACTTAACCTTAAGAGACATGTTGTTATTCGTAATAACTGGAGAGCCAACAGAGATGTGTACAGCACGAAAGGTAGTCGTAGACTGATGAGATCCTCAAGAAAATTACGGCCTTTATATACCCTCGAAACTAGGTCAAGGTCATCCAAACGTGTTTTTAAAAAAAGCAACATATCGATAGTGCAGAAACACTATCAATATGTTGCCTTTTCTTATTTTTTTTTTCATTTTTATTTTTTATTTATTTAAAATCAGTTACACATATGTACAACAGTATATATAAACTACAGACTAGTTGCTAGTAGGCATAACATGAAGTGTAAGTTCAGTAGAGTTGGTTCCACTAGGACCGTGGGATGCCAAATAGAGTGCGCCGGGGTGAATCAGTCGTAAATCTTCATTCTGCAGCAGTTGAACGAAGCGTTTGGGAAGAAATACTTGAAATTTCGGTTCATCACCAGGTGTGTAGGGTGCTTCACTCAATGTGCAATTGATGGCGTCTCCAACTGATGTTTCCATCTTCTTAATAGTGTGAATAATGTAATGTTTTTCTTCTTTCAATTCTGAACATTTCTTAGTCGGTAGTATTGTAGATTTAGAATGTTTGTTGAATTGATCAACAAGCGACTGTAGAAAAGTTTGCGATGCCATTATGTTTTCTTACTATTGTTCGTCTTCTTCTTCTTCTTGTGCTTGCGCGTCAGAGGTGTTGACTCCTCGGAGGTTAGAGTAATACTCATGCATTGTCATAGTGCCGCTCTCGCTTTTATACCCATCGCTTCCCCCACCACTTTGCTGGAGATAGACATTCAAACGATATGCGTTCTTTAAAGCACATTGAGACTGCCGATGTTTAAAGTTTTTAGATGCAATACAGATGTTAGCAAAGTAGCAATAAAAATCTTTCTCCATTTGCACATTTATCACTTCATGGTTTGTATATGCTTGTATCCAATTTGCTTTTTCCGATCCTCTTGTAAAAATAGTTTTGAACTCTTTGCAGAAATGATTCATAATGTGTGGCATCATATTGTAGGTTATAAAACCTTCATCCCATCTTAGATTATGAAAATGTTTCATCAACCATTTGTTTGTTACTTTAGCTTTGGTTATTAATCTGTTGAACGGCAAAGGAGGCATGAATAAAAAATGATAAACAACAGATGTTATCATATCTAGTACCACTAACTCTTTGATTATAAAATTTCCATCATTACCACGGAATGCCTGAAACTCTATGATACCTCGCTTTACTTCCATTATTTCCGTCTTCTTAGAGAATGAAACTCGTTTATCCATGATGACGTTCAGTAGACAACTGGTATGTCAATGCAGATTGGCAGCCTTTTATACTCCAACATTCTTCTTCTTCTTCTTACTTACAATATTCTTTGTTTGTTTAATTTGTTGTTGATTGTTGATTGTTGAAACGTGATTTGTTTTCCTTGGTTTCTTGCTTTTCTTCTTCATCTAAATTAAAGTTGGTTTGATTGTGGTGTAACTGTCTCCACATCTCTACTTCATGCGGTATCCTATTGAAGATTGAAGTATCTACTGGACCGTATAGGATTGGAACATATGGTTGTCTATCCAATGCATCAATTAAATAGTCTTTAATAATTGTACTTGAGAATATTAGCTGTTTTAAATATCTTGTTATAGGGCCAGTAGCACAAGTTAAAGCGTAAAACTCTTCTTTTGTCAAATGTATTTTTATATTATATTTAGTTAAATCTCTAAATCGAACTAGTTGTTGACCACGTTGTTTAACAATATCAATTTCAATATTTGATTCAAACAAACCTAGTTTTGTTTTTCTTCCAAAGGTATTGTTACTCAAATAGCATTCCAAAAGATGTATATGTTTCATAAAAGATTCCCAAGAAGATTCAGTGAAGGTTACCATTTTAGATCCGTGATTCAAAATAATAGTTGGAGAGTAATCCAATGATTTCATTACTCCAGCAGACACAGTCTTTGTCATACAAGAAGAAATAGGATAAAATATTCGAAGAAATACCTCCATTAAGATGTTGGTAGAAATGTTATCTTCAATTTTCCTTTTCTTTGTTTCTTTTTGAACTTCCTCTTCGTCTGTCTTCTTATGTTTAAACTTGAGGAACTCTTCCATTTCCTGTTCAACTTGTCTTTCTATATCCAAACTATTGTCAGCCATAAGAGGTGTAGTTTCTTCATTAGCACTTGATGTAGTAGAACTCATCTTGCGGACGATGTTACCCATACGACAATCAAAGATGAAATGAATTTCCAGCTCTTCTTTCTCGCTTTTATACTCGCAGATGACCTAGATATTGTTGATCTTTTGTAAAAACCTTACAAATCGTGCAGATGTTGTATTAATCCTTTTTAAAGTACATTCTTCACAATTCCTGTCAGCGGTGTGTAAGTAACTATTTTGTCATGTAGAATTAAACAGTATGCTGAAGTTCCATCTGGTATTTTATCTTCAAATTCCATTTCAATTTTTATATCTACACTTGAAGATTTCACAGATTCATTTTGTTTTGAACAATCGATTACAACAATTGGAGCTTTTGAATAAAATTGTTCTGGTGATAGTAGTGGTGTATTTGTCTTACCATAATATGACGATTGAAATCTTGCATACATGTCATATAGAATGGAATAACGTTTCTTGTCAAATGAAACATTTAAACTGTCATATGGAAAGAACTGAGAGTTTAGAAAAACTTTGCAATTCTTTATCTTGCAATGGTCAAATTGACCAGCGTGCGCAGTTATAACATCTTTTCGTTTAGTCTGAAAACCGACTATTATGTACCTTGCTCGTTCTAAATAAGTAGAGGTTTTAACAGTCCATGTTTGTCTTTCTGTTTGAGGCAATATGGGGTATTCATGAAATTCCCAACTTCTAAATGGTATTACGATATCACGGTCAGATTTTAATTTTTTCAATAATAATACTCGATGTTCATCCGCCAATCTGACATGTGGTACTCTCCATACAACTTTATCCAATTGAAGTTGCCATTCCAAATCGGCATCTTTTGTTCCACTTGGCGCTTGTATTACATCCTTATTCGTTGAAGATCTGAGCAGTACCAGTTCTTGCTTTACATTTATTATTATTCTCTTGTAATCTTCTGCGAATCCCAAAAGCAATCGTAAAGGCACATTAAAATCAAAGTAACCTTTTGAATTAGGAGTAATAGTGTCTTTATCAGGAGTCACCCATCCAGCTGAGATTAAAGAATTCTTTTCATGGGGTGTTATTGAAGTCAATCCTTTCAAAGTTGTTGATATACCAACTTTTTTTGTTGAATCAACTGTTACTCCAGATATCTCATATCTAATTTCATCAAACAGATATGCCATAGGGTTATTTATAAAAGGAACAGTTGAACCAGATTTTCCATCCAATGTTGTTACTCTTCCTTCGATATATAAATAACTTTCACATGGTAATGTGTAGATATCTTGTTGTTGAATGGGAATCCTTATTTCATCATTATTATTTAATTTTGATGAAGTGTAAGGGTTGTGAGTGTGATATTCCTTCTCCCATAGGGTTTCGTCGAATGTCGGTCCTTGCGCTATATCCAGTATATCCATGGTTGGCAAGTTTTAGTCCGATCTTTTGTAGGAAGCGTATGTTGTCCGGTGTTAACTCGTCGAGTGTTGAGGAGCTACTGAGCTCCCGACTCTTCCGTTGTGGTTTAAATGATAATCCCATGTTGACTTTATGTTGCTGCTCTGATATGTAACCGTATAGTTATTGTTTCTCCTCTAAAGTCAACACTAATGCCGTCTTGATCCAATATGTTCAGTACGATGTCTGAAATGAAACTGGTGTTTAACGGTAGGTATATCAGGTTTTGTGGCTTCTCAACTATTTTAAAACCAGGAGCTACTGTGGGGTAAAATGTATGTAATATGTGTTGATTTACTCCATCTCTATATGATCCGTGTATAATATTACACGTTACATCAATACTGTTCACCTTTAATATTGTTACTGTTGTATCGCCAGTATAATCATTTCCAGGAGCTAAAATTCCTTTCTTCTTTGAAAATCCGAGCAAATTGCCGATTGAGTGGTCTAAGGTAAAATCTATATAATACTTTGAAGTTATTTCTGCTTTTAATGTATTATTATTACCTTTTATAGAAATATTTTCTTCTCCAAGCTTTTTTTGTAATACTTGGTTTATATCGTCTATTTCATATGCTCCTGTAGATAATGGAATTATTTTTAATTGTGAATAATTTCCTTTTTCATCTTTACTCTCATAATAATGTAGTAAATTATTTTTTCCTTCTGTAACATTGGGAATTGAATTGTATGTAGTCAAATCCAATAATGCTGCTTCCCATAGTTTGTCCGTAGATAAACGTAACGCTGGGAAAAGTGTACTTTTCAATGTTGACGAATTTCCGCTCAGCGACACTGTATACGATGACATCTTAAAGCTGACTGACGCTCTTCGCTAGGAACTCTAAACATAAATGTCCGCATATTTCTGTATTGCTAGGTTGCTCTCTTTTGTAGTTGTAGAATATATTCTTGGAGTCCCGAAAATAATGTTGAAGTTCTTTTGGTGGCGGTAAATTTCCAAAACTATCAAAGTAGTAAACATTTTCTCCAAGTTTTTTATAACATACCCAATGAGTACCTGGTCCATAATTAGAGTCTAAGTTTACTATTCCAGTTTCATTTTTCCACACTCTATTTGGTAATGTATCTTTCATAAAAACTCCTCTGAAGAATGGTATTCTTAAACATTTCACATATTTTGACAGTTGATAGTTTGTTAATGCTTCATTTGGAATTATCAATTTATTCTTCTCATTTAATACACACGGTACGGTCTTAAGTAAAGACCCGATCCGTTTTTTACCATTGACCATATGGATGTTTTCTTGACTTTCCTTTTAGGGTTAGTGCGACGTCTTCTTTTGATGTTCCCGCCTCTTTTTGCAGCTTCTTTTTTACTAGGTTTTCTCCCGCGTCGTCTTCCACCACCAAACTTAGCTTTCGTCTTCATGGCTGTTGTCACTGCCCAAGCTGCTGCTTTTTCCGCAATACTGGCGTCACTTGATTTAACCCTTTGCCAAGCTTTTTCCGCTAGCGCTCTATCCGCTATTGATCTATTTGTTGAATCTGCAAACTTGGAATACGCTATATCGTGTTCTTTGCAAGCTTGATCTAATTTATTAATTCCAGGATCTCCTCTTGCTAAACGTTTTGCCAACTTAGTTCCGGGTCCACAATATTGATAGCCTCCGGGCAGATGAAATTCGTATGGTAAAGCGTCTATTGCTCGATTTAGAACAGCACCAACAGGAATCCGTCTTAGCAGGGATAACGCAGCTGATGTTATACCACGTCCTTTCTTGCCGCTGTCTTGACGACGACTGAGCGTTGCGGTCTTCATTATGTCGTCTTATATAACCAGCGTGTTTACTCCACGAGCTGCTTTACATAAATGAATAGCACATGCACAATTTTTATATTTAAATACTTAATTATTCAAATTAATTATATACTGATTTATGATTCTATTTTTAATCCAAGCTTCTCGTTCATCGGGTTGAATCATCACATGACTCGTTGTACTAGCTATATGATTGTGGGTATCGATAAGTAAATTGCCCACTATTCTTATTAAACAGTCTAAAGTTACAGCATCTTTTGGATGTTGGGGATCGTGTAACTGCATAATACGTTTATCATTACACGTGTAAGCAGTCGAATCACTTTTCGACGTTGTTATGACTTGTCCAATAGTAGCAGCATCATTTAAATCTTCTCCTGGTAAAATATTAATTATTTTCTTCATCTTTGCATCATATTTGGTCCCAAAGTGTTTATCCCAAGTTATTGTTTGTTTCATTGTAACACAATCATTTGCTTCGTAACCAGGATAAATATCTTTTATTCTTCTATTACGACCATTGTATGTACCTAATGTACCACCAGTAGCAATTAATGTTTGCACCATTAGAGGTACATCTGTATCTTTTATACCAAATCTTCCATTTGTTATTGTTTTACGTCCTGCATCCCATTCATCATTATTTCCTTGCATTAAATTAAACTTTTCATTTCCATGTATAAATTTATCTCCCCGCTTTAACACGGCATCTTCATGTTTTACAAAATTGGATGTTTCCTTTTTTAATTCTTTAGATAATTGTTCTATAGTAACAGCATCTTTTGGTTGAGAACCGAACTTTACATTTGACAACACTTTCCCATGACAATCGATTTCATCACCATCTTGTAAAATACAGTTGTCCTTGATGTATTTCAGGTTTACAGCATCCCCATCTTCCTTTGGGTATCCAATGTCATTTATTATAAATTTATAAAAAGAAAATCCGCGTTGAGTCTTTTCCGGTATTATAGAATGTAAATATTCTTTATTAACTGAATCTTTATCATTTTTCGGATTTGCCACGTTGGTTATTCTATGATTTCCAGCATCATATGTCTGTCCATCTTTTAAATTATTACCCCATTGTAATTTTAAAGTATTTGAAAGTTCAGATGATAAATACTCTTTAGTAATTGCATCAGAACTGTCAGTTGGTTTACCAACATTAATTATTCTATGTGATTTAACATCGTAAGTATTCTTGTCTAATTTCAATGATGTTGAAGTAGCCTCTTTTACTGTCTTTAAATTCGCTCCATCAGTATCTTCTTCTGGGTCTTTAACAAATTTTAAACGTTTGTTACTCATATCATAGTCACCTTCAGGTGTTTGCGGCAATCCACTTCTTTTTCTGTTTTCTCCTCCTTGTACTCCTAGCCCGGAGTACCGTCCGAACTTGTCGACGCTCATGATTGAACTGATCCACTGTATGCTCACAGCTCTCTTATATATCCGTGATGATTTATACAACTATTCCACGATTTCGAAGTTCGTCAACTAAAGCCACCCATTCATTATTTAAGCCTGTATGACCAGCTTCCATGGCTTCATGTAATAGTCTCATTCTATCAACCAATTTATTTATATCATTATAGTAAATCACATTTGTATTATATAGGTTTTTCATTAAACCTTTACCAGACGTCGAAGTTTCTCCTTTTTTCTTTTTACCATATTCATCCATAAGTGATAAGTCCATAAGTGATAAAGACTTCCTCTTTAGCGGTTTCTTCAAAGCGGGCGCAGTTCGTAATGTTGGTAGTTTTCTCAGCGGAAACAATCTTTTTATTACAACTGTATATTTAGTTGCGCGTGTTCTATTTATCATTGAATCTTTGGAGTAATTCTTCTTATGAGCATTAGTATTTTGCAAAATTTCTTTAAAAGTATTTAAATCTTGTACCGTATATTTTATAGGTATATTTTTAAAAATCAGTTCAAATAATCCTTTTGTTCCTTTATATTTATGCTCACCAATAACAATGTCATCATCTTCAGTCAAATGTACTTTTGAATCTCCTATTTTTAATTCATTTCCATCAATTCTCGCTCCATATACATGTGACTTGTGTAGTTTTGGGTTTGCTTTTATTTCATGTAACATCTTCATGATATACTTTCTTCCAAGAGGTCCTTGTTGCAATATATCACTACTTAATTTTGTTAGATTTGGAATTGATTGTTCTGCTTCAGGTATATGTTGTTCTTGTTCTTCGTCTTTTTGAACATTTATTTCTGGTTCTTCTTGTCTTGTTTCTTTTTCTTTTTGAGAAACTTCACTATCACTTGTGTAAGAATCATCATCTTCTTCCTTTTTGAAAGTCTTTACTTCAAATTTAGAAACAGGTAGTAAGACATCTCCTTCATAATGAGGTTTACCAATTGTTTCTGTTATCTGTTTTAAAGGTTCTGTAATAGGTTTAAATGTAGTCTCCAGAAATTCTTCTCTTTCATTCAAACCCATTCTTAATGCTCGATTTTTAAGTCTAATCGAGTCACTCAGTGATTTTATTTCTTTTAATAGTTTTTCTTGGTTCACCATGTTTACGCTGCGAGGTCCAATCTATTACTAAACGTATCATCAATCGTTCAATGGATTAATACAAATTTATCCAATCCTATACGATATCTTCCATTTTTTATAGCTTCTTCTTTCATAATAACAAGAAATCCATATTTTTCAGCCCATGCTTTGCCACACATTTCTTTAAATTTATCAAATGACATGTCTGCATTCACATGATCATTATATATGTGCTTTAAATTTGTTTCATCTTGCTTAAAGATAATTAGTAGATTTGCATTATCTCTTATAAGTTGTTTTGGAATTTTACTGTAAGTTTGACCAATATAAATGCTATCAATATTGTAATGTCTTCCCATGGCAAAATAGCTTCTGATAGTGTCATGATTTTCACAAGATACATCATCAAATACAAATATAGAAAATGGTTTTGCCTCGTTTGGCTCCATTATAGTTTCACTAGCATTAAACTTATAAAAATTAACTTCAGGTACACTTGCAAGTACCTTATCCAGTAATTGGTATTTGGGTTGTTGCAAAGATTTGGAAAAGATATAAATGTTGTTGAAACGTAATCCTTTAGGATTTGTTATTAAGTTAAAAACCACATTTGTCTTGCCACAATTTGATGGTCCAGTTATTAAACATCTTATTGTGTTTGGCAGTAGTTCACCATGTTTTCCATGATTTAACTTGTCGTTGTCAACTGTTAATTCATCAATATTATTAATAAAAAATCGATCCTTTTGTTGCACAATCTCCATCTTGTGTAAAGGTTAAACATGTAATGAGTTCATAAATTGCTACACCAAGTCTTTTGTAGGGATCCAAGAGTCTTCACTTTTATCAAATCCCAACCAACGTACTTTAACCTTATCCTTTTTTCTTTGTAAAATCTTTTCAACAAGATATACATCGCCAACTGATGATTTTAACAACTCATGTCCGTAGAATCCACCTTCGAGTAATTCACCCTTGTTGTCCTTTAAGATGTAAGTTTCAGGTATTGTTGGTTGCACTTTATAGATTGTAAATACTTCATTAGTCCAGTTTGGCAGATACCTTTTACTAAATACTCCTTTGTACTTACTTATACGAACTTTATCATCAACTTTAAATGTTTTAGGCTGCATTTTTTCACGTTTAGGAGTTGTATTATTCCTAATACGTTTTAATACCATCTTAGCATTACCGCTATTTACTTGGTTAGGCTTCATACCAATGGTTCGATGATACTTGTTGTTATATTCTTTTATAAGTTGCGGTAAGATATCATACCAAACATATGATCCTCGTTTGGAAAATGTTTTATACATTGCTCCTTTTAATGTTCTATTGAATCTTTCTATTATTGAAGCTTTAACTTCAGAATTTGTAGAATAATGATTTATTTTATACTTCTTCATTAAAGCTGCAAAGTCTTTGTTAAAATATTCTTTCCCATCATCAGTTTGTAGATGTTTGATGTTGAATTTATTTCTTTGTATAGCCATTTCCATAGCTTTTGTAACACTTTTACCAGTCTTGTCCTTCAGCGGTAAGGCATCAGCCACTTTAGTAAAACAGTCTATAATCGCTAAAATGTATTTGAATCCTTTATTCAACTTACTATGTGGTATCATTTCAATAAGATCGGCTTGGAAAAGATCATTCATTCCTTTTATAATTGTATTTCTTCTAGGAAATTTTCTTCTTGCCGGCTTATGAAGTTCATTTACAATCTTGTTCCTTAAATCTTCCATCTTCAGTTGTGTCTTCCACACCGCTTGTAAGAGTACTGATCTCTAAAATGGTTTATCCTCTTTTATATGGTTAGATTATAGGTCAAGGCCATATTACATTGGTGTAAAAAAGAGGGAACATGACATTGGGCTTGTCATGTCCCCTCTTCTTTACGGAAAGGAAAAAGGAAGAAGGTAAAGGATGAAGAATAGGTTTACTGGTCGATGGGGTATAAGGAGTAATGTCCGAATGGTAGAGTTTTTATATTATCTTCCAGGATGTACCTCTTATCATCCTTACAACTCAAAGCCCATTTGGTTTGCTTTACACTGAAGAGACGATGGTTGAAGCTTCTTATGGTGTTAAATGTTGCTGTTGTCTCAACATTTTCAAATAAGCATCTCTTGTATTCTTCAAACTGTACATTCTTCTTCAGGTATGAGGTTTTTATACCCTTGGCCTTCTTTACGATTTCATGTTCTCTTCTTTCATTTTTGTACAGTTTAAATGAATATAGTTTAGACATTAAAGCTACAACCTCTTCCATTGGCACGCCATTTGTCTCGTCTTTGAACTTTCCTAATACCTTTTTATTTCTACCGTTGTCGTAGTTGGGATGGTTTTGTGGATAATCAGAAAAGTCAAAGTCAGTAGTATATATAAAAGTACGTAGGTCTTCATACATGTCTTCTGTTTTTATCCAATAAATAAAAGCATCTGTATCCATATATGCAATCCCGATGTTTTCTCTTCCATAAAACTTCACCATCTTGTTGTAGTGAAAGTCATACATGTGGGTTTTAGAAATATCCAAAATAGACATTCCCACATATAGAGGACGATCCATTGTTATTGAGATTTTGTTCATGGAAACAGCTACAAGATTTTTGTTGATTATTATGGACGATCCGAAGTTAGGTTTTTGTACCAGCTTTTGTAGTTTCACCGGATCACTAACTAATTTCACATTCTTATGCTTTCTTTTGTTTTCCAGTGTCTTGCCAAATATCGCATTATTCATCAATTTAAAAAAGTCCTTTTGAAAATTAGATGTAGCCGCAGTTCTTCTTTTTGTGTTATTGTCAATGTATGACTTTAACCAACAGGATTGAGAAAATTGTAAAGCTCTATTAACTTTTGTTATTCTCAATCCTAATTCTAGGGCTTGTTGTATTACCCAATAATGAGCAACATATCTTGATTTGTTGGTTAAAGTCATCATCAATTTAGGCCATCTACCAGTTGGTGATATTTCCGTCTTGGCCAGTAGAGGTAAATCATAATGGTGGTCATGCAAATGTTCAGGGTACTCGATGTCTACATCCAAAATATAACCAGTATCTCCATGTTTTGCCATGTCCATGATGTTTCCAATAGAATCAGGGTCTACCCATTTAAAGTCGCCATATGGGAGAGGATTCGACATGGCCCATCCATAAAGGTTATTTGCATCAAAATAACCTAAATATGTACTTGGTTTTGATGCATCAAAATTGGGCAGATATTTGTTATTTGCCTTTACATGTCGTGTTACACTTTGAGTTAATCCTCCTCGAACACCTGATTCCAACATCAGTATCATGTCTATATCTGTAAGAAGTTGGAGTTTACAGTTAGTTTCCTTCAACATTGCTTGCCAAGCTAGTCCAGGTGATGTACAAGAATGCAGAGGGTCCAGTCCATACGCCTTAAAACATGTATTTCTAAACTCTTCCATTATATCACAAAGTAAAGTTACATCTAGTTTAACATAAAAGTCCGAATATTCTCCAAGTGTTTTGAATCCTAATTCATTCCAAACTCTACACGCATGTTCATAATCTTCATGGGATATATCCGTATCGTATAGTTTACTTTTGAATTCTTCTTTTGGTGGAAGGGATGTTTCATTAAATCGTTTTAAGCTATCTATATAATCATATGGGAAAACACCTTTGCGAAGAACTAAATTAACCTTGTCATTACTTACAATCTTCTTGGTTTCTATTAAATCTTCTGTTCTCAGGTTTTCAGAAAGTTTCATTAAACTAGATGGCATAAAACGGTAAGAGTCTAAAAACCGAAGTTTGATATTTCCAACTTTTTTAGTAAAACTTATAAACTTCTCCATGGTTTCTGCTATGACATCAATTTCTCCATTATCTCTTCCTAATTCCGGAATGATAAAATGCGCATCATAACCACTAAGGTTATGTAATATTACAGGTATATTTGTGGGGATCTTGTAGTTGATATTGCAGCTGTTACATGCAGCACCTCTATAATACCCTGTCAGATGGTCATGATCATGAACCTTGTAATTTTCCACAGTAAATTCATTTGTACATAAATAACAATGAGTCGCATTTTCATGTTGAATCTCTTCTTCTTCATCCAAAGGTATCATCGGTATAATATCACTATACAATCTTTCAACACTTTCTGCTATTGTATACAACTGATCAAGGAATATTTTAGAAGCATTAACACCACGATAGACAATAGGTTTTGAAGTTAAATTAATTCTATTTAGATGTTCTTCAGAAAGAGTAGATTTAACCATTAAACAAAAACTGTTTGGATCATGTATCTGATACTTAACACTTTTCTTTGCTACATCGCCATCATTATCTTCAATAGGAACTAGTGTAGATTCAAAATCAGCATAGATAACAATGGGAATCCGGTATTGATGGGAGATTTTTTCAAATTTTAACTCTGCCTTACTTGGACACGGTAAGATAATTTTTGCTTCATAGTTGTTGTTACATAGTTTTTTATGCTCTTGTAACCATTCGTTTCCTTGTCTTCTTTCTTCACAAAAATTAAAGCATCTTTTGCAAATTATCTTCTTATTTCTATTTTTAGATAATTGATTGCTAACAAGAGTTTCAAATTTTTTAATCCATACGTAGTGGGAAACATCACCTCTTGTAAGCAGTAATAAGTCTGTATGATCTGGGAGTTCATTCTTCACCACACGCAATGGGTACACTTTATTCGAACTGTCCAAACCAAAAACATTGACAGATGTTCCAGGGTTTTGTTTTTCAAACTTTGAGATGTCCTTTAAAGCCACTGGGTAAGTCAATCCTTGGAAATTATATCGATATCTTTGTATTTCATATTCTTCATTGGGTCTTACTGCATGGTCAGGTGGTACAAATTTTGCCGTCATTGCATATCTAAAACATTCCATATCTTCATTTTGAATATTTATGCACGATTTGGTGTTTGAAATTTTCTTTGGGAGCGGAATATAACTGCTACCCCTTAATCCATACCCATGTTTATGAACTCTGATATCCATACCCTCAATACTAACCAAACTCCAACCAGATCCTCTTCCTTCATGTTCTTGAATTTTTGTTAAAATTTCTTCCAAACAATCTTCAACTATTGAATTAATATCTGAACTTGCCATTATGGTCTGGTTTTTTGTCATGAATCCTCTTGGTGACATTTCTCCTTCTACATTAGTAAACATAGCATTTACCAATATGCCAAATTTAATAAAATTTAGCCTTTTTAATTCTTCTGCGAGTGTTTTACTTACAATTCTTCTTACTTCTTTAAAAAACTGCTCCAATTCCAATTTTTCATTTTGAATTTTGTGATGCATTACTACTCTACCTTCTAAAGCATATACTCTTAAACTCGGTATTTCATTAGATGGTCCTGCTAATGGTTCTTCATGTTCTTCTTGTTGTTCTTCTTGTTGTTCTTCTTGCTGTTCTTCTTGTTGTTCTTCTTGTTGTTCTTCTTGTTGTTCTTCTCCATATAGTTTTAAATCTTCATATTCGGTTTCTGTTACATCTTTATTATTATTATGGAATAACTCTTTGTGTATTTCTAGTAGAATATTATCATGAAAAGTTTCTAAGCAAATTTCACATTGATACATCTTGTTCATGTTTACTCTTTGAAATTTAGCAGCGAAATGAAATGCTTCTCTACTGCTCCCTTTTTATAGCCTCCCAGTTGTAGTGGGGGGACGGTAAGATTTTTAGTAAGATGTTAAAAATAGTAGGTTAAGACTAAAGCTGAAAAGTAATGATTAAAGCCTATATTTTCTTCCAATTGCAAATACTCCACATATGCCTCTGCCCATAGCCATAACAGATCACTGTTACGCCAATATACACCAAAGGTGGGTCTATCATCAACTAAAATTGGAGATGCTATGTTTACTAATCTTTCATTTTCTATCCATGTCATAACTTCAATTACAAACCTTCCTATAATATCCATTGGAGAATTCGGATCCACAAATATTCTTGTTACAACATTTTCGCTTAACAAAGGCTCTTCAATTTCTTCATCGTTTTCTTCATCGTTTTCTTCATCGTTTTCTACATCGTTTTCTTCATTGATTTCTTCATCCACCTCCAATACTTCTTCAACTTTTGTACATTTGTTATAAAATATTGGAGCATCTCGGGGAGACATGTTCACTCTAGCTATTATTGTCAATGAATGTCCCAACGCAAACCACGACACTCTTATATAGGCAAGTCAATGAGTGGGGGGTTTCTTTTAATAATAAATTTTTATTAAAAGAAAATAGTTTAATTCTGTCTTTACCACAATATTACTCCTAATTAGAGCTTTCCAATGATGTATCACTTGCCCTATTTTGGCAAACCGTTCTCAAGTTATAAGTAAATTTGTTAGTTGGGGGGGGGGGGGGGGGCTCGCCGGGTTCAAGGTCAAGGTCAAGACGATACACTTAAGACATTTTACTTAAGACATTATACTTAAGACGGTACACCTAAGACGTTGTGACGTCGGGGGGGGGGGGGGGGGGGGGGGTTCGCCGGGTTCAAGGTCAAGGTCAAGACGATACACTTAAGACATTTTACTTAAGACATTATACTTAAGACGGTACACCTAAGACGTTGAGACGTCGGGGGGGGGGGGGGGGGGGGGGCTTGTCAAGTTCAAGGTCAAGGTCAAGACGTTACACTTAAGACGTTACACTTAAGACGTTACACTTAAGACGTTACACTCAAGACATTTTACTTAAGACATTATACTTAAGACGGTACACCTAAGACGTTGTGACGTCGGGGGGGGGGGGGGGGGGGTTATGCATGAGTGGATTTAGGTCAAGGTCACCAAAAAATAATAATGATCCAAGATGATGGAGGCGGCTGTAACCGTCTCCACCACCCTGTGTTCCTCAAACACTCCCAATCCCAACCCAAAAAGTTACGACTTGCGAGGGATCCCAATTTTTGGCCCGCACGCACGTGGCGATCCAGTTTGGTAGTCTGTGATACGGGCGGCCAGCCTCGGGCCTGGGCACTGGACTTGACCATTCCAATTTTACAATGGGGACTCTGGAACAGCTAATGCAAGACGCAACTCTAACCTCCCACCCTTAATCTAAACCCACCCAATCATATTTTTGCCTGACCAAAACTAAAAAAAAAAAATCAAAAACAATAAAAATATGCGCTACCTACGGCACAACGCGCATGTCCCACCCATATTTAATGAAGTTCAATCGAACTTCTTAAATTTACATTTATATTTTAATTTAATCTACCCAACCTAACAGCTAGCTGTGGAATGTAAAAAATTATTAGTACACAGATAAACAAACAGACATAGACACACACACACACACACACACACACACACAAATACCATAAACCAATACTTAAGATTAAAAACACATTTCTTAAACATAAATAATACCATAACACACCTTAATGCTAACATCGCAATGCGCAAGTTAAACCTTAAAACCTAACACATCTTAAGACTGAAACCAAACAACATTTTGCATAAAACCATAGACACACACACACACACACACACACACACACACAACAAATATTAAATAGTAATAGCCTAACAACAAGAGTAACTCAAATATATATCGGCCGCTTATACATTTGAGTTGCCCTCTGAGTCGGGTCGGAGCGTCGCGTCCGAAATTCCGAGCCCGACTGTGGCGGCAATAGTCGTCGGGGTAGTTCTCGGCTCCCAGAGTGGTGGGGGGCCGGGAGGGGTTTCAGGGGCGCGGAACTTTCCAGAAATGTCAGTGGAAAATTCCAAACGGATGTGCTTTGTTACATGTGGGTCGCCTAAAACGCAGGTGGAGCCTTGTACCTCTCAATTTGCATTAGATAGCATCAAATTACATCCGCTGACAAGTACATCCGCAGCTTTCCCCATCGCGTGGCAGCATAATTATCGTCGATTGTTATCCACCCTCTTCCGCCGCTTAATTATACTTCCAACAGAAATAGGCCGCCAAAACACGCAACTTGTTTTTAACATACAATAGACTATTGTTTGGAAATGCATTACTTATGCTCATAATCCTTGGCCTGGTCGGTACTTCTTACACGCTACACCCAAGACGTTGTGACGTCGGGGGGGGGGGGGGGGGGGGTCATGCATGAGTAACCATCCGCATGTATATAAACGATGGGAAGCTCGCGCGCCTCCCATATAGGGAGCTGACACCCCAACGGTAAACAACCAATCCGTGAGTTCATACCACATAGTACTTTAACACACTATTTATTTTAACATTTTTATTATTTTTACACTATTTCTTAACACTACATCAGTTATTTTATATATCTTAATTTTATTTTCGTGTCGAGTTTCCATTTTTTTTTTTTTTTTTTTTTTTTTTTTTTTTTTTTAATTAAAATATGCTAATTAACATCGTGTGCAGGAAACTCACACTGATTAATTGCAGGTTCCATTCTTACACACCTGTTTCCTCCTTAATATGCAAATTACTCTCTTACTTTAACAACACTTAAACTCTAACCGCTACTTCTCGGTCATACTAATATAATTAGTGCTACACTACGGGATTTACCTGTGCAATAGTGCACGCTATGTTTCCTGCACGTCTGCAGGTAATACACCTTACAATCATATACTTATTGCTACATTACACAAGACATTTCTTCCACACCTGCAGGTAATACACTTACTGACCGTCTACTATTATAATTATTGCTACAGTACGAGAGACATTTCTTGCACACCTGCAGCTTATACACTTTACAACCGTTTAATATTAAAATTATTGCTATACTACAATGGTTACCTGTTCAATCACAGTTTTAGTCCCCCCACTTGATTATCCACAAAGCAATACTTGCAATCCTACAACTGAATAATTAATTAACTTCCGCGATCACCAGTACTTTTTTAAACTATCCGTCTCTTCCTCTGACTCTTGTGACCGTAGCCGCAGCCGACTGACAAATAACCGAGCTCTCCCGAACCTCGCTCTTTTATGCGGTTTTCTCGGGGAGGGGGTTGGAGGGGCGTCGCACGTGACTCATCGATCGCATAAAAAGGGGGGTTGCTGCCGCGCGCGCGCCATTTCGGTGGCGGAATCGGTCGGGTGAGGAACTATCCGTAAGTCTCTGGCGCTTTTACAACTAACGCTTGTTACTCTAAAATGTGTTTGCACTTAATATGCTAATTAGTCTCTATATTTATGCACGGGACATTTCCTGCACACCTGCAGGTGATACACCTTACAACAGTCTACTATTATACTTGTTGCTACAATACAAGATTTACCTGTCCAATTGGCAATTGTGATCCCACTTAGTCGTGCACGGGATATTTCTTGCACATTAGCAGGTCATACACTTTACAACCGTCTAATTTTATAGTTATTGCTACAGTACAAGATTTACCTGTACAATTGATAATTGTATTCCTACTTATTCGTGCACGGAACATTACTTGCAATCCTGCACCTGAATAATTAATTAACTTCTGCGGCTACCAATACTTTTCTTCGCCTATATGTTTCCCCCTGCTACAACCTTTCGCGGCGCCGCCCGACAAATAACTGAGCTCTCCGAAGTTCTGTTCTTTTATGTCATCCTCTCAGGGGGAGGGGTTGGGGAAGGGAGGGGGGGGGGGCACACAACCCCCATAAAACGGGCATCGGTACCGCGCGCGCGTCATTATAGTGGCGATAGGGCAACAGTAAACAACTATCCGCAAGTCTCTAACACCTAGTCTAACACTTTTTTACTTACGCTTTTTTACTCTAACATATGTTTGCACTTATTATGCTAATTAGTCTCTATATATTCAAACACACTCGCGGGCGCCGGTCATATACTCGCCAATTGTCGGAGAGTACACATCTCCCCTTCGTATATTATCATGGCTTCGCACTCTTTACAACTAAAGCTTTTACGCACAAAACATATTTTACAGAAACAATCTAACTCCAAAGTTTGTAAACCGCGTACTACATTGGCTAAGCTTAAGACATACTACAGTTTTCACCCGTTGTACTTTGCAAAACCTAGCCTGTGCAACACTGCATACTCTACTGATACTGTTTTGCACGCTGTCTTAACTGACATGCTGCAGTATCAAAATTTCAATCTTGTTACACCTATTGACGATGCTATCCAATTATTCTTATTCACTATATTACCGGGTTTATATGATCGTTCTTCCTTGGGCACATGTCTCATTCTACTGTATCAACTCGCACTGTAAACACCTAGGAGCTCTCCTATCATGCAACTATTATTTTAATTTAATTTTAAAAATAAACTAAAACCTCCCGCGGCCCGGCGCCGCCCCTCCCAAACCCCACCGAGCCCCTGAGGCTCCCACTTTTTTAAAACCCCCTCCAAATGACCTTGACCCACTTCCCAAACCCATCCATCACTCTCACCCCACACTTCCAACCCCACACCTGCCTCTTCCAACCAATGACCTTGAACTGGCCCAACTGTAGCCATTCCCCACTACTTATGAAAATTTAGACATTGCATTTCACCTAATCATATTTAAACAAAAAATAATATAGTTTTTGTAATTTTTAGTGAAAAAAGGGATGAAAGCGAACGAACCTTGGCCTACAGAAGGAGTAACAAAGTTCACCCACTGGCTAGAATGTGACTATCGCCATGATTTTCCTGGAGATCCATACTGGACATACACATATGACATACGATGCATCAACAACACGGGTCAAGAAGACTTCACATTGTCTATAAACTACGACAACAATGTGTTTGACAACTTCATCGTGACATCATGCGACCAAGAGCAGGTCATCAATTCAGTGTTCCCACCCAAACAGAAAGATAATTACCTATCAGGGGAAGTTGATGAGAGAGGATTGCCAAAAGTATCTTACATCAAGTACAGAGCTACAGACGGAAAGTGTTATGCTAAAAAGTACCAGTTTGAAAACAGGGCGTCCACAGCAGCTAAGAGGTTCAAGCCAGTACAAATTGGATGTCCAGGGTAATTTTAATAATTTTTTTTTAAATTTAATTGAAAAAATCCAATATTTATATATTAAATTAATGCCAGTAGGTTTATAGTAATAAGTCAAGTAACAATATGTAACCCCATACTACTAATTTACAAACGCGTCTTTAAGATCTGAGAAACAACGAATCAGAAGAGAAGTTTTTTTTACCTTCATGGTGGGAGCCCGCCAGTAATAATGATGAAAGATATACAGGATGAGTTTCTTAAAGTGATCCAATAGCTATTTTTTTATCTATATCTGACAGTATACTACTTAAGCGGGAACCCCTTTACTTTTTTATTTTACGTTCAGCTATGTATTTCAGTTTCTAAAATATTGAGCCATTTTTCCAATTTGGCGGCCAACTTTAAAATTTAGTATGGAACACCCTACATTTTATGGTGTTTTTGAAATTTTCATGTGATTTAAAGACTTTTTTATTCTATGCAATTTTTTTTCTAAAGGCAATTTAAGTTCATTTTTAGTTCCATAAGAATAACATGGAGCAAACTTTATCCGTCCATATCCCCAAAACCATTGATTAAAATAAAAAAATAAAAAAATACTAAAAAAATGTCTCTAATTGATGTTTTTAGATTTTTTTCATAATAAAAATAAAAAATTTTTAAAATTTATTTTTTCCCTGCAATATTGGAAAGAAGTTAATTTATGCGTAAATGATAATTTTTGTGAGTGAAATGTTCTTAAAACATCAATTAAAGACATTTTTATTTTAAAGTATTTTTGTATTTTAATCAATGATTTTGGAGATATGGGCAGATAAAGTTTGCCCCATGTTATTCTTATGGAATCAAAAATGAATTTTAATTGCCTCTACTTCCCTAACCGTTCGGTTTAGATAATAGTGGCATAGAATAACAAAGTCTTTAAATCACATGGAAAAAAACACCATAAAATATAGGGTATTCCATACTAAATTTTAAAGTTGGCCACCATATTAGAAAAATGGCGGAAAATTTAGAAAACTGAAATACATAGTTAAAAGCAAAATAAAAAAGTAAAGGGGTCCCGCATGAGAAGTATACTATTGGATCACTTTAAGAAACTCACCCTGTATTTGTAAAGCAAATGTAAAAAACATTTTTCTTCTACCACATAATTTCAAACAAAATTTGTTGATATTTTATATAAATTCCCCTCAATGGCTAACCATTAATAAAAAAATCTAACCATTTTGTTTAAACTTCTCTCCTTCAATAAACAAAGTCTTGTTGATGGTTTTAATGTAGGTCTACTTCCTAATTAATTTATTAAGGGACTTTGTATTATTTTTACACTTAAAACATTTATCTTCACAATAACCACAAAAGTAATAAAAACTAAATGAAATTAGATCCTTTGACATTTTTAAATTTAGACTTTCTAACTGGTCTACACTTTTAATAAATTTATATTGGATCAATACTCAATAGTATAACCAGTTTTATGTAAAGACTGTAGCCTGGAATTGTTTATCACATTACGTTAGGCTAGGCCTAGATTTGGCTTGCGCCCGTGGGGCTCACTCCTTATCCAGCCGCTTGATCAGGAGATCTAGGCCATTTCGAGGTCCAGATCGGGTTTCTTTTCCAGGAGGATGTCCCGAACGAACTGTGATAAACAGTCCCAGTTGCCCTCATCCTCCAAAATCTTTTAGCAGACCGAGTCCACCGAAGATGCAACAAAAATTTGTGTGGCCTCCAGGGGGCAGTGGAAGAATGTGTGTTCCGCATTGTCGGGAACGCCCGGGCATAAATGCAGTCCGGTGAACCGGTCTTTCCCATCCGGTTCAGGTAAGACCAAAAATAGCCGTGACCTGTCAAGAATTGGTTCAGGTAAGACCAAAAATAGCCGTGACCTGTCAAGAATTGGTTCAGGTAGTAGTCCACCTCCCCATGCCGCCGTTCCCCCCATGGTTGGACCTGCTTGATAAGTCTCGCTGTCCATCGTCCTTGGGTGTCGTGCTCCCAGCTGTGTTGCCACTGCAGGGAGGTTCGGGTACGCTCTTCTGTTCTTTCCGTGTCCTTGCCGCTCTCGCCTTGTCTCTGATGAATCGCCTTCGTCTCTCCTGCCAAGATCTAAACAGGGATGACTCCGGCGTCTACCTGGACGGCAGGATCGGACACTGTCCGGTAGGCGAAACACAGGTGGAGTGCCGCTTGACGCTGAACCCGGGCGAGTCGCAACCTGAATAGCCTAACTCTCTATCGAGAGCGTCTGCCCACACCTCTGCCCCATGAAGAAGCACGGACTGGACCGTGGACATCAACACTCGGTGGTCTTATACTGGATCGGGGACCCCCGACATTGGCCATCAGCCTACTAAGGTGACTACCTTAGCGGCCTTGTCCGACGTACGGAATATCTATTCCCTCCGGCTTTACTTGGTGTCCACCATAACTCCGGGGTACTTGTCAGCACGAGTTGATTGGACCACCCCCACTCAAAACGGGACGAGGGTGTTTATCCTCTTCTTCGTGAGGATCACAATGTCCGTCTTACTGAGAGACCGTGATCGGACATCCAGGTGTTAACCACACATATGACTCGGTTCACTTTTAGTTGGGCCAACTCAACGTTGCGTGCAGCAATGAGAGCTGCGACGTCATCGGCGGTCCCAACAAAAGTGGTTTCCTCATGCATCTCGAACCTCAGAAGGCTGTCATAGGCAAGGTTCCAGAGATCCGGGCCGAGTATTGAACCTTGAACGGCACCAGAAGTGACGTCCATTGTCCGCGTTCCATCCCCTGTGTCATATATCAACCTTCGAGATCGGACATAATCCTTGATGAACCACAACAGATTTACAGGAACGCGAAGGGTGTTGCGAAGCTCATCCAAAGTATCGACCCACTTCGTCGAGTTAAAGGCATACATTACATCAAGCATAACAAGAAGCACTACTAGGCGAGAGGAATGGTTGTGGATCTCAGCTCTCTCCTCAGCTCTCTGGACCTCTGCGATAGTGTTGATATAGTTGACAGTCACTTTCTGTAGCCGTACTGACGGGGGCACAAGTCACCTGCAACTTCCATGGCAGAATTCGGGCGTTAACGGATCAGCTTCTCGAACAGCTTTTTCAGCCGTGTCCAACATGCAGAGTGGCCTGTGGGACATTGGCATCTTGGGATCACCTTTGCCCTTGCTGATCAGTACAAGCCTGGTGGTTTTCCAGGGGGTTGGAAACACCCCTTCTACCAAACAGGTGTTCTACATTCTCAACAAGTCAGCATTAACTGTAAATTCTTTCTTTAAAGCCTCACTGGGAATTACGTCCAGGCCAGGAGGCTTCAGGGAGAGAACGGAGGTTCCCGCTCCCTGAGTGTGAAGAGTGGAACATCCTCAACCCTTCCAAAGCCGACCGGTGGTTTTTGTGGATGTTCAGGAAACAGCACAGCGACGATCATCCCCATGGTGGCACCTTCCATTATGGAAGGTGGAGAGCGGGTGCCGAGTTTCTGAGTAACCCAGGCCCTTAAGAGGCGGAGTCAACGTCGTCACGAAGCCTCCTCCAGCCATTCGGCTTGCTCCTGTGGAGATATTTTATCGCAGCCTTATAGGCCTGTGACCTACGAGCTCTGTTTGAGGAAATTCTCGTTATTTTGGCCGCTCGTTTGAATTTTAAATGTGTTCTTCTGAGTTCCGAAATCTCTTTTTTCGACAGTAAACGGGTTCTTTGTCACGTCGAGGTTTCCTTTGTGGCATAGACCGCTCACAGGCCCAAGCTATCAGTTCCATTGTGGATGTTACTCGTGCCTTGGCTCCAACCTCACCAGGATCTCCTTGCTCTCCCCGAAAGATAATTCCGGTGAATTTGACCACGTCCAGTTTGTTGGTGTTCCACCATCGTGGCCCTTCCCGAGATGCGGAAACTCTACGATTTGCCGGATAATGCAGGTTTAAGATGATAAACTGGTGGTAGTTACCAGTGTAGTTCTCCACAACCATCCAGCCAGAGATATTTGGAAGAAGTAGCTCAGTTGCAAAGGTGACGTTGTCCATCGTGCGCCTTTACCATTTCACTGAAGAGTAGATGTGTCGCCTTGGTTGAAGACGACAATACCGGCCCTGGCGATGAAACCAAGGATGCATTTTCCCCGGGAATTGTTACAAGGGATTCCCCACTTGACGGCCCTGGCATTAAAATGGCTGCAAACGACAATGTCCTGCTGGTGCCGAGAAGGCAATCCTCTAGACTGTATATCTTGTCGTGGAAGTCCTGGACGGCCTCGTTAGGGGTAAGGTAGCAAATGAAGATAGTCACGTCCCTTCACCTAACTCAGACGAATCCTCGGTGGCGTCGGTGATTCCACTCCATGACTTCCTGGGTGTTTTGCGCTCAAAATGCAGCAGTGCCAAGGCTCTCGTGTACCCAGGAGTTTGGGTCTCTGTCCCAATACTGTTCACTGACAAGGAGGCTGTCAGTGCTGCATTCTCAAACGAGCTGATCGAGAAGGATATCAGCTCCCCTGTATCTCTGAAGATTGTCCTTAAGGATGCGAATTACTTACTGCTGCCTTTTGCCTGTTCAAGTGCACCTATGACAGCACCGCACCGACTAGAGGTACCCGGGTCACTTGACTGAGGGCACTGGAACCTGAATCCTTGCAGAGGAAGCAGGAGAGTCCCGAGGAACAGTACTTGCGTTTGTGATCCTGGCTTCCGCATTGGAAGCAGTTGTCACTCCTGTCGGGCCCTATACATTTTAGGGAGGAGTGGCCGAAACGGAGACATCGTAAGCATCCTGAAAGTACCACCCTCCGTTTGATCCTGCGACTGACCAAATCCACTCCAAGGTACTGAAGGCTAAGCAGCTTATTGGCATGCCTTTCGCTCATCTCAGTGACAGACATCCGGAGTTGCTGGTGCAGAAACCTCTGCTAGAGCAGAAACTGACAGCAGCCGGAAGATCTTCAGTCTGCATGAGAGCAAAAACGAAGACCTGTTTCGGCGCTCAGTTCAGTTCCGCAAGCTCAGGGCTTCCCCATGAAGAACCGCTTTGCTTCTGCTTTCTCTTTCTGGCTTGGGTCCAAGGCTGATGAGCTTGCGGTTAAGCAGAGATTACTAGGTTCATGACGTCGCACTCCTTCTTCACCAACTTCATCCTGATCTTCCAACATTTCTCGATTTCTCCAAAGAAATTCTCGAGTTTGGAACTACGTCCTTTATCACCATACTAAAATTCTTCTGAATAAGGAGAGCCTCAGACATCTTCTTCAAAAGAACTTTCAGTGACTGGTCCTCCTCCTCGTTGGCGTTGTCCTGCTGCTGCTGAAGCGTTTGCAGTTCAAATACCGCACGAAGAGGGCTCTTCCCTGGAGAAATTCCTTGGGTTCTGTCTAGTAGTATTACCGGCTCGGTCACCTCCATCAACAGATTGATCTCCTCCTTCTTCTTTCCGGATTTGGATGACGATCCGCATCACCAGAAGCCTTGAATGGAACCGAGGCCTTAATACCCCTCGTCGGCGTTCCAGTTGCCAAGATCGGAGACCTCTGCAATTTTGAGCTGTGCTTAAAAGCGTCCTGCTCAATCTCCTTTCTATCATTCGTGTTTACGGTTTACGGTTTCCCTGTTCATGCTTTTATGTCACCAGCACATCGTCCGACAAGGGGCGGCCCGTTCATTGGCCGAGAGCTTGTGTATCCTTGGAGGTCCCTCATCCCGTAGGAGAAAAGGCGCCCCTACCCTTGTTCCCCGGGGCCGAACCTCCGTTTGCCCATCACCGATACACACAAGGTGCTGGTGGTCGCCTTGACAATGCAGAGTCCGATCCCTGCATCCATGCCACATTTCCTGACCAAGGACCGACGAGGCTGGCTTCTGACGACACACTAGAGGAGACCATCGGCGGTGCGAGGCACACATCAGTCCCTGCAAAACAACAGGGACACTCCCAGGACCCCCACCCCCCAGCATGCGCCAGTAGAAAAAACATGGAAGGTCACTCTTGATTTAAGTTGTGAAAGAAGAAGAAGGTGAGCAAGGTTAGCTCAGAAAAGAATAAAGTTGGTGAGTTAAGACTTCAAAGAGGGAAGAAAGGCATTACCTCTTGAAGGATTGTTAGGAGGGTCTCACAGCTTGTCTCAGGTACACCAGTTTCGCCAAAAAACTTGAACAGTGAAAATCCCAATGCCCCTGAGGTTAAAATGACGATAGGGTATTTCAAATGTATAATATACTACTAAAGTTGAATATTATGATCGTTTTAAATTCACTAATAAATATTTCAGGGAGCCAGGCTGGTTGAAGTATGGAGAAGTGGCTCAGTTCACTAACTGCAGAGTTCCCAAACTTCCACTGTCTCCAATAGGTAAATACAATCGGAATTACAGAGTAAAGTTAATAGGTTATTTGGCCCAAACATTTTTAAACTTTTGCTGCCATGTCAAATTAAAGGCCGGCACACACAGCAACAGACGGACGTATGCAGACGGACGAAGCAAAAATCCCTCTCCAGGTTATGAAATGTTGCGACGCACACAGACATCCATCGCGTAGACATTCACACAGACGGATGTCTGTGTGCGTTACAATATTTAATAACCTGGGGAGGGATTTTTGCTCCGCCCGTCTGCATACGTCCGTCTGTTGCTGTGTGTGCCAGCCTTTACCCTTGTTTTAACTTGTATTTTTTCAGAGCATGGGAGAGAGCCATAAATAGTGGAGTTAGAAGAGTTTTGTATTTGTTCAGTGAATTTTCCCTATAGGGAATAAGCTATTACGGGGGTAGGTTTGGTAAAATCCTAAGCCCGGGACCAGGTTATTTTTCATTTTGGGGTACAAATAACTTTTGAACGTAAAGTCAGATTTTGATGAAATTTGGTATATTGGTGTAAGACCAAGATTTTTTCATGAGTTTGCGAACCAGCGTGATGCGATTATGGTAACAGGGTTTTATGGGTTCTTAAAAGGATAAAAAACCTTTTTTGCATTTTTGACATCAATTAAAAAAAATCACCAAATGTACTAAAACCATTGATTATGTACTCTAACGTAAATGCTAAAACCATGTAAAAGAAATTGAAAAAACTAATAATTTAGTATTTTTAATTTTTATATAAGCGTAACTGATGGTAACAATAAAATTAATTACAAAAATGTATTTTTATTTTATTCTTAAAAGAAATCAAAAATCACTAAAGCCCTGTATTATATTGCTTATTTATTGACATACCTTAGTAAAATTTTGTATGTACATGATCTAGATAGTGTTTAAACTTGCTAACAAAACCATATCGCAGTTAACCTACATACTCACCTTCATCGGGTTCATGTGGAAAATAAAGAGCCAGATCTTGACACAATTTTGTTTGCCTTCACCAATTAATTGACCAACATTTTCTAACAACACCACATGGAGGCAAACACACATACTCGATCCTATGGTGGTTTTACGGGGAAAGCTAAACATCTGAAATTGCATTGGAAATTCTCTGAGTACGGAGGTCTGCTGTGACGTGTACTTGGCATATTTTATTTCCAGGTTATCTGAAGATGAAGTATTTGGTTAATGAATCCATAAAAAGAGTATTTTTCTAAGTTACTGATTAAATAAACTTTCCATGGATAATAAATTTCATATTTGTTGCATACATTATTACTAAAAACAAAAACACAATTCTGTGGTTAGAAGCCGTAACTTAATGAGTTACTTAACTTTCACTAAAATTTATTCATAAACATCACTGTTTATGTAAAAATTCCCAGCAATGTGACAAAAGGAACAAAAAAATTACATAATTTTTTTGTATACTTTGCCATAAGTTGATATGTAGGGAGTGAAAACCCCTGCTCATAACATCTGACCCACTTTTTGCAAAACTTGCCGTATCACCATATCCAATAATAAGTCAAAACTGAAAAGTCGCCATATCTAGTCTATCAACAAGTTCACCTGTTTATCCATTATAATATTTTATCTTCAGGCAAAAAACTGATGTTAAAACACTATCATTTACTCTATGTTTTAAGCATAAATATTTGTTATGACATTAGCAGTTTTTAGCTGATATGGATGCAAAATAACAAACATTTAGCTTACAGTTATGTTTTAATCTGACACAGTAATTATAACAATACATAATTGTAGTAAAATCAGTAAAAGTCGACGTATCACGTTATGGCTTCAACCCAGAAAATGTTTAAAGAAATGGAATGATAATTAATATTTTTTTCTTTGATATGATGACAGTGAAGTCCTGGAGCACTCCTGAAGAGCCAAAGTGGAATCCAAGTTACAATGCCCGGAGTGTGCTGCTAGACTGCTCGTTCGACCAGTTCTCCAAGTACTGGAGTCTTAAATGTACCAAGGTTGGTTGCAAAGTGTTCTTAACAAGAGACAATTTACTTATAATTGCTATGCACTTCTACCCACCGATTATTGAGACCAGAAATCAAAATTCCAAAGGGCTTTTTGTAAGAGACATTTAAGATTATAGTGTCAAAATATAGAAACCAATAATTCTTTACAACCAAAAATTGTAAGTAACATTTTTTTATGAAATCTGTTTTTTAAAATGAATTAGTAAAGCTCAATCAGTTCTTGAAAGTAAATATTCTCTTTACTTTTACAGGGTAACAAAGAAAACGAGTACTTTGCATTCGTACGCTATACCAGCTGGCTTATTGACAGATTTACTGTCAAAAGTTGCAAAGAGGAAGACATTGTAAATGGTATTTTCCCAATCAAAGAAACCACAGCTAATCCCAAAAGTGGCGAAAATTATGGCTGGAAAATTTGGTTTTCCACAGAAAACGGTGATTGCTACCATCGGGATTACGACACATTGAATGAAGATGTTGTTAAGGAACACTGTCCAGAGTAAGTCCTATATGACAAAATTTTTTATTAGAAGTGTAGGGAACTTATTAGGGTACAATCAAGTGGCACATAAACATACAAATCTCTACAAACCTACTTTTCCTTTTTTCATCCTCCTTCTTTTTTTCAACTGACTCTTATTAAAGCAAATCATTTCGCTATTTCATATTTGTGGCATTGCATTTGGATTCGGTTTGTGCGTGTGATGATATTATTGTCACAGTAGTATTATTGTAACGTATAATATTAAATCTGGTAGGATGTATTTTTGAGCCAAATAAATAAAAGTTATCATCATAACCTATGTGGCTGGCTGGTAGTTTAATGACATTGTACATTTTAGGAAGCCCGACCAATGGACGAACCCGACATGGGGATTTGCTGGATATTGGCGAGAGTGCAAAGGACCAATGAGTGTCAGAGAGAGAGGGGAGACACAACAACCGGATAAATCAGAAGAGAGCGAAGAAGAAGGACAAGATCAGGAAGAAGTGGAGTTGAACGATTCAAAAGCACAACAACCCGGTGTATCAGATTACATCCATCCACAAGCACAACAATCTTTTGCATTAGATAACATCGATTCAAAAGCAGAGCCATCTTTTGCACTAGATAACATAGACTCAAAAGCACAGCCATCTTTTGCACTAGATAACATAGACTCAAAAGCACAGCCATCTTTTGCACTAGATAACATAGACTCAAAAGCACAGCCATCTTTTACACTGGATAATTTTGATTCACAAGCACAACCCGTTGGATCAATCGATTATCAGGCACAAAATGGTGGATCAAATTGGTTTAGCGACATACCGGTACAGGACGCTGCAACAAGCACTTATTAACGATTACAATTGGCTCACACAACTCAGATATATACCTAATTGCATGTATATACATCAAAATAATATAATATTGTTTACAGAACCCTTTCAAAGTCAACAGAAAAGTTCTGTCTGATAATAGATTGTGAAATATGATTGGAAATAAATTATATAGGCTATAATTTGTGTTTATTTTTAACTTAGTGTATTTATTATTACATTACTCATAGCTTGCACAATATTCTGAAGAAAGTCTTATATCCCAGTCAAATAATTTTTTTATTTAAATATTATAATGTACTTATTTTCTATTCGAAAGAGTGTAACAGTTTGTGGGAAAATACATGGAGTGACAGAAATACCTTAGAGTTTTCGTGTGACTACAGTCTGGATACCGTGTGATGGAGGATTGTGGATATGGGTTTGATCGTAAAGTTATTCGACCTGATTTTACGTGGAACTTTTAAGGCTTGGTACACTTAGTATAAAAGGGAATATCTTTGAGATGTTTACTTATGAGGAGACTCCTGACGGCGTTATAGTCCCTGGCTCCATTTAGACTGGCCATTGTTCCCTGATATTTTGAATATAATATTTTTTACTTTCTGGGTAGCTGAGTGGTTATAGTACTCACCTTTGTATCCAAAGGTTGCCGGTTCAATCCTAAGAAAATTTAGTAGCTTTTTAACAGTTTTATTCCGGGCCCAGTTGCCATTTTTCATTGAGCTATTAATTAATGATGCTTTCTAACAACTGGTCTGTGTTAAATAGTAAAAAGTCTGGGGTTTGGACCGTTCCCCGACCAAGCGCAAAGAATGCCACTGGCGTAGATAGATACAAAATAAAACGTGACCTGATCACAAATCAGTGCAGATAATAAAAAATTAAAGATGGGGTTGGCATATTTTTTCGTAGGAAAATTGAACTTCAAGTCATTTAACCATTATCAATAGACATTACAAAACAAAAAATACTCTAACAATTTTATATTAAAGGCGCCCCAATTTGTTGCGCCTTTAAATTGCCAATGCTGATGGCAATCAGCATTGGTTTTCTGATGGCAGTGGCGCACTCAGAAAATAATTATTGGGGGGGGGCCTTTTTGGTCCCTGGGCCCACCTGGGCCAACCGACGGCAAACTTTTAAAAGTTCCATAGAAAACCTGGTTTTATAAGGCATTACTTTAAGTTAATTTTAGCTCTTTGAATGCAAGTTTTGTGTCGGAATTATAGGAATGAATAATAAAACCCAGCATATTAAGATGTTAGGTTTTATTTTGACAAAATCTTCTTATATCAATTAAGCAATATTACCCAAAAACTGACACGGACCTTAGAAGCCGAGTGGGCGAGGTTTAACTACTGGCCTTTCCCAGTTGGGTTGTGGAAGGAAAAACCCTTTTGTCCCACCCGGGACTTCTCCCACCCGCCACCAGAAACAAACAAATCAAGAATGCAAGAGAATCGTTCCTTTGCAAAATTTTTAATATTATGAATTGCGTTTTATTTATTTTTTTAGTGAATTTCTTAGGAACATGAATTATTTCGTAGTTGTAGTGAAATGTAACTCCTAAAAAAAAGTATTCAGTACTCGATATGTTAATATTGGTAATTCTTGAGTTTAGCTACTAACATCGGAAAATGGAAATTTTTTTCAACATGTTGGAAATTTCACGCTGATTCCGAAAATGATAATTTTTCCCGCGGAAAAACTCGGAAAACCCCGGAAAATCGAAAAACCCGGAAATGAACTTTTTGCTCTGAAATGCGACATGTGGGTATTTAAAATAACCGGCATGTCGAGCTGATCACTAATATGTAAAATTTAAATAAGCCAAAAAATGCGAAAAATGTCGGAAAGCCGTCAGATGAACTATTTTTAAGTATGTCATGTTTGTACTCGAAAGACGTGGAATTTTCTGTAGAATACAAATATGCATATATTAATTCAATAGAACAAACTAGTCGTGAACAAAGAGAAAAAACCCCTTATAAATAAAATAAAAACACCCTGAAACTTGCATAAATAAACCACGAGGCTAAAAATGTTTCAAATGGTTGTTACTGATGTACTACCTTAAACTATTATGTAATAGGCAGTACTATAAACATAAGTACTAGCTTACATCACGTATAATCAAAATTACACTAACTTCTAACCTAACCTAACCTAACCATCATGTGAGTCATAATAAGCAAAGTGTTCTGTAGATTACAAATATTTATTATAATAAATACACCAAGTTCGTATTCACATGATGGTTAGTGGTTAGTTAGTAGTTAGGTTAGGTTAGTATAGTTAGGTTATGTTAATTATGTTAGTGTTATTTTAGATTATACTGTATGTGATGTAAGTTAGTACTTATGTAGGTATATAGTACTGCATATTACCTAATAGTTTTCAGTAGTAGACCTACATCAATAAAAACTAACTATTTGAAGCATTGTTAGTGGTTCATTTATTTATGTAAGTTTCAGTAAGCTATTTATATATATTTGTCTATTTATCCACTACTAGTTTGTTGTATTCATTTAATACATACATATTTGTATTCTACATACAATCCCGCGTCTTTTGAGTGCCCACATGACATACTCTTAAAATAGTTCATCTAATGGATTTTCCGGCTTATTTAAAATCGGATCGAAATAAATTTTACATATTCGTGATCAGCGTAACATCCCGGTTAATTTGAATACCCACTAGACCTATTTCGGAATAAAAATGTCATTTCCGATTATTCCGATTTTTCGGGATTGCCGAGCTTTTCCGCGGGAAAAAACTATCATTTTCGGAATCAGCGTAAAATTTCCGACATTTTGGAAAAAAAATCCACTTTCCGATGGTCTTAGCTAAACTCAAGACTTACCAAAATGTCATTAGTTGGATGAAAAAAATATTTTTTTCTAATTTTTTTCTTAATAAAAAAAAATTCTTGAGAGGGGGTCTACAGCCCCTTTAGCCCCCCCCCCCCCGTGGGTGCACCACTGTCAATATTCACTAAAATGGCCATCGAGAAGGACTTCGATGCTACAGAAATTCAACTTGAAATCGGTAGTGAAAGATCGGTGTAACCAAGACTCGTTTTGAGTAATTGCAGTGACTACAGAGATTTCTCAAGGTCAGTTGACTGCAGTGTTCTGCTTTGCCATTTCGATATCCTTTTTAAGACGAGGAATCAAAACCATTAGTTTGAATTATAAACTTGCAACAACTCATTTGTTCATATTTTAAAATTTTCAATGAGTAATATACATAAGCCATAGATATAGCCTGAACAAAAATTATTTATACCCACCATTCATCATAAAATAAATAGACCTAATATATGCCACTTAAATTTTAAGTAAATCAACATAGCCTAAATGAATAATTAATATAGCCTACATACCATAATGTAATAAAATTGCTTCATATTTAATATCACATTTAATAAAATCCATCTATCTTCTTATTTCTATAAGGGTTTCGTCTGTTACGTCCCTTTTTCTCTTGATCTACTGAACCGATTTTTAAGATTGAGGTGTCATTTTAAAGCTTAGGATATACCGCAGTGACGAATCGTAATTAAAAAGGTCATATTGTTTCGAGCTTCGCCCCCCTGCCTTTTGATTTATTTCTATAGGGCGCTTTAAAATGTTGACCAACTTTTATTGTAAGTTCTTCAATGTGAATTTTAATTTAACAGCTGATTACCTTCAGATGAATTTAAAAAGCCAGATAGTAAACAAAAATAGATCTCTGTCACTTCATAATCAACATTCACGTACTGTAGGTGAGTTTCACTCATACAGGATCATAAAATGCGCAATTTGCACACGGGCCACCTCGTAATTATTTAATCATTCTAAATTAATCTCTATGACAATTATTTAATATAGTATAATAGTGAAGTGACACCAAGATTAACAGTGATACAGTGTGCATTAACATATGTGATACAATCAAGCAACAATGAACAATCCTTGAACATTCTTCTCAATTTGAATGGCCTAGTGATTAGATGCATTTTTAAGGGTCTCTTCCCAAGTTAATATAATAACCCCATAAAATAGTTATTGAACACCAAAAGTTCAATTTTTTATATAGAAGAAGAGCTACAGGTAATAGACACCCATTTTGAAGGCCAAGAAGATATTAAAACCTGTAGTGAAGAAATTTAAAATTGGTAATATCCCTCCATTTTATTCATCACCTACTGGATTACATTGAACTACAAATCAAAGGACTAAACAGTTTTTATAGACAAGAAATTTCTTAATAGTAACTGAATCTTAAGGAAATCAACTTAAATTAACTTTTGAAGAACCATTTTAACTTATTTAAACCCTAAAATTATATTAATTCAAGAAGAAACTTTAAGCCTAGATTTAACTTTCAGCAAGCATTGTTGAGTGAACCTACTTTTTATTCAATAATATTTCATGTCATAGAGTATTTATCCAATTCCATCTAGAAATTATCTCTATATTCAATTCAAATTTTATGATTTTATTTTCCAATATAATAATATTATTTAAACAAGAATTTATTCGACCCCGCACGACCATCCCAACCCTGACAAAAGTTATATGTTTGAGCCAATATTAAACAGAGACATTTATGAAGACAGTAGTTAATTAAATAAAATCCCCATAATTTGTAATATCCATTGTTAGTCCCTTTTCATATTCCAAATAACTTATTGTTTCATTTAAAATAAACTCGGTTTTGTTAATTGTATTTAAGTATTTTAATATATCCATAGACGCCATTAAGCCTAGATTATTCCATCTTCCATCATAGAGGTATCAGCTGTTAGAATAAGTAAAGTAAAAGGCCACAAGTGTAAGTGTGAATATAAAGACAGAGGTGTGTGGTAAACTTAATTATGTTTTAAATACAATGTAAAAGGTAAATATTTCTTCAAAATAACCATACTAAGATGCATAGTACTATGCATCTAGTAATAAGAGGTTATAAAAAAACAATACTTACACACCAACAACGGCATAAATTCCACCTGCAAATTATGAAGAATTTGTTTAATGTATGGTTTACTTTATTTCGCCAGTGATGGACGTCGGAATGTAAAGTATCCGTGTATTGTGGAGCGGCAACTCTTGTAACTTATGACCCGTCAGTCAGACGCCCTGGTGGAAATTATATGGAGTGGCGAGTCGCACGGGACATGGGAAAATGTAGCTTTGTTATTTAAATATTTATCATTTTTTTAAATAGTTAATTTATTTATCGTATGGCTTTTAGAGGAGGGAGATCAGCAATTAACTGATTGTTCTCCTCTATTGAAATGCCTGTACGTTTTTGTTTTCTATGCAGTTGCACCAACGGCTTAACGTGACTTCCGAACCACGGATTTTTGCAATCATGCATAATGTACACGAAATGTTCCATAATTTTTTAATGATTGATGAAAAGTGATATAAATATCTTGGTATTATTTTCGTTCATTATAAACAGTTGTATTTATCATAATTAAAAATATTACTTATTTAAATCTATTTCTTTATTTGATTTTGTGTTAGTGTATGTTAAATAAATAGAGCATGACATATATACAAAAACGTTTATTCTCTTAAGTTTAATATTACACCATATACTAAGTTAAATCTTTATATGCAAATACAAAACAGCCAGATGATGACAATGAGTGAATAAGAACTATTAATGACTAGTCCATCTGCAGCGAGAGTATCATAAAAATACTTTTTGTGGGTGTTGAATAACCTAAATCATCGACTATGAGCATTAATACACAAGGCATCACAACCATTTCCTTTTTTTCATATTTACCTTAAAATACATCCTGGTAGCGTCGTAGTCTTTAAAAATGATTAAGAGAATTAAAAATAATTAAAAAAATGTGGTGGTAGTTTTTACTATATCATTTTAATAAAAGACCTGTAAATTAAGTGATTTGTTAATTGAATTCGTATAACAATAGCGTATGGGCAATGGGTTGAGTTATGACAAACGCCTACTATCTTAACATTGAAGCAGGGTTTTTTGTTTGATAACAAAACATAACGAAGTGTTGGTATTCTGTTAGCAGAATTTTCCTTCAGTAAAATTTTGGTGTATCACAAATTGTAAAATGATGGGGGTAAATTAATTCAAGATAGCGAAGTTTGTTCCACAACCGCGGAATAATAGCTATAATCAACAAATTACAACTGAACGAGAACTAACTAAAAGATTCTGCTTTGTCACACGAACAGGTGATTTCGATTATGAGAACAAAAATTGATAGGTAGTGAAGACAGCTTACACCAAGAAAACAAGGGTTAAGAATCTATGTTAGATTCTTAAATTACTGATAGTGTATAACTCTGTAGATAATGGAGTGTTGATCATCCGCTACATTTTTTTTCAAATGAAACTTTTCTACGTTATATTATTTAGCCACCTTATCTCAAAGACTATAATTTATTTTTAAAACTTACTTTTTGTAGATTGATATAAGCTTTGAGAAGAAACAAAATGAAGAATAATACTACAGCTAAAATTAAAATATTACAGTATAAATAAAAACTAAAACCTCTATACTTTCGAAGTGATTTATTGCTAATCTGTTATGATGTATACAGTATCCCATTTTAATTTTATTACTTTGGGCTTACGATTCTATAAGCCACTATAATGTTGTATAATAATTAGAGGAATAGTGGAGACCAAGAATATTTTACCTTCCTGTGAGTTAATTAGTTTTCCCTATTAACCAGTACAAAAGTAATATCAATAAATACAAGACTAATAAAATAATGAATTTAAAATTTAGTGTACAAATACTATTTTGTTCGTGTTGTTATTTGTTTGAAATAATTGCTAATAGTTTTATTTGTCATCTTTTTTTAATTTCCATTATTTCGAAAAAACACACCTGAAAAAAATTTTCCTTGAAACGGAAAAATTTTCCTTGATACAGGTTCACCCCAAATAATAACTGGATGGATACACCCATCTGTTACGGAAAAAAATCATTATATAAAAAAGTGCAGCTAACGGCTTAAGGAAGCATTTTAGACCCCTCTTAGTAAGAGGTTTTTATTTTTCTAAAGAGTGTTCACCAACACCCTCTATATTTAGAGAGGTTTAAATTAAGAGAGAATGGACCATTTTGGGGCATCCTGGGTATATCTTCAGACTTTCGTTTGGTTATGTCTTTACAATTAAGTACATTTCAGTTATATCATTGTAAGAACAAGTTTTAAATATCACGAAATTAGGTAAAACTAACGTTTTACGCTATATATAAATAAATAAATATATATATATATATATATATATATATATATATATATATATATATATATATATATATATATATATATATATATTTAGCCTATTTTATAGTGTCTTGAGTTCTTACACTAAACCTAAACTACTCTTTAGTATTCCATACCTACAAGCTCCAAGTATGTGAAGAGGAATTTAATATGACGTGTGGCTTGTATTGGATATTGTGGGAGAATGTTAAGAATTTATTGTGTGTTAGCTCTTGATTTCACTAGGAATATTTTCTCCATGTATTATTTTACCACTTTGTCGTTTATAATAAAAACAACACATATTTAGATTGTGATATAATTTTAGGGTAAAATTTATTTGTCATCAAGTATTGATATGTTGATTATAAAATAATTAATAAATAAATTAAACAAATAATTGACAATTTCTTAAAGGTAATCAGAGTTCATTAAAAAAAATCAGCGTACTAAAGAATAACTTGGTTGAATTTCCAAGTTCAATAGGAGTGAATTCAATATAAATTAATTTATACAATATATAGAAAACAATATAAATAACAATGATAAACTGTAATGAAAATCTAACAATATTTGTAAAATAAAAATAATATAAATAAAATATATTAATATTTATTTATAAAATAATTGTGTCAATTATTATGATATATAAAATAATTTGTATATGAAAAAACAACAAAAAAGCTTACCGAAGCAATATTAATCCGTACTTAAACCTAAACCAAAAATATCATAAAAATATTATTACAAAATGTTTTTAATTAGTATCATTGACCGTTTTAGTTCTTATAGGTTACCGAAAGGCGATTTGACGATGTTAAATCGATAAACGAGTATTTTTTGTAAGTCCATTTATGAATTAACACTTTACAGACCTATCCACCACTTATTACTAATCATAAATATTCAATTCGTCTCTAAGGTACATTGTTGAATATCTACCCGGTCATCCATACTATAAGGTTAAGGTCGGGGGTTACTTTGATTATTTTATATTTTAGCTTCTTCGCTACTTTGGTTATTCAGTTAATCTGTACATGGCTATACCTGGCTATACCTGACTATATCACACCAGACCTAACCTTGCCACTTGGGTAGCTACAACGAGGGATCATATGGTGATCCTGGGTTGGCCGTTATTATTCAGCTGCTCCAAGACATCAAGATTTTTTGTGCTGCCGCCCCAGACAGAAAGCCTTGATATTTAATGGTGTCATTTTTATTGCCAAGGGAGGTTTTCTTTTGTTTTGTATGTAACTGCCGTTAAAAATGTATATATACTTATAATACACACATAACAAAATACATTGTTCGATATTTTCAGATTTTTTTCATAAAAAAATGCATTTTCATACTACACTCATGACCTTCTTCTCACAATTACAGGAAATTGATATTTAGTCTAAATGTTGGCAAAAACAGTCAACTGGACGTGCGTAATGTATTCGAATGAAATTCAAAATGAGTTCTATTAAATCAACTATAACAATAATAATTTTAATTCTAATACGTGACAGTTCAAAAACTTTCTAAAAATTTAGTTTCAATTGTTTTGTTGAAGCTTAGAACCAAACAACACCTCTCACATAATGGTATTGTGTTCAGAATAATATTGCTCCAGTAGAGTTTAATGGATATCCGCCCTCACCTGAAACAAAGTTCAAGTGAATACAACGCATTGAGTGTAAGTTATGAAAGAAATAATCCTGAAATTTAATACATATTCTGAGAAACACTAAATTATAATAAATTATAACTATAAATACATTTTCCTGGCTTTAAATCTTGTTTGCATTTTTATTTATAAAAACTTCGCAACTTTTATTTAATTTTTGTTATAATGGTTGGATTTGTGTTAAAGATTTAAGTCAATAAAGAATCAAATAAAACACAATTTTTTTTTTCTCTGTAGTTTTTTTATCAACGTGGAAGATTTCATTTTGTTCCATGAGGATTTAAAGACATGGCGGAGTGTCTCGATATTTTCTTTGTTCCTATTTTTACACCTGATGGTTATACACACAAATTTTATAGTACAAGTCCATTTTATGTCCTACCCACAAATATTTGACGAAAAACCAGCATGTAAGCTATAAAAACTAGAGCAATGAATATATTACATGCACAAAACATAAATTTTTAACACATTTAAGAAAGTGTTTGGAAACTTTCCTAAAACAAGGCACATATTACTGAATTTGATGTAAGTAATTTCCTTCAAACCATTACTGTTTAGAGGTTTAAAAGTAGGCTATGATCTTCGTTAAAATTGAAAAATATAAAAAAATTAAGTACGGAGGGAAATTATAGACATTTTCTCATTTTAGATTCGAGCGAAACTTTCATTTTGGAGTTATGTAAGATTTTTATTAAAATATACTAGAAAAGTTCAGAAAACATATTAATATTTATTGATTTCTTAATATTTACAGTTTTTTTAGCCTTTAAGAGGCCTGTTCATTGGCTTCAAAAAGCAAGACAAATGACAAAAACCAAAATTAACTTCGATTCCTTTTAAGCAAACAAAAATAACAGTTCCATGTAAACACTGTCGAGTTCTGCAGCTAGAGTTAAGTAATCTAAATTTGTTGTGTTGGTTTTGGATGAATGTCAATTTAAAATAGCATCCATGTACTATCATTAATAAAAATAATGTTTTTAGTACTTCTTCAATATGTTAACCTCGACACCATTTTTTTGGAAAAACTTACATACTGAGGAAAAACCATAATAAAATGCTTAAGTAACTTAATTTTTTGGTTTGTTTATAACACAATTTATGCAATTAAATAATTTCATGGCTTAAAAAAGTGATAAAATGGGAAAAATAGCATACACTTTGTTGTTTGTATTTTTTTATATTTTTACTAAAATGAAAAAGGAATATTTTCGTCATCGAGGTGTCGAGGATCGAGGAATATTAAAACAACAGAGAATTTTTTGCTAAGTAGTTGCTTTGATATTTTTATTAATTAATTATAGTACATACTTTGGAATAAAACCTGAATAAAACGGAAAATAAACCTTTGAGACTTGCTTCATGAATGCAATATCTTATGCACAAACACATTTAAATAATATTTCTTATGGTTGGTTGTAAAAAATTTACTTCAATATTAAGGGTATATTATATTCTTTTCCAGTTACTTAATTTTCAATAATACGACCGTGTAAGAAAAATATATATTATATTTTGACTTGTTTGGCAATATGAAAGTAATGCATTTATTATCAGTTTTTTGTGTATTATTTATTATTATGAATTACACCTTTTGAGATGTAACATTTGAAATTGAAGGACTATTAATATTGTAAGATACGCAGGGCGGGCAGTATTTTTTCTTTTTTATGTCAAGATAATAAACTATATGTATAACTAAAAGAGTTATAGAATTAATTATAAATTGAACCCATAAAGTCTTGCTTTGGTGATTAAGGATGAAAAATATACACACAAATATTTAAAGAAAAACTGCAATTAAAATATTTTATCACATAATAGGAAAGCCTCGTATGTGAATCATTTCTAGATCAAATATATGGTTATGTTGTGCTATTACGTTCCCCTGCATCAAAAGAAAGTAATAAAAAGTTTTTTGGACATAGTAAGTTTAAGATGTATAAATCCATATACTATTTATATCGGCCAAATACTTGCCATAAGTAGGCGGTGTTAATTGTTGGTGCTTTGATTGTTTACACAAACGTTTGGCGTTCCAGAACTTAAACACAAACGCAAACAAGTTGCCTCGCTAATTAACTGGCAGTTATGCTAATGGCATTTTAAATAACTTCTTGATTAGCATTATACGTGCTGGTACTGATATTCAGGTTGAAATAATAAAACGTCTTCCAACACTACTCGACATATTTACACTTATACTGTAATTGTTTACAAAACGGTAAATATATATAAAAGATCTTATAATGGCTATTAATGGCCATTATAAGATCTTTTATATTTATTTACCGTCTTGTAAACAATTACAGTATAAGTGTAAATATATCGAGTAGTGTTGGAAGACGTATTATTATTTCAACCTGAATGGCATTTTTTGATGGTTTCCTTTAACCTTAAATCATGGGATACATTGATGTATACAATACCACTATTGGCATTGAATACAATGAGTACTATTGGCATTGAGTACTAATGAATTCAATTGTGACTTTGCTATACATATATCAACAGAACCATTCTTTAAAAAGTAAATAATGATACACAGACACATTACTTTTTAGGAGTATAAAAGGTTAAGTATTTTAATAATTATTCAATTTATTAAATCAACAAGGTAGGTAGACTCATATACGAGTAAATGTTTACTGCTTATACCAAAGATAGTTGTGACCAGAGATACTGTAACATTATTGTAATTGTATTTATTTTCATTTAAAATAAACTAAGTACCCAAATAAAAACTGAAAAGCAACCATATAATAACAACCATATTATACAATTCAGTTTTTTTTAACCAGATATTACAAGGAATATTTACACACTGTGAAAATATAATGATAATATTATGTTATCAACGTTAAGTAACAAAGATATATTAATGCTGTACTTTAACTCTATTTGTTTTATCATGGTAAAAAATGATGTAACTGCACTTTCCTTTGATATTGTCACCATTGAAGACCTCAAAATAATGTTTTAAGTAGGCATAAGCTTAAAGAATGTCAAGTTATGAAAAAATCACTTGGTTTTTTTAAATGGAAATAAATACAAATAATTTATTACTTAATAACAATTCTCAAACTCTTCAACCACCTTAATAAGCTTTAAATAAATAATATTGCTATAAACATTACTATAATATTACAATAAATAATACTATAAATATTTATCACACAAATATTTAACTCTAACACACATTATACCATTAATATCGTTATAATTATAACAAGGTGACCCTCTGTCGAACCGGAGGTAAATACGCAAGGATAATATAAAAATTTTATATATATAAACTATCTTATGTTTTTATAAAAATACAACCATTTCTAATTATTATTGGGGGTAATTTTCAATATTATTAGGACTAAATATAAACGATTGAAATAAAAATGAATCATTTGTCTTATTTTAGACATAGGAACATTTAGTGTCGAATTAATGTAAGTGAAGGAGTTGTGTAATAAGGTTTTATTGGCTAGATGTAAAGAAGTACTATAATAAAAATAAAATTAATTCAAACTATCAACATCAACCTTTGTAGTTTGGTTTTATTTTGACTGTTTTCTTTATTGTCACCCCATAATGTTCTATACCTCCCCCAGGTGTTGTTTTACTTGATAGCTCGATCCATCAATGCCCTGCTTGTCTTGCTAGTAAAAATAAGACTGATCTTTTATTTTTACCAGTATGGGTTTTACTCAATTGCTACCTCACCTTCGAATAAAAATAATTGTTTAAGATTTTTATCATGAAGATTTTTCTCTAGCAGGTCTCGTAAAAATTAAATAATTATTTTTTAACTATATAATTTTTTTTTAGACAGGGACCTCACATATTGGGGTTTTTAACCTCAATATGAATTAGAGATGAGTGTAGGATGATTGTAGAGCGATCTTGTAGTCTTGTTACTGACTAAGGCCCACATTCTCCTTAGACAGGACTGTTAATTAATAGACCAACAGCGAATGGTATTTAAGGACCTACAGTTTACATTGGGATCCGAACCACAATTTCAACCTCATATGTAGGAATTGGTATAATTATGAGGATGGTTTTTATCGATGAACTAATATTCACCAGTGTGGACGTTAATCCCCACTAGGGAATATCGTATCCACAAGCCATCGCTTATAACTATCTACAATTGACCTCCAAGTAGCTGAATTACATTACGACGCCACCGTCCCAGTTTAGTGAAAATACTACTCGCTTTTTAATCAATTTAAAAATCAAAGTTTGATGTATCACTTGTTGTGAATATTTCTAGTAAATAATGATAATATTATGTTAGCAACGGTAAGTTACAAAGATGTTGTACTTTAAATACCATAGGCTATTTGTTTTATCATGGTCAAAAATGATGAAACTGCACTTTCCTTTGATATTGTCACCGTTGAAGGCCTTAAACTAAAATGACACTTTGAATTCAATTTTACAAAATGATTAAAACTCAGCTAGATATGATATAATTTATTTTAGACCTCTGATAAACTTAAACAAACTTTAATTAAATATTTAGCAAAGTGTATTGAACATGTTAATTAACTAATCACAAATTACTTTGTATAATGCGTGGTGTTAATAAAAATACAGTTTAATATTTGATCTAATTGTATTCGTAGGTATTCATGATAAGTCAGAGACCGAATAGTATCGAACTTATACTTTATTACGAGGAGTATAGATTAAAATAAACAAAACTGGATTAACAGGCCAACAAAAGAGACTTTTCAATTGAGTTTAAATATTTAAAATGTTATGTTCATAAAAATTAAATTTTATTTTTTCAATGTTTCATTTCACTAAAAGGCAATATTATTATGGTGTTTGCTCATCTAATCTTCTTCAAAGTAATATTGTTAACTTAACAAAGTAAATTTATAAACGAAGGTTGGCTTTAGTAAGTAAGGCTAAGGTCCATCCGTGATAAACCAATGAAAAGGGTCAGTATCTTAGCAGGTAAGCAGTGAATTACACACACGCTGAATGCTTTGTGTAGACGATAGTTTAATTCAAAGACGATATGTAGACGTTTCCAAAGTACCAAAGCTAGAAATACAATAACATATCTGCGAATTGCTGTTAGTTTTGGCTGTGATAAGCACTTCGACGGCAGAAAAACTCAATCAAGTTGATTTATTAGGCAAAAATCCGAATTGTTGACACTGGACAGGGTTACAATAAATGTTCCACATTGCTTGAAAAACTAGGGAATTATTGTTAACTCTTCCGGCAGTGCATGGTATTTTGGTTTATCTTGATGTACGGAAAATACAGTTGGATGAAATTGAATTTGAGTTCGATACTCCAACAATGTTTAGAAATCGCTGATAATGAAATCCCAAGTCAATCGCATTGAAAACGCCAATCTGCATTCAGGAGTATAACAACTTTAGAAAATTTAGTTTTGTTTAGTATGATTAATTGTTCTAAAATTTTCTCCTATTGATGCAATATTTTACCTGATTCTCAAATAAATTAGTAGACACAATATATAGGGGTATTATAAAATATTTAAATTCTTTAAACTAACCAGTAATTAACTACTTTCTGTCCGTGTCCACTGAAGATAATATATTGGCAATTACTACTTACATTATAAAATATAATGTACATTATAAATATATTACATTATAGTATTACAGTATAGTATATAGTATAGTATTATATATAATATATATATATATATATATATATTTTTTTTTTTGAGGGAGAGGCGGAAAAATGCATTACGCACACAGCTGGCCAGCCTGTAGTGTGGGGCTCCCCTAAAGACGGGTTTACCCACTAAAAAACCTCCTCTACTCTTTAGGAATCTAACCTGGAATTGTTTGTCAAATTACGTCAGGCTAGGCCTAAATTTGGCTTACGCCCGTGGGGCTCGATCCTTATCCAGCCGCTCGATCAAGGGATCTGGGCCACTTCGCGGTCCAGATCGGTTTTCTTTTCCAGGAGGATGCCCCGGACGAACTGTGACAAACAATCACAGTTGCCCTCATCCTCCATAATCTTTCGGCAGACTGTGTCCACCGAAAAAACACCGAGTTTTCTTGTGGCCTCCAGGCGGGGCCCTTTCCAACGCGAACAGCGGAAGAAGGTGTGTTCCGCGTCATCGGGAACGCCCGGACAGTAGATGCAATCCGGTGAACCGGTCTTGCCCATCCGGTTCAGGTACGACTTGAAATAGCCGTGACCTGTCAGGAACTGCGTGAGGAAGTAGTCCACCTCGCCATGCCGCCTTTCTACCCATGGTTGGACCTGCTCGATGAGTCGCGCAGTCCATCGTCCTCGGGTGTCGTGCTCCCAGCTGTGTTGCCACTGCTGGAAGGTTCGGGAGCGCTCTTCTGTTCTTGCCGTGTCCTTGCCGATCTCACCTTGTCTATTATAAATCGCTTTCCTCTCCAATGCCAGGAGCTTGACAGGGATGACTCCGGCGACACCAGGACGGCATTCTTGGACACTGTCCGGTAGGCGGAACATACGCGGAGCGCAGCTTGACGCTGAACCCGGGCGAGTCGCAACCTGTAGCACTCCTTATCTAGAGCGCCTGTCCATAATATATATATTATAGTTAATATATAATATACTATTATATATAATTAATATATAATAATTATAATTATTATATAGTATATATAGTATTAGTATTAGTATTATATAGTATATAATAATAATATATAATTATATATTATTATTATATACTATATTATATATAATATAGTATTATATTATTATAGTATTGTACATTATTACATTGTAGTACATTATAAATATATTACAATTCATATTCAAAGTAACATCTTAGCTAAGTTTATAATTTCCAGGTTCGATTTTACAAATAATTATTTTGATTGATAAAATCAACTCACTTAGCAAATTATTTTTTTAAATATATACTTCTCATTGATTCTTTTTATAAAGTATTCAACAATTTAGTATTAATGAAGTATAAAAAATACCATTAATTAAAAAGAAAAATATAAATTTAATTAAAACGGGAAGCTATTACACATTCATGGGCTGATCGTAATTACAGCTAGCTTCTAGCTCTTATTCATGATGCAACTTGTCAGACCAAATCGTTTATGGGATACATAACCATCATAAATCTCACACTTTGAGCTTCTGTTCACAAGTTTTGGATCGCTACCAGGCTGAGACAAACCCTCACACGATTTATGGGCTCCTTTGTGGGTAAATATTTATCTTTAACATAGATATATTTTGAACTTGTTATTAAATTTAAACCAATCATCTTGATTCCAAGATTGGTTTTTTCAGATGAGCTACCTAGTTATACTGTAAGTGTAATGTAGATGTAAAATTACTGTAAAGACGTTTTTATTGTATTCCAATTAATTTGTTAGTGGAAATGTATTATTGTTTAAGTACATCACCACATAAATTTACGCACTAGTTTAATACTCTTTACATGAATTAGACAAATGTAAATCATTTGAAACATTTAAAATATTCGCACTGACATATACAAATCCATTTTGTAACAGCTTCTAGTTTTTATGGCCACTAGGAGTAAAAGAAACAATTTTTGTCTTCCATTCCAAAAATCATATTTAATATTTAAATTGATTTAGCAATATTACACAAATAAAAATCATACGATCAACCTCGTCAGAGAGTATTGGATTTAAAGGTTTATTTAAAATCGTTTTAATCTGGAGGTTTTGAAAAGCTATAAATTTAAGAGTTTTTGTAATTTTCTATTGAAGAGCTTATTTTGAATTTTGTTGTCCAGTCCGTACTTCCAATGAGTTTATATCTAATACTTCTAGATAAAAAAAAAAAATGGTACGATGTATATACCAATTGTTACTGTAAAAATTATAATGGCATGACTTTAATACTCATGTGTGTTCGGACATACTCATCTAGAAAAAATTCCTATATTACTTTTAAGTAAAGTACAATGATTTTATATTTTATAACTTAAATTGAAAATTCTATGTTATTAAAGAAGCCTTTATGGAAATTTATTCATCAAAATTATATATGAATTCATTAAGTTTGCACTAATAAACAGTTTACTAATCCCTTAGAATGTTGGGTATTCTTTAAATAATCGTCTATTCAACATAATATTTATATAATGTAATGAGAGAAAATAAATAGAATGACAATTATATTAGACTTAAATAATTACAAAGTAAATGGAATATAATTTTCACATGTTCTTTGGAGATGTGCAGATTTTGTCTATTCGTATGATAAAAGACATTTAAACCCCCTCTAAAACAAAAAATCTCTCATACAAATCTTTCATAAAAATAAATCCATAACTTACATTTAATCAGTCAGTGATTATGATTAATAAATGGTAAATTATCACAATATTTTAGTTCAAAATTAACTATTTCCTATTAAAGGATATGTACATCTTTTTCAAATTTTCAAAGTTATAAAGTGGCAAAATGTAGTCCGATACCTACAAATCTCATGTACCATTAAATATAGTACATTATGAAAAAAAAAAACATAAATTTAATATAACACTTCCCTTAAAACAAATTTGTAGGTACAGTAATAAAATTATTATAAATAAGTTAGGACCATCTTAGTTGGACCCTAAATTCAGCTAAAGTTTTCTCTTGGAGGTGAGTCGGTTTCTTATCTCAGTTTCTTTAAATTACGGTTCCAAAATTGTGTCTCCAAAACAGCCCCCTCCTGATGTTATCAAGGTCCTCATTTAGTAGTAATGTGTTTTCGTATGTTTATTGCGAGCCTATGTATAAAACCATAATATCATTGTAGATTAAAACTATGAGACATTGTATAAAATCTACTTTTTTCGTAAGTTACTGTTTTTGTGTAATAAGCCTTAATATAATCATTCAAAATTCTTGTTTTTCAATTAAATATCAATCAAGTACAATACTAATGTATGCTCATCAAAGGATCTAAAAATATTATAATGTTAAAAATGTTCGTTTAGTAAACTTTAAATATCGATTATAATGCTCAATAACTGTTGTTGACATATAGGAAAAAACACTAATTTAAAATTACTTGACAATAGCTTTAAGATAAATATTGGGACAGCGCCTGATTAACAAAAGCATATTTTCAAATACTTTGCAAATACATTATCACTGTGCTAAAATTTTAATCATCAAGTTAGGCTATATAAAACTAAAATAAATCAATAAATTTATCTTTATGAAATAATATTGGTAAACAAGTTTATATTCAAATTAAAATAGGGTTATATACTTTTTTATTTTGTTAAAAAAATGTTTCAACTTTTCAATGTTACGACTTATAAATTAGTGAGTAGAAGAAGAAAGAAAGCATCGTAGCCTCGGAAACACTGAGTGTAACATACGGCCTCGTAAAAGAGCTGTTACGACACAGCTAAGGCCTGGTTATGATATGAGCTTACCATTGAAAGATTAAGCATAACACGCACCTATGGCTTTGTAATATTCTTAAGTACGGATTTTAAAGAAAAAGTAAGTGTTCAGTTTTGTCTTTAATATCTAATATGGTTTGGTTCACAAATAGAAAAATGTACAAGGCAAAATCTAAAGCCTTAAAAAATTCATTTACTATAGAAATATATTTAAATATGCTCTTATTGTATTTTATTTACATGTTATTATATATATTTTTTTTAAGTATCTACCTGTTATGAAAACTAATCATTTCTAATTCTGTTGGTACTGTTAGCTTTGAAAGTGGGTGATTAAATATTAAAAAAAAGGTTTTTTAATGTTTTTTCTATCTTTTTTGTTTGTTCTATTTATAGGTGTTTTCCAATGAAATTCAAAATTTAAATAAATTTAGAATAGGCACTAAATAATACGTAACTTTTAGATACAAAATATATAGGAGCAATAGTTTTTATATTTGTAGATTCTTTTAGGCCCAAGTATAGCAAACCTGTTAAGAATGGTGACTATGTAAAAAATCAAAATCAGTCGTACTTTTAAGATTTATTTTAAACATCGTTTTCTTTTCCAAGACGCCCGCTGACTGAAAATTCACGTTGACAGATGTCTGCACTTCCACGTCTCGTCTGTGCCAAATTGACTGCACTTGAGGTGGCAATCTTCCCATTTATCTTGCGACACAAGGGGCGGTAACAAATGTGATTGTAAGCCTTTACGTTTCGATCCAAACAAAAATATAAGTCGGTAACTTTATTAGAAATAATAATTGTTCATAAAAAATTTACGTTTAACAAATGATAATTAAAATTAATTAACAAATAATTAAACACTTATTAATGGAGAATAAATTAAAATTAAATAATGCGTAATCAATAATATACAAACATTTAATAGTCGTATTAGTACAGAAACTATGATTAAAAAATTAATTTTTACATGTATCTCAAACCCACTATTTAATCAATACAAAAACTATTCGTTTTTTTTAGAAAATATTAATATATAATACCTTTGCAATGAGTATTATTGGATACAAATATTATAATAATGGATTCAAAAAAAGGGTACACAGGTTTATTTATTGCAATATTAATATTTGAAGTTCTTATGAATGAACGTTCTGACCAAATAATAGAGTTGGGAATATTTTTTTCGTAAGCAACGAAAATGAATATAATTTCCTTTTAGTCATATTGTCATTGAAGATTTTTAATGTTTTTTTGTACTTTTTTATTAATAATGTAAAATAAATTATGTTAAAAATCTCATTGTTTATACAATTTCAATGATCTTTTTTATTATTAAGTGTGTAAAATAGTCTTATACAAAATTTAAAATTTAAATTGTGTGCAGTTAAAAAAAAATGTTTCATACTTATCACTTTGTTATACAGTTATATGCATACTATTAAAATATCACTCAGAAATTAAACTTAATTTTAGAAATATAAAATTGTTATTGAACATTTTTTATCTATTTCGTTTGAATGGTGTTATTGGAGCTAACCGTTTTATGAGGGGGTGTGCTATCAATGTATTGCTTGATAAATGTATGAATATTACAACTAGGAATTGATTTGTTGAGAATATTGATAGTTACTGATGTCATTAACTTTCGTTTGTCGCAATTTTCATACGCATATACGGTAACAAAATTTAAACTACGGTTGTACTTATTCTGTTGACTCATGTATAAAAATCTAAAAATATCTCGTGATTGAATGAATCATGCATGAATGGAGCCGGACTGGATGATTTGACTTGTGCCACAAGGAAAATGTTTTAGGTAATGTACATCCAAGGTAAAATATTAAATCGTACCAAATAACATTTTTCGGGAGAATTCTAATAACCTAAAAGTTTTTTATGTTTTCTTATTATTATTAATGCGAGTGTGTAGTCATTTTATTTGTGTTTTTTGTTTGTTAATCTAAATTATTCATTTAGTACCAGGGGGACCGAGATTAAGCTCGGTAAAATATTACTTTCGTTCTCACGCAAAGCTCGTTTGCTCCACCCACTCGCTTTCTGAATTTTTAAGACGAGCTCGTTCGCTTCGCTCACTCGCCAGGCCGAAGGGTGCTGCACTTTGGTATAATTTTCCTTTAAAGATATAAAACATTGGTTTTATCTACAGTTATCAACTGTTTTTTGTTCAATTTAAAAACCTCCATAAGGATAACATGGGAACTTTGAAGGGATCTATAGCACGAAAACCGGATTTTTCCCAGCTACGGGACCTGGGTGTCGATTCCTGGTGGCCAATATCACATAATCAACCAAAAAAACCCTTTTGCAAAAAAAGTTTGCCCGTAAGTTCACTCCGTACAAACGGAGCTTGTTTTAGAGTATAATAAAGATATTTTATCGCAATACTCTATTCCAATCTAGGATTTTTTTTATTTTTACGGTAAAAAGAGTATATATATTTAATTATCATTTACGTTTAAACAAATAAAAAATGAAAACATAAATTAATGCAAGAATATGTTAAAGTACATGCAATTCGTCCAAGGGTAGTTGTTACTCAGTATTCATCCATACATCAGCTGAGGAGCGGAACAATCCAATCATCCGAACAAACACATCATATTTGATCCACCACAGAGACCTGCATACCAAGTTAGCGTTACAAACTGATTTATTTACCTTTAAAATTTATAAACAAACATTATAGTACGTTTCTGTCAGCAATATTTAAAAAACAAAATTGTTTTCATATTGAAACATTTATAACCATGACAAATATAAGCATGTTTATGCAAAATTATATTTAAATTTACTTATTTATATGCGTAGTGTATTTTTGTTCTGTTTTATATACCTGATCTCATTAAAAATTACTTCCCTAATGTTATTGTTTTTTACGGTTACAGATAGAATGATTTTCTTGGTGACCAAAAATAATTTTTTATTGTGTAAAAAATGTCAACCCAAAAAACTAACAGTAACTCTCATTATGTGATGTGGTTAGATGTAATTAATCCGTAAATTCCATCCCTTAACACTATGAATGATCTAGAAGAAAATAATTTATTTAATTTTTTTCCAACCCATGGACGTCAACATGGAAAGGAATGCCCAGGAACATCTAAGGACATCTAAGAACGGGAAATAGGTGTGATAGAGGTGAATTCCTAAGTTTTTGCTTTCAGTTACAGGTACCCTTAAAATATCTTGTCCGTTAAAGACATTAACATTGAGTTTTCGTTTCTTTATAGAAAAAAATATCATAATGATCTATTTTCAATTAGATGATTAGTCTCCAAATTAGCGAGAAATATCAAAAGTGGTTTAAATGTCTGCCTTCGGAAATAAAATTTTACTGGAGTAGTTTCGACTCCTTATGCTATTAGTCCTCAAGGATGTCCAATACTTGAATTTCCACCCGGTCGATTCGCTGTATCATTTTAATGTGTTATTTGTGGTTAAAGTCCATGATCTACTCCGAGGACCAGAAATGAAGTTCATAGAAATTGTTTAACACATTTGACGACTGTGATGGATATCTGCATAACGAGTTGAACTAGTTAAGGTAGAAACAACTCTAGATTACTAGAAGCAAACATTTAAACCTTTTTATATATTCAATAAAATTACCTTATTGTATATTTATATAAAATTATGAGTGTTTTGTAAATACTTAATATCCGCATATTGTGAAACATTTCAACTGTCCCTAATAGCCAAATATAAATTATTATTATTTACTACTTGACATTTTTATGCTAACGGACATATCAAAAATATAAAGTATTGGTAAACTTTCTTAGGGAAAATTATGTATTTTAATTAAAAATATTACTTTTGTTAATGTATATTTGAATGTTTTTGCAATAAATAAATGTATACAATTTTAAACATAGGTTATAGGTAAAACAATTTTAAGTTAGTGATAAATTGCTCTTTGTTTCTGCTTATGGAAAATACAGTAATAGCTGTCATGGCGCAAAACGTAAACATTCAGTGACATTGATGTACAGTCTCAGAACACAGTATTATTCTGACCAACGGTTTAAATGTTATTTGACAAATTGTGGCACTGCCGTACTCAGCATACCTTTGTAACTTTCTCACCATCCGAAGAAACATATAACTATGATGAAAGAAATACGTTTATATAATTCATATTAGTTCAACTTAAATTTATAAAATATTGCATTGGTGTTCAAGATCAAAACGAGTATATTATGATTCAATATTCTTATGATCATTGCGTATCTTATGATATTGTAGATAAAATTTATATAGACCCTAGGTTTTAAGAAAACAGTCAGAAGAAAGGAGAAGGAATACAAAAAAAAAGATGAGAAACAATCTAAGAATGAGAAAATAAAGAAAAAGACAGGAAAATGCCACCTTCTCAATGGTAAAGAAATAAAATGGATTTAATGGTATCTTAAGAAATACACCTCTTTTTTCAGAACGTGCAAGGAAAGCTACATTGGGAACTACAATTAGTTTGCAATGATAATAAGAAATATTTTAAGATTTAAAGAACAAAACTCATCCTGTAATACTAAGCATAACATATTTTAATATTTATACTAAGAACCAAGAATTTAGTTGACTTTACTCGTTGTATTTTTGCTAGTGAAAAGTAAAGGGGTTAGACATAAATGAGTCTGTATTTAAAATGTTAAGGTTTGCAATCTGTGGTGAAAATAACAAACTGTCTAATCCAGCTGATTAAAAAGTATAGTTAAAAAGAAAAAATGAAATATTCCCATGATATTAAAATTGAATATTTCTTTTACTATAAGACAGAACCTTTTTTACGAACGTTGGTTAAGATCAGCCTCCATTATCTTTATAATTGCACCATTCAACAGAAATAAAAATTTTCATATCGTTTATTATCGCCCTTGTCGTATGAAAAGAGATAAAGATTGGTATTTTAGCACAACTTGGCTACTTTGACGTACAACGGGGCAAAGCCCTGGGGTGAAAAAGACAATTAAAGTTGATATTTACCTTTACACAAGTCTAGTCTATGACAAGAACAAACAAATAGACCCTAAAAAATAGTCATTGCCCCGTGAAAAGTGGAAAAAATAGGCCCATGAGCGTTACACACACAGTGAAAGACAGAGAGACAGAGGGAAAGAAATTTATATGACACCGATTTTAGATTCTGTAATACAGAAAAAGTAAAAATAACCATGAGTTTCAAGTACCGTTCCTAATTCGGCCAAAAACGTTTTGCCTATTATTTATCTTTTCAATTTCTCGACTTCGCCTCAAACTTAAAACACGATCTCGAGGCCGGCAAAACTCCATTTTTGGCTCTTGTAACGAAATATACTATTATATCTATAATAATGCAGTAAATGCACTTACATGAGCTTTTTTTTGCAATTCATCCGTTATCTGTGACAAATCAATGGCAAATCAAATGAAACCAAATCAAAATAAAAATCTCTTTAATGCTTAAAGACAATAAACAGATTTTGATTTTGATTTGATTTAATTTGAATTGTGACACAAGAATCTTCACCTGTTTGTTTTTATTGTTTAGGTAATTGTGTGTTGATCATTTAGTAATGTCGACTCTCAGGTATATCTTAACAGTGTAATTCGACCTAGCATAAATAGTGTAATGCAAGCTGCTATAGTTGTGCTGTCTGACACAGTCTGCTACAGTGGAAGTTATCAAAGGGGATAGATACATCAATTCCATCATGAGTTGATATCACTTTGACAGACTATTTTGTCTGTCTTCCAAAACAAATATAAAATACATTCTCCCTTTCGATCCAATTTGCCTCATTTCATATGAAATAATATTCATCTTACTAATCAAAATTTGATATTACATAGTTACATAGTATGTTAAAATTTAATAAATTTACTTTTTAGGTATGGCAAATCATGCAAATATTATGGGATGAATTTAATTTATTAATTCAATAATTGTGGATTGAAAAGAGTTGGACCATTAAATTTTGACATGTTTACCAAGGGAATTTCAGATCATGAATTGTTAAGGTCACTCAGGGGTAGCTTAAAAACCCTTACCCGATGACCGCATGCACATGAGATCGATGGGTAGGTTATTTAATAAGTTTTTCGTTCGTATTTGAAGATCAACCCTGATAAATAACTTTAAAATTGCATGTTAAATTTTCTATATTTTATTTCAGAAATTAAAATTTTATAAGGAAATTGCGTATTTAATACCTGATGGGAAGTTTGCAATTGAAAGATATGCATTTCTTTTGATTTATAATTTTTTTACACTTCACGTATGAAATTACTTTGCAATTGTGAGCTAGATACTTACAATTCTTCCTTATTCATTTGTCTCGTATTAGGAAATTTAACATTACATTTTTTATAGCAGTGAAACTTTGTAAAAATTAATTTTGTTACGGTATTTATAAGTTGATAATTATGTCTGTTTGGAAGTAGAGAATCGAATAAAGAAAATAAAGTTTCAGGAATGCTTTTATGCTGATAGTGAAAATATATTCACATCATAAACTTTTAGTATGCCCTGTAAAATATACAAGTCAATGTTTAAATTTACAGTTATTTATTAATTTTATTTATTAATTTTACAGTTTCTACTATGATTATTGATTTGACACTCCCGTGGCAATCCTTTCAAAATTTGATGGGTCCAGCTTTCTCTAGTTCACACTACTTAATACGTCACTTATTAGTATCAATAATACAATAAAAAATCTTTGATAAAAATAAGATTGGGTTCTGAAAGGTAAAAATATGGATCTTTTGATGCTTCCACCAAATCCAACAGCTGACAGAACACTCAGTCGATTTATATTCCCAATCACTCATGCAATTGAATGACGTATGTTTTCACGCAAGTCAAACATTTCACTTCCGAATGACGTAAAATGTCCGCTTTGAAGTTTAAATCCGTGCTAGAAAAACTTAATATTCTTTGAGTTGAACAACCTCTAAAGTTGTTCGGTATAATTTTGAGTTTTTGTTTTTGGACTTTTCACTCATAACAACCTAGGCTTGCTCATAAGGTTTTTTATTAATAAAATACCGATAATTTAATCTGCTTGATGGTTGCGCAGTGTTTTAATTTGTTATCTCTCTCCCTCTCTCTCTCTCTCTCTCTCTCTCTCTCTCTCTCTCTCTCCCTCTATATATATATATATATATATATATATATATATATATATATATATATATATATATACATATATATATATATACATATATATATATATATATATATATATATATATATATATATATATATTAATTGTTTTTATAAACTTACTTACGTTTTGTTAACCCAGTGATAAATATTTAATCATTTTATAAACTAATCTGTTTTCTATTTTTCTTGTGTACAGTTATGTTTTTAATAACATATTTATTTGAAAAATTAATTATTAAAAATCTTACAATGAATTATTTGAATTATTATGAATCTTATTATGAATGATTTGTTGTAATTGTTTAAAAAATATTTGAAATTTATATTTTATGAACAAGTCCTACTGAAGATGAAAATTTAAGTGCTGATTTGTCTATCAACTCATGAGTGTACGACCTAGTATTAGATTTTAACAAGCAAATACAAATAAAAGCTAATTTTGAAATGAAACAAGAATACCGTTGGTAAAGGTGGTCTATACAAATAATATAGCCAAATCTAATAAATATGCCTAGATTAACTGCCTTGCATGAAAATAAATTTAATTGCATATGATAAAACACTGACATTTCACAAACATGAATCCTCGTTTGGTATTGGTATATGACAAATGGCTTCATATGTCACGTGTGTGTCGCTGGTACCAGTATATGGCTCAGTCGGGTGGTCTGACATTATGCTTAGTGGTTTGTAACTCCCACATCAATGTCAGTTTAGTTTTATGTTTTGTCCCTCGACAGCCACCAGTGTATATTACGGGCACGGGAAGCTAGAGGGAGACAAATCGTTTCAGAAAATCGCTCCAAAAAAGCTGTTGTTCTAAAAAGAACTATGTTTATTTGTATTTATAGTAAACTAGCTGTTGCACGTCACGGCTTCACCAGTGATTGAATTCATCTTTTAGGTAATCAAATATTTTTGAAGAGTAACGAAATTTTCTTCCTTAAGAATTACATTGAAACTATTAAGTAGTGTCAGTGGACCACTGAAAGAATTTTGCAAAACCCTTTCTTAATTAGTAGCTATGAGCAAATTGGAACGACCATTTCAAATTTCAACCAAGCCCTACTGTCATTATAAAATCATGTGGTTCGGACCCATAACGAACATCAATAACTATTTTTGCACAACTTAGCAAAACGGCACGTAAACGTTAAATCTCAACTCAGTAGGACCCATGGTAATTTCAAGGATTTGTGGGGAGGAGACCTAAACAAAATTTGCTCAATCGTTTCTTATTGAACACCTATGATCAAAGAGAAATGTGCATGTCAAATTTCAACCTTGTGGGTCCTGGATTAAATTTGAAGTCAAGTGGAATAGAGCCCTAAAGACTAAAAAACTAAAAAAAAAAAAAAAAAAAAAAAAAAAAAAAAAAAAAACTATAGGTATATTTACAAAACCATTTCTCAGTGAGCACCTATTAGCAAAACGGAATATCCACTTTAAATTTTAAAATCTTAAAATATACGGTATTTTTGAGTTTTCATGGGGTGGAGCCCTAAAGGAAATTTGCAATCTTGGTGAGCACAGAGGAACGTCCATGTCAAACCAGAAGTGGCCAATTCAACCTGGAAAACGCTGGTTTGAAATACAAATGTCCAATTTAACAGATTTTATTTGGACAAGGTAGTAATCCAATAAAATTGTTGATTTTTTCCTAAAATCACGTGTAGACCTACATTTAAAATTAATTTATAATTATAGTAAATAAATATATATATGTTACTTAGTTTAAAATAAATAGGGGAATAATTTAAATGTACTATTTCCAATGCAAGATGAATGTTTATGCGAGGATGATGTTATTCAGCAAACAACAATCCATCAGCTGTAGGGCGAAAAAATCGAATCATCTGATCACACAACATGTCTGCGTCACATTTGATCTAATACAGAGCCTAACATACCAAGCTGGGGGCGGAACAATCCAATCATCTGATCAAAAACAACATATCTGCGTCACATTTGATCTGATACAGACCCTGACATACCAAGCTGTGGGACTTAACAATCAAAACATCTGATCAAACACAACATATCTGCGTGGCATTTTATCTACCACAGATCCTGAAATACCAAGCTGTTAGTGGAACAACCCAATCATCTGATCAAACACAACATATCTGAGTCACATTTGATCTACTACAGAGCCTAACATACCAAGCTGGGGGCGGAACAATCCAATCATCTGATCAAAAACAACATATCTGAGTCACATTTGATCTACTACAGAGCCTAACATACCAAGCTGTAGGGTGGAACAATCCAAACATCTGATCAAAACAACATATCTGCGTCACATTTGATCTACTACAGAGCCTGACATACCAAGCTGTGGGACTTAACAATCAAAACATCTGATCAAACACAACATATCTGCGTGGCATTTTATCTACCACAGATCCTGAAATACCAAGCTGTATGGTGGAACAATCCAATCATCAGATCAAACACAACATATCTGCGTCGCATTTTATCTACTACAGAGCCTGACATACCAAGCTGTGGGACTTAACAATCAAAACATCTGATCAAACACAACATATCTGCGTGGCATTTTATCTAAAACAGATCCTGAAGTACCAAGCTGTAGGGTGGAACAATCCAATCATCTGATCATACAAAACATATCTGCGTCACATTTGATCCACCACAGAATCTGACATACCAAGCTGGTGGCAGAACAATCCAATCATCTGATCAAACAAAATATATCTGCGTCGTATTTTATCTACTACAGATCATGGAATGACAAGCTGTAGGGTGGAACAATCCAATCATCTGATCAAACACAAAATATCTGCGTCACATTTGATCCACCACAGAATCTGACATACCAAGCTGGTGGAAGAACAATCCAATCATATGATCAAACACAACATATCTGCGTCGTATTTTATCTACTACAGATCATGGAATACCAAGCTGTAGAGTGGAACAATCCAATCATCTGATCAAACACAACATATCTGCGTCACATTTGATCTACCACAGAATCTGACATACCAAGCTGTATGGTGGAACAATCCAATCATCTGATCAAACACAACATATCTGCGTCGCATTTTATTTACCACAGATCCTGAAATACCAAGCTGTATGGTGGAACAACCCAATCATCTGATCAAACACAACATATCTGAGTCACATTTGATCTACTACAGAGCCTAACATACCAAGCTGGGGGCGGAACAATCCAATAATCTGATCAAAAACAACATATCTGAGTCACATTTGATCTACTACAGAGCCTAACATACCAAGCTGTAGGGTGGAACAATCCAAACATCTGATCAAAACAACATATCTGCGTCACATTTGATCTACTACAGAGCCTGACATCCCAAGCTGTGGGACTTAACAATCAAAACATCTGATCAAACACAACATATCTGCGTGGCATTTTATCTACCACAGATCCTGAAATACCAAGCTGTATGGTGGAACAATCCAATCATCAGATCAAACACAACATATCTGCGTCGCATTTTATCTACTACAGAGCCTGACATACCAAGCTGTGGGACTTAACAATCAAAACATCTGATCAAACACAACATATCTGCGTGGCATTTTATCTAAAACAGATCCTGAAGTACCAAGCTGTAGGGTGGAACAATCCAATCATCTGATCATACAAAACATATCTGCGTCACATTTGATCCACCACAGAATCTGACATACCAAGCTGGTGGCAGAACAATCCAATCATCTGATCAAACAAAATATATCTGCGTCGTATTTTATCTACTACAGATCATGGAATGACAAGCTGTAGGGTGGAACAATCCAATCATCTGATCAAACACAAAATATCTGCGTCACATTTGATCCACCACAGAATCTGACATACCAAGCTGGTGGCAGAACAATCCAATCATCTGATCAAACACAACATATCTGCGTCGTATTTTATCTACTACAGATCATGGAATACCAAGCTGTAGAGTGGAACAATCCAATCATCTGATCAAACACAACATATCTGCGTCACATTTGATCTACCACAGAATCTGACATACCAAGCTGTATGGTGGAACAATCCAATCATCTGATCAAACACAACATATCTGCGTCGCATTTTATTTACTACAGAGCCTGACATACCAAGCTGTGGGACTTAACAATCAAAACATCTGATCAAACACGACATATCTGCGTGGCATTTTATCTAAAACAGATCCTGAAGTACCAAGCTGTAGGGTGGAACAATCCAATCATCTGATCATACACAACATATCTGCGTCGCATTTGATCCACCACAGAATCTGACATACCAAGCTGGTGGCAGAACAATCCAATTATCTGATCAAACACAACATATCTGCGTCGTATTTTATCTACTACAGATCATGGAATACCAAGCTGTAGGGTGGAACAATCCAATCATCTGATCAAACACAACATATCTGCGTCACATTTGATCCACCACAGAATCTGACATACCAAGCTGGTGGCAGAACAATCCAATCATCTGATCAAACACAACATATCTGCGTCGTATTTTATCTACTACAGATCATGGAATACCAAGCTGTAGGGTGGAACAATCCAATCATCTGATCAAACACAACATATCTGCGTCACATTTGATCTACCACAGAATCTGACATACCGAGCTGTATGGTGGAACAATGTAATCATCTGATAAAACACAACATATCTGCGTCACATTTGATCTACTACAGAGCCTAACATACCAAGCTGTATGGTGGACCAATCCAATCATCTGATCAAACACAACATATCTGCGTCACATTTGATCCACCACAGAATCTGACATACCAAGCTGGTGGCAGAACAATCCAATCATCTGATCAAACACAACATATCTGCGTCGTATTTTATCTACTACAGATCATGGAATACCAAGCTGTAGGGTGGAACAATCCAATCATCTGATCAAACACAACATATCTGCGCCACATTTGATCTACTACAGAGCCTAACATACCAAGCTGTATGGTGGACCAATCCAATCATCTGATCAAACACAACATATCTCCGTCGTATTTTATCTACTACAGATTCTGGAATACCAAGCTGTAGGGCGGAACAATCCAATCATAACATCTAACACAACATATCTTCGTCACATTTTATCTACCACAGACCCTGTCATACCAAGCTGTGGGACTTAACAATCAAAACATCTGATCAAACACAACATATCTGCGTCACATTTGATCAACCACAGAATCTGACATACCAAGCTGGTGGCGGAACAATCCAATCATGTGATCAAACACAACATATCTGCGTCGCATTTTATCTAATACAGAGCCTGACATACCAAGCTGTAGGACGGAACAATCCAACCATCTGATCAAACACAACATATCTGCGTCGTATTTTATCTACTACAGATCCTGGAATACCAAGCTGTAGGGCGGAACAATCCAATCATCTGATCAAACACAACATATCTGAGTCACATTTGATCCACCACAGAATCTGACATACCAAGCTGGTGGCGGAACAATCAAAACATCTGATCAAACACAACATATCTGCGTCACATTTGATCAACCATAGAATCTGACATACCAAGCTGGTGGCGGAACAATCCAATCATGTGATCAAACACAACATATCTGCGTCGCATTTTATCTAATACAGAGCCTGACATACCAAGCTGTAGGACGGAACAATCCAATCATCTGATCAAACACAACATATCTGCGTCACATTTGATCCACCACAGAATCTGACATACCAAGCTGGTGGCGGAACAATCCAATTATCTGATCAAACACACATATCTGCGTCACATTTGATCCACCACAGAATCTGACATACCAAGCTGGTGGCGGAACAATCCAATTATGCGATCAAACACAACATATCTGCGTCGCATTTTATCTACTACAGATTCTGGAATACCAAGCTGTAGGGCGGAACAATCCAATCATCTGATCAAACACAAAATATCTGCGTCGCAGTTGATCTACCATAGAGCCTGACATACCAAGCTGTAGGACGGAACAATATAATCATCTGATCAAACACAACATATCTGCGTCGCAGTTGATGTACTACAGATCATTGAATACCAAGCTGTAGGGCGGAACAAATCAATCATCTGATCAAACACAACATATCTCCGCCATAGTTGATCTACTACAGATCATTGAATACCAAGCTGTAGGGCGGAACAATTCAATCATCTGATCAAACACAACATATCTCCGCCATAGTTGATCTACTACAGATCATTGAATACCAAGCTGTAGGGCTTAACAATCCAATCATCTGATCAAACACAACATATCTCCGTCGCAGTTGATCTACCACAGAGCCTGACATACCAATCTGTGGAATGGAACTAACTAATCATCTGATCAAACAAAACATATCTCCGTCGCATTTGATCTACTACAGAGTATAAATACGGAATAATACGGAACAATAAGACAATCTTTCTTACCATTGTTTTACCGCATTATCAATAAAAAAAAACAAATAGTAAAAAATTATTATTATAGTTTTAAATATTTTTTAAGCTGTAACGAATACTCATGTGTTCAACATTCAAGTTTGTAAATCCTCATATAATATTAAACTAGATTTTGTTATGAAACCCTACCGTCGTCTGTGCTGGTTTCCACCAACTTCAAAGGTATTAGCCTGACCGATTCGGTGCCGTCTGAGAGCGCATTCCGTTTAATATATACTTCGATAGATTTAATTACGAATTAAGGAAAACTACCAACTTGTACTACTTGTATACAAGTATACTTGTATACAAGTTGTTGGAAACTTGTATACTTGTACAAGGCGTGGTTTATTAATGAGAAGTACTGATGTGAATATCATTTTTATTTCATTGTTACATCATTAATACATTAGGTTAACTGATTAAATATTGTATTTTGAAAATTTAGGTATGAGAACTTAACACAGCCGCTATTTTAAGACCGTAAAAGTACCAATCATCAAAGTTGATACGAATTTATATCTTAAAATATGTAACAGTCATCAAAAGTTCCAATACTATAATACAGACCAATTAACATAGATAATGGATTAATCAAAATTATACTTAAATAAAATAATGACAAAACAACAAGAGACTTCGATTGGACTCATGGTGTATTGTGTATTGTTTGATTGTGTTTTACATTCTATTGAATAAACCTGTTAAAGACTGGTCAAGCGTTTACGTAATATCATGTATTGATAAATAGTGGATTTGTGTTTTAATATTGAGGCCTGAAAAATAGTTTTTTGCGATAAAGTACTAATTTTCATAAGACGTTTTGAAATGCTATCAAGTAATAGTTATAAATTGTTTGGTGTATTATTGAGGTAATACCTCAATAATACAAAAAATATCGTATTTTCTTTAAAATATGTTAAAATATGTTTAAAATACCACAGGCGCGTATTTTTGTCTGTAGCCCTGCCGCTAACCCAAGGGCGCTCCCGCGCGTAGGAAGTGTAGTTTTAATTTGCCGCGCTTAGGAAACCGATCGAAGAAGAAGAAAGGTTGCTATGTTTAGTACTGTTATGTAGGGGAAAACTTGCTCTTTCGCGTAGTATATGTTGTTTTGCAATAATCCTAACGACATTCCTGCAGGGATATCGTTGTCAGAAGTCAAAAGTCAGCTGTGTTATTCTCTCGCTTTAGTAACCTGTTGCGTCGTTCTGTTTATGTTTTCTTCGTAAACAATGTCGAATCGTGCCGAAATTTCCCTTCGAGATGATGAAATAGGTGAATATTTAGGCAATGACAACCTAAGTGATGTTTTGGGTTTTTACTGTGATGACTCGGACGATGAAGTGGATTTATTGTGTAGTGATATCGGCCCATCAATGCAAGATGTTTTTGTTCCCTCTCAATCGGATACGCCTGTGAGTTCTATTGACGTTCAGTATAATGTAAGTATTCTCAGTGGCAGTTCTGCAAATATATCAAATGGAGATATTGAAATTGAACCTAATATTAGCATACCTAGTACTAGAATTGGTAATAGGCCTATTATAGGTGTTGACATTCTCCCTGGTCCCAGTGGTGGTGAATCACCACACAACCCTCACAAGCTAGCAAGTGGTAATTTACCACACAACCCTTCTAGACCTAGCAAAAAGAGGCCTGTTGTTATTTTTTTTGACATAAATTATAAATTATACAACTTTTGCCATAAAAAATATACATTTCCACGTAGGGAATTAAATTTCCTACAAGTAAAATATTATTTAGAGTAGAATAAATGTTTTGATTTTTTTAAAGACTTTTCTTTAAAAATTTATGTTAAAATTTTTATTTTTTAATTTTTCTTATTAAAAATAAATAAAACTGGTAGGCCTACTAACATAAGAAATTCTATTACTTTCGGAATCTACAATTTACAATGAACAATCTACAATCTACAATGGAAAAACTTAATTTTTTTAATTTTATTAAATAAAATAACCTGCAAATTGGCAAAATAAATCAGGTTGGGGCTTAGGCCTGTTCTTGCAAAACTCGGGATTCTTTTAAGTTGAGGACTATTAACAAATTAAGTGACGGTTCTTCTTGCCAAAAATACCTGCAGTTTTTTTGTTTTCCATACAGGAGAAAAACACTTGAACGATCATATATTTAAGTTAAGGAGTTTGTTTTTTATGAATACAAATTGACCTTTCCCGTTGATAAGTAGTAAAATATTTTTCTTACACGTACATATTGTACGTAATGCTTTTGGTAATTATCAGCATTATTCTTTAAGTTTTAAATGGTATACTCAGTTATGTAAGTGCAATTCAATATAAAAATGTTGCGATAAATCATGACATTATTGATGATTGCTCTTTTCCATTTTGGTTATTACCGTTTGGTTCGCTATTTGTCAGTGAATTCCTTCAACAAACCCATTTATCGAGATTTATATGTTATGAGAACCGAGTAAGATATTTTAATAGTCCATAAAGTAATGCATTTCCAAAGTTTTATGATATTGTAACTATTTTATGATGAAAAATAACTCCAAAATGTCTCATCAAGCAATAAAACTGATAAATGATAAAATGGCGTAGTTATTTTTAAAATATCACCTGAGTCCACATTTATGTGTGTCGAAAAATAAAAGATAAAAAAGTTAAGAGCTTTAATTTTTTGACAAAAAATAGCAATCTTTTGTGCTTTTGTACATTATTATATGGCAACATTTTTTTTCCTCTCATGAACAGATTTATATCATAATTTGTTTGATATAAATGTACGTTACGAAGTTGGAACAATAAACGAATATATTAACTTAGAAGAATATGTTGCTGGTAACTTAAATAATAAAATAAAAAATTTAGAAATCTTGTATCGTAGGTACTTATATTATAATGTATACCATCTTAGCGTTTTTGTATTTATTTTTGTTAACCATGTGAAATAAAACTTTGTGGTTTGACTCAATTGTTATGAATTGTCAATTGTTAATTGATAGTTCAATAAACCAATTTATAGTTGTATTTGAAACAGCCAAAGGAAACTACGCAAACATCATATTACGTTCGGTCGAAAAAAAAAAATAATTGAAAAAAAACCGAGAGCAACAATTGGAAGTCGTGCATCATCATTTATAGACGACATCGGGTGTACTGTGGTATGAATGCTATGAATAACAGTTCAGCTGGAAAATGAAAACCATAAATATTGTCCTTAGTCTCTATTGGTATATGATGACATATATATACGAGTTGTATAACGGTAAATTCTCTTGTGTTTACTTGTAATTTAAACCACTTTAAAAAATATATAAATGTTTTATTAGAAACTAGCATAAAATAGTGAGGTAAATTTAAATTATGTCTAGCTTAATAGAAATGTTTTGAACTTAACTTGCCCATGATATATAAAAATGAATAAAATAAATAACCCATTTTCTTTACAATGACTCTCCAAATTTGTAATGAGATTGCAATATAATAAACCTTCAACCGTAAATATTTTTTCGAAAGTATAGAAACCACCTATTGATTTAAGTAATATGCAAGTAAGAGATAGAAAGTTAGTAAATTACGTATTTTTAGTTGTTTAAGTAAGATATATTAAGATAACCAATAACAAATCAAATAATTATATTTAGAAAATTTAACATGATTACCCTTTTTACGATCTAATTTAATTCACTTACATGTGTTGTAACAATTATTTCATAATCACCACAGTGTATATTTCATTAAAAAAAAACTTAAGTACCTAATAACCTTGGATTTTGTTTACCAGTTTTATCAAATTGAATCAAATAAAGATTAGGTATTTAAGTTGTTTTTTAACTATACTGTGATCATGACATAATTTTCAAAAAACGTTTAAGTGAATCAAACTACTTAGAAAAAAGGGTATTCACTACTCATGTTTCATTTTCTAAATTAAATTACTATAGGAGCCCTTTCTTGTGAACTTAATTACCTTATAACATATCAAATATATGACAGTATAAATGGATAGCCCTGGGATTGCTTGGTCATAACATTCTTGAATCATTTAACGGATTTAAAAATTTGTATCATTAGTTGTCTATAAATTGTTATAATTTAGTTTCAATATACTTCTTTCAATACAGTCGATAAGTCAGGTTACGATACATACACGGACATAAAATCAACCAGTTTGTTCTATATAAGTTTAGAGTACTATGATTGTTACTGTGGCTTTGTGGATTGCATTAAAAACTAAGTGCTACAAAAATAACGAAAAGCACCACGGCTTACTTATATTTACTTGCTTTAAACTAGTGGTTAAAATTTATACTTATTCCCAAGAAGAATGCATATTTCATACTCTTTGCAACTAAGGTGATGATGCTACGGTAATGCTACATGTTACTGTTTGCTGCATGCTGCAGGAATGTGTAACTTACTCTTCCTTATGTAACAGATGTTTTTAAAAGTATATTTAAGACAAATAATTTAAAAATATTTACCTCAGAAAATGTTACGTAAATTAGCCAAAGTTAATTTCGTGTGTGGAATTAATAAAGTTTTGATTGCACGTCAATTACAGGTTTGTTTTAATACTGTGAGTAATATATTAAGCTATTCTTGATGTTGGGAAAATTGAATAACTCGTGTATGTAATGGTTTTGTACCGTGTGCTTCAATATTTTGCACATGAAAAGCACACGATTTAATGAAAAACAAAACAAACATTTGAGATTTTATTTTAGGATTTCAAATAGTACTTGAATCTCTCCATCTGATACATTTACTTATTTCTCGTATGTTACAATATCATAAACTTTTCTACTTCTGTAAAACTTCAAATAAACAGATTCAATGGCCAAAGGAATGTCAAATATCAACTTGCGTTTGCCATATAACTTACGGCATGTACTAATATATTCACATCTCACCGTTGGGTAACGTGGGGGGGGGGGGGGGGTTGTTTGAGGGAGGAAGTAGTGCACCCATAAGTCATATAGATCCAATGTCTGCCGATACAAGGCATAGTGAATTCATGAATTCTAATGACTATGTTAATATTTCAGTATAAGCTTCTCCTATTGTTCTATTAATTAGTCATTTGAGCAAAACCCTCAGCTATTTATTTATCTTGTTTATTTTGAACATTAAAACATTTGGTCAACATAAAAATCAGTAAATAAAATAGTTTAACATTTTAAAAGCACATATATCATGTAATAGGTCAAATTAAAATATTATAAAGCAAAATGTTAGTCGATTTAGGTAAATAAGGTAAAGGTTTTATAAAATTATCGTATAATTAGACCAGTTTATATTTATTCACATTTTCCTCTTCATCTTGACATTTAAAATTTATGATATTAGTCTCCTAATGATACGTCACGCATCCATTATTTGCTACTTTATGAATTAATTGAAATACTTCAAGCAACAAACCATCTTCAGGGTTATCATCATGATATGAGATATTCAAACATATAAGTATATATAAACTATTAGAAGCAAATAAATAAAAAAGTCGTTAAGAAATAATAAAATGATCTATTCATGGTATTTGGAATTTAATCCAGTTGGCAAATGAGTTTCAGAATGACTGTTTCAGACCGAAATACATTGCGGGGAAATATATTTTAAATCGTGGGTGAAAATGTAAACTTTTGTAAGTTTTAACTTTTCATATAACTTTTACGTCAAATTTTACCCCTATTAGTTTATTATGCAAGAATATTTGAGTTAAAACACGCAATCTATAAATAGCTCTTTAATTCTAAGAGAAAACCTATTACCTAGAATTGAGACTTTTAAAACCCCCTTTCCCCTTTTCCCTTTTATGCAAAAAGATCGAGAAAACCTTTAAGTGTTTTAAATTTATATTATTTCTTCACGAATTTCAATGTTTCTATGATTTCACTTCGCACGCTCAACACACTGAAAATTTAATTTTGAATTGGTTTCTTTTCATATGTATTGTATATTTAATATAGTCCGGTGAAACAAATCATTACCTAATTAAAAAAATATATAACATGTTATCAATGTTATTAATACCTAACAACGTAGGACAAACTAATACTTTTCTTATTTGCAATATGTTCAATATATTCTCTAATTCAAGCTTTCTAATTTAAAATTAGTAAAATTCGTAGAAAATTTAAGAAACGCTTAAAAAGTATTTAAAAACTTTAATACTTTTGCTTTTCATGTGAAAAAGTCCATAAATTAGAAGTAAAAAAATAAGTTGTAATACTATAGTGTTACAGCATAACTAAGTTCGTAAGTATCAGTGTTAAAAGCAAGTTTGGTATCATATGTTTTTATTATTTTTTATTGATTTGCAATAAACTGCACATTGGCAATAATTTGCAATGGAAGCCATGGTATTCCAGGTAAAAACATACTTAACCAAAATTATAAGAAAAACATTTTTTATATAAAGCCGTACCTATTATTAGTTTTATTCCTTGTATTGTTATGTTATAAATTACCGGTTCTGTTGTATCAGTTCGATCTACATGGATTACCCCCTCTGGGAGCAGTTTAAGTTTCAGCCTTTGGTCTAATTTGCTTGGGAACGAGACTCCTGGGAAATTTATTCCTTTTCGGTGAAAATCCATATTGTTTTATACTTAACGAAATCCCTTACTTCAATTGATACTATACATTAAACCAAAACCTTTTGTTGTACACCTATTAATTACACAATATGTTTTCCTAATTAATACAAAACCATTTCCATTTTCTGGCTAATAACTTAATACCATAACAAATTACAACAAAAACTGTTGTCATCATACTGCACGTATAAGAGTCGTGTTTTGGCCTGTAATCAGTCAGATAAGTCATCGTTTTCTGTATCCTTTTAAAAATGTACTTTCCATTCTAGAGAATATGAAAACTTCTACATTTAAGACGAATCCCTAAAAAAATGTGAATTGAATTTGAAATTAATTAAAATCCCGACTTGGAATTTTTAATGAATTTCAAATAAGTTAGCTGGAAAACACACAGTATGTCATAAAGTTTACAATCTAGAGAGAAAATAAACCTGTAGACTAGCGCAATTTACAATCATTATGAATCAGCATGGATTTATGTCTGACAGCTAAAGTCACATACTGTCGGATGTGATTGTTTAACAATAATTTACAAAACGCCCAATGTTTATAGGTACTAAGCATAGTTATTCATGAATAAGGAATGAGTCTTTGTACACAACATGTTGTAATGTTTTGAAATTAAATGAAAAGTTGCTTTTCAACAGTCAAAGCAAATTTTAACCATTCTAATAATAAAATCCCTACATTGTTATTATTCTGAAAAAATATCACTAGAAAACAAACTACTAACTATAAAACACTTAAATTTCTATTGTATGTTATTTTTTTTTAAATTAATTATAGTAATAAATAAATGAGGTTAAAAGTATGTCTTAAGCTGATAAAACATTTATTAATCTTTTTGCAATAACACAAAGACCCTCACCTCACCTTAGAATACCGAAGTAAACACCAAACGAGAAAAACACCCAGACAAAGAAATTATTTTGTAGCTCTGTTACAAATCGTGACACACTTAATGGCTTCTGGTAAATCGAAGGCTTCAAGCAGTAGCTAGCAGTAGCAAAGCACAAGCAAAAATTGACAAGCAGAAGTCAATAAGGAGGCAAGCGGTAGGCAAACGGTATCCAAGCGGTAGGCAAGCGGTAGGAAAGCGGTATGCAAGCGGTAGGCTAGCAGTAGCAAAGCATAAGCAAAAATTGACAAGCAGAAGTCAATAAGGAGGCAAGCGGTAGGCAAGCAGTAGCTAGCAGTAGCAAAGCACAAGCAAAAATTGACAAGCAGAAGTCAATAAGGAGGCAAGCGGTAGGCAAGCGGTAGGAAAGCAGACCTGGCAAACGTTATGTCCTTAAAACTGAAATGAGCGAAGTATAGTGTGAGGTCTTTAAGATTCCTTTGAAAAACGAGTTTTAAAAATGCTCCCCAAATATTTTTCGACGGAAGTTTTTAAAATTGTGATTCCAATGCAATAATTTGGTTACTCTCTTTTCGTTCAATCTCAAGATTCTCCTTAAATAATGGAGTGATTTAATCTCAGTGATCCAGATCATAGACATTTCAACCAATAGAGTCTGCTAGTGCATATGGGAGGAATTTTCAGTCATGAGTCTTTGTCCACAACAACATTTTAAATCTTTGAATTGTTATAAGTAAAATTGGAATAACCAGAGATTTCTTTTGGCACAATTTAAAATATAAGATTAAACATTTTTTAACTTCTTGAGAAAGTTGATACAAGTTGATACAAACTCCTGCGTTTCTACCAGTGTCTACTACTGTACCATCATTAGTAACAATATAGTTAATAGTAATTCCTAGTAAGCAATACTACTTTTTTGACTTTTAAATAAGCCATTTTATTTAAAAAATAAATATATTTATTTATTTTTTGTGAACAATATTACCAATTTGCTATTTAAGCATAAATATAATCTAACAATGGCATGTATTATAATTCTAGTTCCATAATCATGACCAAAACTATTATTAAAATGAGAAAATAAATTAATGAAAAATAAGACCATCCAAATCTCTATAAAACTACCTCTTTTCAAGAAAATTATGATAATATTTTCGTTTTCATTGAGACAATTTCACTTTTATAAATTTTGTGTTAAAAAAAACGAATGTTTATCTAGATGAATATTTGGTAATATTTATCTTTTGGAAATATTTGTATAAAAACATCAAACATCAACAATTGCCAAACAAAGTCAATACAAACTTCTAACGTAGGTTACAATTAATTACTTGAATACATACATATTCATCCACATTTGCAACTGAAGACCAATATTGATTTTTTAAGATATCGTTAATTATTGATAATAGTTAGCTATATAAAAACTAACGAAAACCGTAGAATTCATGGCTGTATTGTAAAATGTGTATGTTTAAGGACAGAAAGTTTGTAATAAAGTTAAATATGCTAGGGAATATAATAAAGGGTTTCTTGAATGTTTTGATACCTATCGTATCAAAGGAAGCTGTATATGGAAGCTGTAAATTTCCATTACATGTAATATAATCAATATTATTGCTAAATATTTTTAATTTAAATCATAAAAATTTATATAAATTATTAAAATCCACAAATTCTTATAAAAGTGTATTTATAATAACGTTTTATATCAAGAGTTTTATTTGAATCTACATCAAAGATTTCTCTCTGAAATTCCGCTTTGTTTGAAAACACATGATAAAAAGCAAAGGATTATGTCACATTCTTAATATTCGTTTTGTAAAAAACTGGAACTTCCTTTTGATCTCGCATCAATGTAAAATTATTTCTCTTGGGTTTTGAATTAAACGTATATTTAGCTGAAGATTAATAATTATTTAAAATTGGAATAAAAAAATTATGAGTTTACATTCAATTTATCTTATCCCCACCTCTAATAATATTTGTTAAATCACATATAAACTACGTATGTTACATACAGATTTTAGTAATGTGTTCAAATAAAGAGCATTAAAAATAAACAATTTTGAATAACAAAAATAAAATAATTCAAATTAGGCCTAATGTTTTTGATGTTTGAAATTAATGAATGTTTCTAACACTGTTTGCTAATAATAAAAATGCAAACACCAATTTTCGTTGTCTCATAATATAAGGGGCGAGGGAGAAAAACGCACCTCGTGGTTAGACCCCAGAAGGACCGTACTTTTATTTATAGAAATTACAAACACCCCAGAGGGGATGACTCTCACATTAGTCCAAAGTGGCCAGAAGGGCGAAAAAGAAATTGAATATAATAACCGATTGGTATTTACTGCAATTAATATATATATCTTAATTACATATACCTTAATTATGTATAATTACAATAAATGATACAGTCATACTATTGTAAATCATATGAGTGGACACGTAAACTTATTGTATTATAAATATATGAAGTGCATTCGTAAAGATATTCAACAAATGGATTGTAAAATTAATAATAGATAATGTTACAAATCTGTTTATCAAATTTAAATTGCCTTAGAACTTTAAATAAAAAATATACTTCAATGATTAAGTTATTTTTAAATAAAAATACAACACGATTTAATAATTTTCTTGTTGTTATTTTTGAGAGAATTTCATGTTAATAATTAACCATAAATATATCCTGATGTTTATTGTACATGTTTTCCTGAGAAAATATTACACAATTTAAATCAGCAATTATTTAAACTAATATGCAATTTATGACAACATCAGTTAATTATTAAATCAAATTTGTAAAACAAATTGAGTGAAGAAAAAACGGGATTTAGATCTTTTCTGTAAGGCAAATAATACTAAAAGTGTCAAATTAGGAGTAAAGAAGTGCGTTCTTAGCGACTGCCCAACAAACTCTAATGGCTAGTGTTTCGCCTGGAGCTTTTAACACTAAGACAATGTTACAAGTCGTTGCACTAAAAAACCAATTACTTAAACATTATTGTAGCATAATAAAAATTTTGATAAAAATATTTTGAAAATATAAGAGACTTTACCGTTCTGTATACAGTGTACCAAGACGCAATATTACAAAGGTATTCGCGATCATCATGAAAAAAATTGCTTTGTTTTCTAAAATAATAAAAAATTTCAAATCTTTTATGATAGAAAGTTTTGTTTCCGAACAGTGCTCGTTATTGAATCGACTTTACTAAAATTCATGAAAATATAACAGAGAGAATTGAACAGGTAAAAATGTGTGAGTAGCCTATTTCTTATTACAGTGAAAGCAAAATTAATGCAACATTACTGCAGCATAATGCAACATATACGTTATCAAAATATATGCATATTATGTTGAAATTATGCTGATTTATATGTTGGTGTTCGTATGTGTAAGCATTATATATAATGATAAAAATTTAAAAAATTAAGTTTTGAAATAAATGTATTTAATGTATTCAGTGTAGATTATTAACTACCTCCCGTTTGGGAATAAATAGTAACAAATTGTTAGAATTAGTGACAGGTCCAGCCAGCGGTTGCTTGAAAAATTACTCTACGTCCATCTAGAAGTATCATCATTCAGAATTAAATTTGAATTAATGTCATAAGTGATTTTATTAGTTTCCTCTTATGAAAATATTTACGATTTATTATTTAATCCTATATTATATTTTACCATTTATATTTTTACCATTACCATTTTATATTTTTAAAAGTTTTGATGTGAAATAAGAAATGGATAATATTTTTATCTAATATTAGTGGCAGCAAAACAGGAATTTGTATTATTTTCAAAATATTCAAAATAAATTGAAATTTCCTCAGTAAAAATATACAAATATACAATTCGTTTTATTCAATAATCTCAGTATAGTACGTAAAATCTACGTTTTTAACCAAGAGGTTGTAGACTCATTAACATGGCATTTATTCCACGATAGTTTTATCTGTGTTTTTATGATGTCCAAGAAATGAAATCAATCTGCATTTGTGAAAAAAAAAAAAAAAACGGGAACACGAACTCTACCTCGGGCAGTTGTATTGCAATTCTTTAAGGGGGGGGGGCAATGCTTTTGTTTATTTACTATTCATATGCATTCCAGTTTGTTTGGTCCTTTATTTTATAAGTTAAACAAATAGAGCCTAACAATTGAATTATTTTTATTTTAATCGATACGTACCGTAGTATAATACTAAGTAGAACTGCACTTTAATATAAAGAAATTAAAAAGAAATTATAAAAGTTCCTTGTTTTTATAAATACGAAGTTTTAAAATAATATGAATGATTACCGTTGCATGTAGTTTTTATTTTGAAAAATGTTAAAAAATTAAGAAAATATCAATGAACCTATATTATTATACATCAAATACATTTTTATTTCCAGGGTTAAGAAATAAGATGATTACTTTTCTAAGGTCACTCCAATAAGCAACTTTCTTGTAAAAAAATATTACTTTGTAGGAATTTTTATCTCGCATTTCTCGACAAGCATTATTTTAAACAGAAAATTAACAATTTTTTTTTTTAAATACAATACGTATTGAGTATTAAATTACAATATGGTTACATACCAATTTCCAGATGTCTTACTATGGACGTGTTCTTCTCTAGGCCTAGATATTTGTGCGTTTAGTCATGTGTGTAAAAACTGTGTTATGTGTTTTTGTAAAAATTAACGAACATCACGACCGACAAATTTTAATATGTCGCCTAGTCCCTTAATGCATATGATTATGACCTAGTAGGGTCGAACCCCGGGTCATCCACTTTGGACCAAGTGAAGGAAATTGGTACGTAACCATATTTTGATTGATACGCAGTTCCGGTGGCTGTTTACAAGGAACGAATATTAAAACCAAAGTGTTTCTTTCAAGATGGGGCTGCAACCTTTTTTCCCAAATCAAATGAGTAGTAAAATCAGGCATGTTTTCATGCATTCTTCGTTAAACACTTTGATTATTTATTCCCTAATGACGGTGAAACAGTTACTGGGAAACAGTTGATCTAATACAATACAACTTTAAGTATATATAAAATAAAAAATGGCGTTTCCATGAAGATTAATTTTCATTCCACCAATCATGATGATGATACCAACCGTATCAATTGATACTATGATTTTCATTAAATAAAATACATAACACTTTTCTTTTTGTAATAAATATTTTTTTCTAGTCCACACACAAAATTATTCAACTAATTTAAAAAAGTGTTCTTATGTGGTGTTAGAATTATTAATTTTAAACATATTAATTTCATACAAACTATGATTCTGTTTATGAAATAATTAATAAGTATAATACAAAAACCTTTTACGTAAAAGAAACATCGATTTCAAAGAAAAAAATTATCATAAAATAATGCGTACCCTTCTGATACAGCCTTGATATTCAGTCTCAAAAACAGACAAATCCTTTGATCCAACATCGGTGTGAACATATATCTCTTGGGTAACAAGTCAGAATATGTAGACTTTCACTTTCATCTAGAATTGTGAATAATATTTTTTTTCTAACAATTCATCATTTCTTCTGCAAGGGTATTGTACTTTCATTATTTTCCTTCTATTAATCCATTTCACGTTTCAAAAGTTGAACGATAAAAACGTGTTTAAGTATTATGGTCCAATTAAAAATGTGATTAAAGATGGGAGTGGAATATTTGTTTCATTAACGCTTCTAAGTTTTCTCTTAGATATTATTTAGATAAAACTCTTAAATATTAACAAATTATAACATTGTTAATCTATTAGCAAAGTAGTAAATTTTGGATTGATCCCATTGCACTCTCAGCTTGGCGTTCGTAACTTGGTGCTTTTTCAACAATGATATCAAAATGGTTCATTTGGAAAAGGATGATTATGACTGTTGGCCACATAAGTGAAGTAAGTCGGTTTTTAAATGACATGAACGCCGTATACAAATTGCGAAAATCTTGTTTATTTGACGTCTGACTTAATGTTTCGTAGACCAGACACAGAAATCCCAAATACACGTTTTTTTAGTATTACCTTGGGTAAAAATATTTCATTTGTATTTAACAAAGGGGCATTGAACTTATTAACACGATTTTACAAACCGTCTCTGTATTACATAATTAGTAGGTTCGTAGCCGAGGTTGATTTCGCCTAATCAAACGGCAACGTTTTCGGACGTTTACCCAAAGTTGTCAAATACAAACAAATCCACCAACCTAATTAACTGACATTTAAGAAGGTTTTTGTACTTAAATTTTAAATTCTTTATCATTTGACAACTGTAATGACACTAAAGGAAATATGAAAAAATATACATTATTTTTTCTGGGTATAGAGGGAAATAAATGCATTAGAATGATTAATACCATGGACTCACTTATTTCACCTAATTCAACCCTGGTCAACAATTATTGATAAACAATGAAAACTTATCTATATATAATTTGGGTTTACTTTAGCTGTATATACGTAAAAAATATATTTTTACATCTACATCTCTGTGTATGAAACATACGAATGAAATATTTGCAATGAATATGCTAGATCTGTAGTCACATGTTTTCGTAACTTAAAAGCAATGAAGTGAATTTTTCAGCATTTACACAAAGATTGTTGTCAACAACCATTGAAAAAGTAAACTGCATTTTATGAAGGATTTCATTTCAAGATTTTACCTTTACCTGCAAAAAGACAATGGTCAACATTTGATACACTTGAGTGTATATCGTTTAAATACAACAAGTATACCCAATTTACCAACATTATGAATCAGTATAAATTTATTATGACGGCTAAAGTCGCACAATGTGGGAAGTGATTGTGTACCAATAATTTATCTTACGTCCAATGTCTAGAGGTACCAAGCATAGTTATTAATAAAACAAAGTTAGTCTTTAAACACAACCTGTTGTAATGGTGTGAAATGAAATGAGTAGTTGTTTTTTAACATTCAAAGTAGCTTTTTAACCCTTTTAATTAAATAAATCAAATCAAATCAAAACATCTTTATTTCAAACAGATACATATAAGTAATACATACATAGATAAATATTAAATATTATCTCACATAAGTTTGACACTTGTGCGTGAGATAGAGTCCTTAAAATTATTTTATTTACTACATAGTAGGGAGATGTTAGCATTAACAAAAAATAACTAAAAAGAATCCATACAACGATTTTGATAACTTAAACTAAAATATTACAATTGTGACTTGGTACAAATTTGTTAATAAAATATAAAATAAAAGAAATAATAAGAAATTAATGAATAGACGGCACGGAGTCAATAGTGATGAGTAGATTATTTAATAACCCCTATACTGTAATTATTGTAAAAATATAATCATCATTATAACATATAACTATAAAAAATGAAATTTGATATTTTATAATTAATTTAAAATTAATTATAATAATAGGCTAGTAAAACGAAGATAAATATATGCATTAAGATAATAACCATGTAATAACCGTTACAAATCGTGATGGACATATTTTCTTTGGGTAAACCATTACGAAGACGGCAAGCAGTAGCAAAAGTTTACAAGCAGAAGTCAAATAGTAGGCAAGAAGTAGAGTAAGAAATAAGTAGGAAAGCAGTAGGCAAGCAGGTATGTCAAACGCTAAAGTCTCATGGTAAGTACATCGCATTGTGAGCAAAGCATAGGTAGAGGTCTTTAAGATTCCTTTGAGAAACAAATTTTTAAAAAATATTTCCCGCATATTTTTCAGCAGAAGCTTTCAAAATTTTAAGGGCCAATGCAATAATTTGATTGCTCTCTTTTCGTTCACTTTCAAGATTCTTATTAAAAAAAGGAGTGATAGTGATCCAGATAATAGACATGTCACCTAACATAGTCCACTAGAGAATTAAGGAAAACATTCCAGTCATGTAATAGAACAATGATTTGTTATAAGTAAAATTTGGATAAACCAGAGACTTTGCTAGGTTCAATTTATATATATTTAAACATTTAAAAATTCGAAAACTTCTTTATAGAGTAGAACTACAAAAACTCCTACCTTTCTACCAATGTCTACTACTGTATCATCATCAGTAACAATATAGTCAGTAGTAATTGCTAATAAGCAATCAGACTTACTTCTAAATAATTCATTTTATTACAAAATATCTATATATTTTTAATTATTATTACCAATTTAGTATTTGAGCATAAAAGTATATTAAAACAATTGCATCTAAGATAACTTAAGTTCTATAATCATGAACAGCAATATTTTTCAAATGAGAAAATAAATTAAAAAAAAAATAAGACTATCCAAATCTCTATTAAAACTACTTTTTTCAAGAAAATTATATAATATTTTCGTTTTCATTGAGACAATTTCACTTTTATAATTTTTTTGTGTTTAAAAAACTAATGTATATCTAGATGAATAATTTGTAACATTTATCTTTTGGATATATGCACAAAAACATCAAACATCAACAATTGCCAAACAAAGTCAATAAAAACTTCTAACGTTGGTTACAATTGAATACATATTACAACTTGAATACATATTCATCCACATTTGCAACTGATGACCAATATTGATTTTTTAAGATATCGTTAATTATTCATAATAGTTACCTATATAAAAACTAACGAAAGCCGTAGAATCCATGGCTGTATTGTAAAATGTGTATGTTTAAGGAAAGAAAGTTTTTAATAAAGTTAAATATGCTTGGGAATATAATAAAGGGTTTCTTGAATGTTTTGATACCTATTGTATGGAAGCTGTAAATTTCTATTACATGTAAAATAATCAATATTATTGTTAGATATTTTCAGTAAAAATCTTTTAAAATTTTTTATATAAATTTCAAATAAAATTCATAAATTCTTATAAAAGTATGTTTATGATAAAGTTTTATATAAAGAATTTTATTTGAATCTACATCAAAGTTTTTTCCATGAAATTCCGCTTTGTCTGAAAACACATGATAAAAAGCAAAGGATTATGTCACATTCTTAATATTCGTTTTGTAAAAAACTGGAAACTCCCTTTGATCTAGCATCAATGTAAAATTATTTCTCTTGGGTTTATAATTAATCGTATATTTAGCGGAAAAATTGGAATTACTAAAAAGGGATTTTAAAAATATATCAAATACATTCTAATTGTCTTCGCCCCTATATTAATAATTTGTAAAATAGCATATAATACACGTATGCTACACGAAATGTTTAGTAATGTGTTCAAATTAAGATCATTTAAAATAAACAATTTTAAATACCAATCATCCATTTATTGAAATTAATGTTTTTGATATTTTAATAAATCTCTATAACACTCTTTACTCCTAATAAAAATGCAAAGGTAATATATGTATAACTTTTTCATCTTAGTTACCAATTTTCTTTGTCTTATACTATGTCGGTTAGCATGATGATCTACTAGTTTAGTTCAATTTTCAAAAAACCTAAAGTAGAAAACTTTAAAATAATCACTAATATTAAAATTTATTTTAAAATTGATTAAAAATGTACACATATGTAACTTTAAGTGTGGACTTTCATAAGCAACTAAACCTCGAACATATTTTTTATCCTAGTTACCTAATTTTATTATAATCTTTAAAATATTTCTATTTATATTATTGAAGTTGATATACCTGCACAGCTATCTCGAGTTCATCGTTTAGTTTGACTGAGTATATAATTGTCAAATGATAATGTGTTTTATATTTGCCGGAGGTGTGGTTGTATTGGGTCGACTGCTCTATCGATGTCTGGTGATCTTCTGAGTTGAATTGTCTTTGATCTCAGCGAAAATTTACTACTTGCTACGTATAAAACAATGTTTTAGATTTTTATATTAAAGGATTATTTTATTTAAATTAAATTTATACCTTAAAAATCACATAAAATTGTTCAGTTTGTCCTTTATAAATAAATTGTTTATAAAGGTATCATAATAATGTAGATACATCTGTTATATCTTTTCCAAGTTTCATGATTACAATTTTATAACCTGGTTTATAATAATTTGAGAAAAAATATATATTATATAAAAATTAAATACAAATGTTAAACTTATAAAATAAAATTTAAAGGATCGAAGTACTAATCAATAATATGTACTTTAATGTACAAACTGTAGAAGTTTATCTAACTATTGTACCGTATTATAAACGATCCAGGATGGAATTGCGAAAGTTATAAGGGGGTGGGTAAGTTATAAGGGCGAAGCCACTGTTTTAAATATCTTACGAGGGGCTCAAAAGCTGAAAACAATTAATGCAAACTTTTAATATACAACCCTGTTAAATTTGGCAAAAGAACAATAATAGTATTAATAATAATGAAGACCATTTATAGGCTTTTTATGGGGTTTACCATAAAAAGTGGCATACTTGAAGAAGCTTAATCTCATCATCGTTTTCACTCGTATTACATCACAATACTTTGAGGTTAGACATAATGAAACCAAAACATGAATCGAAATTGAATAATTAGCAGATGTGCCAGTTGCGTAAATTCTATAAATTTCTATAACTTTGTAACATGGTCTCATTGGTGTATAACCTGTTTACCTTTTGACTCTGTCCCGTTGATCCACTAACCGCTAATTGAAGTGAATGGTTAAAATTTTAATTTTTTTATTAAATTTATTTATATATTATTATTATTATTATTTGTTTTAGATAGTTAAGGTATACTCAATATAGCTTTAAATGTAGTATAAACATTTTTAAAACAGATAATGTTTTAGATTGGTTATAAAATTTGTATCGTAAACTAACAACTGTATAATATGCGAAAAAAGAAATATAGTTTTTAATTATTTTATGAATCTGTATGAAAATAAACTTTTATATATAATTAAGAAAGAGCTAGTAAAACATTGATTTATGAATCTGTACTGAAAATGTTTTCGTAATTATTCTGAGTGTAATAAAATGACTACGAATTTAAAGCCCTCTATTACAGAAGTTTTCATTTAAGAATAATGCAGTATAAAAATTGTGAAGTGTTATTAAGGTTTTTTATTTTTTTATTTTTAATTGTTTTAATGCTATTTAATTTATAATGTATTATGTAAATATTATGTAAATATATTATGTGTATAGCTCAGGATTGATCAAGACATTACCTATGAATACGCTCAATAACATGGGCCTATATGAGACTTAAATTATATAAATAAATATGGAATATAAATTTGTATAACTGATCATGTTTGAAAGCACATACGTTTTGTCTATTCACCTATCTATCTTCTTCTTCTTCTATCTTCTTCTTCTTCTTTCTTCTACTATATATTTGTCAAATACCACTCACTCACGTATCAGAGTATCTCCAAAACTATAAGGCCTAGAGGGTTAAAACTTGGCATGTACGTTCATCTTTGCTAAAAAACGCTCACTAAGAAACGGTTTTGCAAAATTCCGTCAGGGCTTTGCCCCACACGACTTGAAAATTTCGTTACAATGATATTCTTATGGGGGATTTTTAATACACATCAAAGCAACAACGAATCTCCAAAAGTAGAGAGCATGCAGGATTGAAATTTGGTATAGTCGTTCCTTTCTACCCACTGATGCTCACTAAGAAACGGTTTTACGAAATTCCTGCAGGGCTCCGCCCCACACGACTTCAAAATTTCGTTGCAATGTTATTCTTATGGAGCACTTAAAATACGAATCTTGGAAACAACGAATCTCCAAAACTATAGGACGTACAGGGTTGAAATTTGGAATGGAAGTTCCTCTTTGCCTATAGGTGCTCACTAAGAAATGGTTTTGCGAAATTCCTTTAGGTCTCCGCCTCACACGACTTCAAAGATTTGATGTAATTAGCAGTTGAAGATTCAAAGCTATCAGCTGTTAGTGAAATAATAAATTTAAAGGATTACATAACCATATGACAATTTTCTTATCTTTGTAAACAACTTAACTGGTGCAAAAATGTTTATTAGAGTTTAGGTTAGGTTAGATTTATTCTACTGTACTTTGTCAAATACCACTCACTCAGTATCATCGAATAACCATAGCGTATAGGGGGTTGAAATTTGTCATGGACGTTCCTCTGTGTTGAAAAATGCTCATTAAGAAACGGTTTTGCAAAATTCTTTCAGATCTCTACCCCACGGGACTTCAAAATTTCCATGTAATATTATTGTTATGGCTAATATTTTTATACAAATGAAGGCAACAACGAATCTGAAAAACTATAGGACCTACGATGTTAAAATTTGGCATGGGCGTTCTTCTTTGCTCATAGATGATCACTAAGAAACGGTTTTGCAAAATTCCATCAGGGCTCAGCCACATAGGACTTCAGAATTTCTATCTAATGTTATTCATAGCTAATTTTTGTTTGAGTCTAGGCAACAACGAATCTGAAAAAGTATAGGATCTATGATGATGAAATTTGACGTATACGTTCCGTTATTTGCTCATATGTACGTGCTCACTACGAAACTGTTTTGCAAAATTCTATCAGGGCTCTGCCACTCACGATTTAAATTTTGGTCTAATGTTATTCTTATGGCCAATTTTAAATATGAATCTAGGGAACAACGAATATGAAAAACTAGATGACCTAAGGGGTTGAAACTTGAATTGGAAGATACACTTTGCCCATCGGTGCTCACTAAGAATCGCTTTTGTAAAGCATCTTTAGGGCTTCACCCCATGGGACTTCAAAATTACTTTTGAGGCCTACAGGGTTGAATTTTGGCATGGAAATTCCTCTTTGCTCATAGGTGCTAACTAAGAAAGGCTTTCACAAAAATCCCTTCAGGGCTCCACCCGATGTTACAATTATGGCCAATTACAATATGAATTGAAAGAAACAACGAATCTATAAACTATAGGGCCTACGGGGTTGAAATTTGGAGTAATCTCTTTGGTTATAGGTGCTGCTCAGTAAAAAGTGGTTTGCACATTTGCTTCAGGGCTCTGCCCCAAATAACCTCAAAATTACTATAGAGCCTACAGGGTTAATTTTTGGCATAGATAGTCATCTTTGCTCATAGGTATTCACTAAGATACTAGATACTGGAGGGGAACCAATAAAAATACTCAAAGGACCTGAGGTAGACTATTAAAATAAATTAAGACCTTGAAAAGAGCGATGAGATGGAGGTATATTCAAAACGAGAGTAAAGAATGTTATAAACAATGATATGTGAGTTAAAATACAAATATTGAAAAGATATATGATAATGAAAGTAAATTATTAAACTAATGGGGTGTGATTTGATTCATGTATTACTGTACATAAATTGAACAAATACTGTTTTGAAAATATAGTTTTGGGAGTCCTTTAGGGCTCCACCCCACTGGTCTTAAAAAATTACTCTATGGCCTACTGGGTTGAATTTGACACGGACGTTCCTCTTTACTCATGGGCATAAAAATTTTTCTTTACTCATGGGGTATACTAGGAAACGTTTTGCAAATTTCCTTTAGGGCTCCACTCCCAAAGAACCTTTAAGTTACCATAGACCCTAAGGGGTTAAAATTTTACTTGGACATTCTTCTTTACTCTAAGGTACTAAGAAACTGTTTTGGAAAAATAGTTTTTGAAGTCCTTTAGGGCACCACACTACTGGACTTAAAAATTACTTTATGATCTACGGGGTTGATATTTGACATGGATGTTCATCTTTGCTCATAGAAAGTTACCAAGAAACAGTTTTGGAAATATAGTTTTTGAAACCCTTTAGCGCTCCGCCCCACTGGACTTAAAAATTACTCTATGGCCTATGGGGTTAATATTTGACATGATCGTTCCTCTTTGCTCATAGGTGCCCTGCTCACACTATTTCAATGTATTAATCTTAATGTATATCTTAAGAAAGAAGATTTCGTAAGTCTTAAAAGAGATTAAAAAACAAATTCAACACGGGCGAAGCCGTGACGGGCAACAGCTAGTTAAATATAAAAGAAAAAAGCGAACCGTTTCATGTGTACAACTATTTGTTTAAATGTCGAGTTTAATTATGAAGACTACATTTGAAAAAAGCGTTTTAAAGTAAAAGTTAATAATAATATTTTTTCGATTACTACATGATATTGGGAGAAAATGAGATTCAAGCATATAAACTACTCTCCACGAATAAGAAATGTCTAAGCTAAAAAAGGTTTCCAAGAGTTTAATAATACATTTTATAAGTTTATGAGAATTTGAATTGAATTCCAACATTTACAAGGTGTAAACAACATTGTTTAACACCTAGATAATTCAGAATTCCCCAGGAAACAATGTTATCACACGTGCTCAGCAAAGCGGGGGAAACTAATTTATTCCTGTGCACATGCAAGGGTTATATATTTTTAACGTAAAAAATATTCACGTGGTATTTCTTTTTTATATATTGCACCACTGTTTTTACTTTAACAATAAATTAGGTTCAAAACATTGCCTAGCTGTGTGTATTATCATAATTTGATTTAAATTTTATTTTTCTAAATAAAAATTGAAACTGTAAGTGAACATTTTATCTCTGATACCTGTAAACTGTTTCAGTGAATAATAAAAAATAAGATTATATAATTCATCGTAAAAAATTAATTAAAAATGATAATTTTACCCAATTAAATGTCACAGGTAAAACCAAACACAATACTAAAAAATGTATGGGTATTAAAACTAAACCGTGTTATTAGTTCATCAGCAAATAGTAAGTTAGTGTCTAATCCGTAAAATATACGGAGCCTTTAACACATATGTGCTTACTGTTGGTAGAGCATTTTATTTTTGAACTGCTTCTGATAATAAATGTGTAAACGTAAAATTATTTTATTATAGAATGAGAAAAATACTGAAATAGAACAGCAAATACATAACTTTAAAGGTTATGGAAAACAAACAAGGAGAGGCATTAAAGTTAAGAAAAGCTTTTCCTTAAAAAAAAAAAATTCAAAAGATTATAAGTAAAATACAAGGTTGATATGAGGACGTGGATAGTGTTAAATAACTAAAAGAACATAGTAAACTAAGAAAAGTAATAGTAAACTTTACATTAATTTTTTAGTCCCAATTTTATGTAGAAAATTCCTCTGCTTAAGAAACATTCTTCCGATACTGTGTTTGGGTGTTCCTACTTGGATCGGACTGTTGATCTAGATAAAAATTAAGACTATGATAAGTTTACTTTGAAAGTGCTAATATATTTTATTTCATGTAGTTTTTTTATGACTGTAAAACTGAGGAAAATATTCTGATTGAATTATACAGGGTGTTTCAGAACTCCCTACCAATATTTTAGGGCATTGTTCCTGGGTTAAAAACATATCTAAATATCATATTTAAATTGTCCAGAAGTCTTAAGTTACTCACACAGCCGCCATTTTGTTTTTTACACATAATAATTTTTATTTCCGTAACGGATGGTGGTATTCAGATCATATTTGGTATAAATCTTTATCATACCAATGTACATTTCCAAGAAAAAAATTGTTTTTTTTCCATTGTATATTTTTAAAATGGCGGCTATTTTATTTTTTCAAACTCAAATATTTAAAAATCGGTAAATTTTATTAACATTTTGCAAGACACAAAAAAGTTGCCAAATTAAATTACCTAACCGATGGTGCCAAATTTGTAAAGATCGGATAACAAATAACGGAGTTATTGAGATTTTTCTTTATAAAAACATGGATTTTGCATTGAATTTAATGCAAATAAGGCCATTTTAACAGCAAAACCAATGTTTTTATGAAGAAAAATCGCAATAACTCCGTTATTTGTTGTTCGATCCTTACAAACTTGGCACCATTGGTTAGTTAATTTAATTTGAAAACTTTTTTGTGTCTTGTAAAATTTTTAAAATTTACCAATTTTGAGATATTTGAGTTCGAAAATTTAAAATGGCCGCCATTTTGAAAATATACAATGGAAAAAATTAATTTTTTTCTTGGAAATGTATATTGGTATGATAAAGATTTATACCAAATATGATCTGAATTCAACCATCCGTTACGGAAATAAAAATTATTATGTGTAAAAAAACAAAATGGCGGCTGTGTGAGTAACTTAAGACTTCCGGACAATTTAAATATGATATTTAGATATGTCTTTAACTCAGGAACAATGCCCTAAGATATTATTAGGGATTTCCGAAACACCCTGTATATTTTTTTACTTCATGATGCCACCAAGATTAAACCAACTTGAAAACACAAAACTAGACGTTAGTCAAAGCCAGATGGGCCTCAGATGAGTTGGGGCCTAAATATTTACATATGGGAAAAATTTTCTTACTTTATATAATATTGTTGTGTGTCGTATATGAATATATGTCAGTAATTTGACGAATCAATATCTTTAATTTAGTCCTAATCGGGGAAAAAGTATAAGTAACTGGAAAAAGAAATTCAACCACATGACTGCGTCTTTAATTAGAAAAAGCGATTAAAATAATAAAACAATGCAACAATTTCAGACCTAATCAGGTTAAAATGAAGATCGGCTGACCTATGGACTTATAGCCTATAATTCACAGCTATTGTTCCACGACCAGCACAATACAAGTTGATAGGAATAACAGATTAGTGAGATGTTTCGGCTGTTACAACAGGGGCGCAATTACCAGAAACACGAGCCCTGACCACAAAATGGTTTTTGCCGAAGATTTTCATTGGAAATCAAATTATTTAAAGTTACAAAAACTACAGTACAAAGATTTTTAAACTCTTAATTTGAAAACGAACAAAAATACATTTTTTCTGTTGGGATAAAACTTTTTGCAATAAATATAAAAAAATCAACATTAAGTTACTTTCAAAGAGTGTTTTATAATTGGAAGTATCAAGAGAAACTCCAAACTTTATTTGGTATGAAGTAAAAAATAGACCAAATTGTTCAATTACATAAAAATGTATTTCCATGAGCATTAATATAACGCTTGTTTTTTTTTTTGTGATATCATACATTTTGAATTACGAATTATGTGTTAAAAGTGATTTGTATAAATTATTGTAAATGGCCATGTCCGTTTCACGAATAAATAAATTAATTTGTCTTTTGTAATGGTTGGACTTCTAGACTCCATAAATTATTGTTTTTCATCTCTTAAACTTACAAGTTTTTAACAATCAAAAAATATTGTATTATAAGAAACATTTTAATTAACTACCCTAAAAATATTTGTTAATCAATTTATATATAAATTCATCATTATTGTGACTAACAAGTACACTACTTGCTAGTCAGTTCACGGCTATTTCAAGTCGTACTTGAACCGGATGGGTAAGACCGGTTCACCGGATTGCATCTACTGCCCGGGTGTCCCTGGCCACACGGAACACACATTTTTCCGCTGTGGCGTTAGGAAAGGCCCCACCTGGAGGCTAAAAGAAAAATCGGTGTTTTTCGGTGGTCACGGTCTATCAAAAGATTATGGATGATGAGGGCAACTAGGATTGCTTATCAAAGGTTCGTCCAGGTCAACCTCCTAGAAAAAAAAAACTCAATATAGACCCTTGCAGTGGCCCAGATACCTTAACCTAGTGGCTGGATAAGGAGCGAGCCCAACGGGCGTAAGCCTAATATAGGTCTAGCCTGACGTAATATGATAAACAATTCCAGGTTATAGTTCTAAAGAGTATTTTAATGACTAACCCCGTTCTTAAGGGGAGTTACACACTACAGGCTGGCCACATGTTTTCGAAACTTCATTTTCCTGCCTCTCCTTAGACTTGCGAGACTTCTCAACAGTGTAAGGGCTGTTAATAATTCAAATTGAAACTGTCGAATAAACATTTTAACACTCTAATAGTTAACTAAGTTGAGTGGATACTTTATTTACACTAACTGTTTGAGAAAGGGCGGATTAATTTATTGAAAGATATTGGAAACAATTGAAAAAAATGTGAAAAGTCGATTTGTTTGAAATTTACTAGTCTGGTTCAAAATTGCAATGTTCGAAGGACCAGGTACTCTGTACCAGAGAATAATAAATGCCTACAACACTGTTTAAATATAGTCAAAAGAAAGGTTTAAACTCACTCACAAGAAAATCCGTATGGCGGAGCTGGAAGGGCGCCAAGATGGCCGAAGGGACGCCAACACAGCCAGGGCACGAGGGAACTGCTGGGCCAGGAAAGTCTCTCCGAGGTCCAGGGAATCTTCCCTCTTGCTGCGAATTCGCACGTACGCACAATTGAATAATGAATTGAACTCTCGTACAGTCCAATGTTCATATACGCGGGAGACCGAGTGTTGCCCGACACGCACTTACACACACTAGGTTCACTGCAATCTATGTTAGTGAACAGAGAAAATAGTTACGGAACAAAATAATACCACTTTGTAAAATATTAAAATAAATCAAAAGGGGGAGCCACCATGGGCGAGACTACGGTCACGTTTAAAAATTATAACGTGCCTGGGAAAAGAAAAGCCGAAAGGCACTTGAGAACTAATCGGTCGAAAGACGAACAGAACCCGAATCAGAATCAGAATGGCGAGCCTCATGGGAGGCGAAGGGAACTGCTGACATGCAAGAAACGGAACAGAAGTGGTTTATGAGTCATCGGCCAATCAGCAGCCAGCGAGATTCTGAGCGACAGACGGGCAAGGGTCATCGGCCAATCAGAGGCCATGGATCGGTAAATTTCCGTTTTGAACGTGTTCACCAGCTCTCGGCGATTACGCCCTATCGCTATCTCTCTCTCTCGCTCTGCCTACCGCCAATATTTGAAATGACAATTCTGCTTGTTTGTTATAACTTAAAATCAGTACTTAACATACCGGCGGCTTTGAATCACTTGTGATTCAACAAAACAATGTTCAAACCCAGAAAAAAATTAAAATCAAAACAATTCTTATGCTAATATGTACAAGAGGTTACCATTGGAATGATTAGGCAGTTTGCGCCCAGAAAGGTAACAAAAACACTTTGACTGCAGGACGAGTAAAGGTACCGTGCTGAGTCTTGAGTTCAACAATTCTGACAACATTGTCTTTGCCAGGAATGACCTTTGTGATCCTTGCCAAGGGCCACTGGAGAGATGGGGTGTCTTGATGAACCAGCACTAAGTCGCCAACTTGAAGATTCCTCGTAGGAGTGGACCATTTCAGGCGTTGCTGCAAGGTGTGGAGATTTTCATTGCTCCAGCGCTTCCAGATGCGTTGCATGAATGCTTGCATAAGCTGCCATTGTGAGAGCCTATTGTCAGGCGTGTTGACAAAGTTGGGTTCTGGAAGTGAAGCTAGGGGGGCTCCAATCAAAAAATGACCTGGCGTCAGAGCCTGAAGATCGTTAGCATCACTGGACAAAGCAGTGAGAGGCCGGGAATTGAGCATCGCCTCTATTTGGCATGTTAGTGTGGTGAACTCAAGAAGGGTGGGCACGTGAGTCCCGAGGGTGCGCTTCAAATGATATTTAGTGCTCTTGATGGCACTTTCCCACAAACCGCCTTGGTGAGGTGCAGCGGGGGAATTAAAATGGAACTTGATGTGGTGCTCAAGCGCAAATCGCTCAATTGGTCGCTGAGCAGAAGAGAGGAATTCACGAAAGGCATTTCTTGCGCCCACAAAGTTTGTTCCACAATCACTGTAGATATCGGAGCATATTCCTCTGCGAGCTACAAAGCGCCTCAACGCAGCGAGGAATGATTCAGTGGACAAGTCAGTTGCAACTTCGATGTGCACTGCCTTGGTGACGAGGCAAACAAAAATTCAGATGTAGGCCTTAATATGGCGGATGGAGCGAAGGTTGTGGATCTTGACAGTGAATGGACCGCCATAGTCAATGCCCGTAGACAAGAAGGGTCGAGCAGGAGTCACTCTCGCCTTGGGTAAGTCACCCATGAGGGGGAATTTGTTTTTCGGTTTTTGTTTAAAACACACCAGGCATTTGAAAATTCTGTTTCGTACTGCACTTCTCGCAGAAAGGATCCATACATGTTGGGACAGTAGTGGCATAGTCAATTGTACCCCAGAGTGCAAATGTTTGCGATGAATGTAGTCGATGTAGATGTTGACTACGTGATGTTTTTTCGGTAGAAGATAGGGATGTCTTATGTTGTCCGCCAGATCGGCGTTTTGAAGTCTGCCACCAACCCGTAGTAGACCATCTTGATCGATGAAGGGAGAGAGTCGCTGAAGACGCGAAGAGCAGATCTTGTTGTCTTGAAGAGCAGCAATGTCATTGGAGAAGGCCTCTTGTTGCACCAATCGGAAGATACGCAGCTCGGCAGCTTGTATTTCGTCCACAGAGAGAGGACCTAGACGAGGATCATGCCGGCGGCTGTTTTGGATGAAGCGCAGGACGTAGGCCATGACATGAAGTAGTTTCGTCCAGGAAGAGAACTGGGAGAGAAGATCCCACGACGACTGCTGTGTAGAGATGAGCACGGTCAATGGAGTTGGCTTCACCTCCTCCAGATCACAGGTGTCGATGGGCGTGAAGCTTGAAGTCGGCCAAGTTGCAGGCGGAAGTCGGAGCCAAGTAGGTCCCTGCCACCAGAGAGGATGATTCACCAGTTCCGAAGGTAGGACGCCTCGTGAAGCACAGTCCGCAGGGTTGTCATTACTGGAGATGTGACGCCAGCAATGCGAGGGGATGAGCTCCTGGATTTGGGCGACTCGATTTGCGACATAAGTCTTGAGGCGATACGGGAGAGTTTGTATCCACGACAAGGTCACTGTTGAATCACACCATAACACTATGGAGTCTATTTTCAATTTATTGAGAAATTGGTTAGTCACATAGTGAACTAACTGAGCGAGAAGATGCGCTGCGCACAATTCAAGGCGCGGGAGTGTTACACGCTTGAGGGGGGCGGCACGAGTTTTGGCGATAATCTGTGTCACTTGCACTTTATTGTCACCGTCAACACATCGCAAGTAAACTACGGCCGCATAACCGGTTTCCGAAGCGTCGGAAAAACCGTGAAGGTCACACATGATGGTGTGGGGTAGCAGTATCGCTCGGGGTATGGAGATCTCCACAATGGTGTTGAGATCGGAGATAAAATTTTGCCACTTGAAGGCGAGCTCTGAATTCAAGGGTTCATCCCAAGATATCCCGGAAGTCCACAGTAACTGCATAAAACGCTTGGCAGTCATTATGCAGGGGGACAAAAATCCACAAGGGTCATAGATGCGAGCTATGAGGCTCAAGACCTTGCGTTTGGTGGGCTTCTCGCAGGTGAATTTGAAAGTATATTTGAAGGCGTCTGTAGAGGGACACCAATAAATTCCTAGTATGGAGAAGTGAGGGTCTGCTGAAGCTTGAAGAAAGACAGGAGTCTCCTGGTGAGATGAGGGTAACTGTTGCAATAGTTTGGGACAGTTAGAGACCCATTTTCTAAGCTCAAATCCACCCAATCGAAGTAGTTCAATTAATTGGGTTTGAAGTTCCAGAGCGTCTTCTTCAGTAGAAGCGCCAACAATCAAGTCATCCACGTAGCTGTGGTGTTTGAGAATTTCTGCTGCCTGAGGGAAGCGAGAACCTTCATCTTCCGCCAACTGTTGGAGAGTTCGAATGGCGAGATAGGGTGAGCAGTTCATTCCGTATGTGACGGTGGTTAGTCGGTAGACTGACATGGGGAGAGAGGGCGATTCACGCCAAAGGATCATTTGAAATTTCTGGTCGTCATGATGTACTCTGATTTGCCGGTACATTTGGCGAATATCGCAGGAGAAAACTACATTTTTCTCTCTGAAGTGAAGGAGGATGTCACATATATTGTTCTGTAGTTTGGGACCTGTGAGAAGAATGTCATTCAGTGACAGACCGGAGCTGGTCTTTGAGCTAGCGTCAAAAACGACGCGGAGTTTGGTCGTGCTACTCTGAGCTTTTACGACTCCATGATGGGGGAGGAAGTAATGGGGCTCATTCAGAGCGAGGTTTGAGCAAATTTCCATATGTCCCAAGGAATTATATTCTGACATGAAACTGGAGTAGAGATTGCGAAATTCCGCATTATTGGGGTGTTGAAGCTTCCTTTCGAGGGACTGGAAGCGTTGTTCCGCAGTAGGCTTGGAATTGCCCAGAGTTGCAGGAGCTTCATCAGAGGAGAACGGTAAGCGTACCGTATAACGACCTGAGTGGTCACGAGAGTGTGTGGTCTCAAAAATCTTATCACACGCCATTTCCTCAGGGGATTTCTTTGAGTAAGAAGGCACTTCTTCTTGATTCCAAAACCGTGTTAGGAAGAGTGGAGGTCTATGTCCGCAGTGGACAGGAGAGAGATGGCTATGCATGATTTCGTTGGAGACGAAGTGGAGCAAGGAGCGGTTCCAACGATGACATATCCAAAAACTGTGCCAATGGTGTAAGGCATGTGAGCGCCCAGAGAGTGGCATTCATTGGTCAGAACTTTGGGAAAGAGAGCACATCCGATGAGGACATCAATAGGACCCGGCTTGTGGAATGTTGGGTCCGCCAAAACAAAGGGTTTGACCTTCTGGAGAACTTGTTGAGTGATGGTCACTCGAGGCAGGTCAAGCGAGATTTTTTCCAAAATGTGGAAAGAGTGTTTTTGGGCAACAAATTGTCCCGAAAGCGATTCAACATCCAAGTTGAGTGAGCCGTTTGTGTGTGTGAGAGCCTGGGATAGTCCTGAGACGGGGAGGTGAGACTGTTGTCGTCGAGTGCCCAAAAGTTGAGCAGCTCTCTCAGAAATGAAATCTGACATACTGCCAGAATCTAGCAATGCTCTAAATATATAAGAGCGACCATTGACGGCAGTGAACTTCACTAAAGTCGTGCTGAGGAGGACAGTACTATGAGGAACAGTCTGTTGTTGAACAGAGCAAGTCAACGCAGTATTAGTGTCACAGTATCACGCCTTGCGGAGGTGAAGGCGTGGGCAATGGGGCAGGCGAGCGCTGCGAGTTTTCCTGAGCACTGTTGAAATGCAGGAGCGAGTGGTGCTTCTTGTGACATGTTATGCAAGAAGCTTTTGAATTACACTCCTTCAGAGAATGGGATCCGAGACAGGAGATGCATCTTTGATTTTCTTTAACGATTTTGTAACGATCGTTAGGAGATTTGCCTTTGAAAACCTGACACTGGTAGATTTTGTGGCCAGGCTTGTGGCAGCAAAAGCACGTTGCAGATTTCGCATTCGTGGGCTTGGCATCAGTAGCCACCATGGAGAGACTGCCCGAGGAGTAATGAGTCCGTTTTTAACTTTTGGGTTTGCTTGAATGAGCAGGGGGAGATTTAAAATCTGTGGTTGCATGCAGACTCGCATCTTCAATGTGGGAGCACTCCAAGTTCAAGAAGTTGATTATTTCCATGACCTTGGGAAGCGTGTGTGCCTCGGCGTCATCATCTGCTTTAGTGTCACGGTATTGTTCCAATTGTTGGACCAATTTAGTGTCAAGTTTTCGCAAAAGGTGTGCGGCAAGTAACGGATTATTTCCAGTTACATCACAGTTCAATGCTTTCAAAGATTCCGAGTGCTCATAGAAGGAGGTTATAAATGACCTCAATGCTTTAAGATTGCTTCGGGAGACGCATGGCAAATCCAGCAAATGGTTGAGGTGGAGAGTTGTCAGACGACGAATATTGTGATATCTATCACGCAAAAGTTGATAAGCGATCAAGTAATTTGACGCTGTGAGGTTGAGAGACTTTACCAAATTCAATGGTTCACCTGTTAAAACACTGAGCAGGTACTGAAATTTGGCCACATTTGAAAGAGAAGTACTTTTATGTACAGTGGTGTCAAATAAATTGATGAAAGAAATCCATTTTAAAGGAGTACCATCAAAAGTCTGCAAGCTCAATTTAGGCAGTTTAACTCCTGTCACAACTGCAGAAGGGAAATGATGGGATGCTTCAGAATGTGAAGAGTGTGGAGTGGTAGGCTCCACAACAGTGTGCACTTCAATTACACTGGAGATTCGGACATACAAGTCATTGACCTCATCAACGTCTGAGGACAAAACTGTTTCAATGTTATCATCAGTGTCTGTTTCATTGAGACGTTGTAAGTTCAACTCAAAGTCGTCACGTTTTTTCTTCAGCTCGGCAAAGATTGTGTTCAATTGTCGAATCTGCACGGGGGTGAGGGGGGGTGTGCTGATTAACTTGCTGACCGCTTCCTCGAGTTTGGCGAAACGAGTTTTGATTAAGTCCGTAGACTTGCAATAAGTCTCATATTTAAATTCCTTTGCAGGCATTGTTTTCGGTTTGAGTGAAACAGTACACTAAAATGACTTAAAGTACAGAAAACAAAGTACAGAAAATTGTGAAACACAATATAATGAACAATCAGAGAAATTGAAATCAAAGCTCGGCACTTGAACGCCAGTTGTGAAATTGACAAGTTAGGCCTACTTAAAATAGCTTATAAATAAGTTTCAGCCTTAATTAACCAAACTGCAGAACGCACATAAATTCAATGTGAATATGTAGGCTTAGGCTTATTTGAATGCAAAACTGTATTTAATAACAGTAATAAACCTCAGAGTGAGAGAAAATATTCAACAATTGTCAAAGACAGACTGTCAGAGTTCGTTATTTACAATACCAATGTTCAAGAAATTCGAAAATAATTATTATTATTTCATCACAAGAAAATGTTATTTTCTTAATTGAAAATAAAATCCATTTAAATACATCAGCATAAATCACCAGTCAATGAAAAACACAATATATATTGCATATAAAGGGCCAACAATAATTTAATTGGCAATGTCAAGTGTTGTAGACAACATCAGCAGAGCAGAGATATTATGAGAATGGCTATACACGCCCATTCATGGCGAGAGACGAGAGAGAGCTCAAAAAGGGACAATGTTCCCAGTTGCGGGAAGATTGTTTTTAATAATGTTCCCAGGCGGGAAGATTGAGTATTGTAAAGTTCCCAGGCGGGAGGATTGTTCAAAATAATGTTCCCAGGCGGAAAGATTGGTCTTAATAATGTTCCCAGGCGGGAAGATTGTTGCGAGTGATATTCCCAGGCGGGAAGATTGTTCAAGAATGAAAGTCTTGCACTGGACAATATTCCAAAGGACTGAATCACTTATAGATCCGGCTCGAAGGACCAAAAAATGTTTGAGAAAGGGCGGATTAATTTATTGAAAGATATTGGAAACTATTGAAAAAAATGTGAAAAGTCGATTTGTTTGAAATTTACTAGTCTGGTTCAAAATTGCAATGTTCGAAGGACCAGGTACTCTGTACCAGAGAATAATAAATGCCTACAACACTGTTTAAATATAGTCAAAAGAAAGGTTTAAACTCACTCACAAGAAAATCCGTATGGCGGAGCTGGAAGGGCGCCAAGATGGCCGAAGGGACGCCAACACAGCCAGGGCACGAGGGAACTGCTGGGCCAGGAAAGTCTCTCCGAGGTCCAGGGAATCTTCTCTCTTGCTGCGAATTCGCACGTACGCACAATTGAATAATGAATTGAGCTCTCGTACAGTCCAATGTTCATCTACGCGGGAGACCGAGTGTTGCCCGACACGCACTTACACACACTAGGTTCACTGCAATATATGTTAGTGAACAGAGAAAATAGTTACGGAACAAAATAATACCACTTTGTAAAATATTAAAATAAATCAAAAGGGGGAGCCACCATGGGCGAGACTACGGTCACGTTTAAAAATTATAACGTGCCTGGGAAAAGAAAAGCCGAAAGGCACTTGAGAACTAATCGGTCGAAAGACGAACAGAACCCGAATCAGAATCAGAATGGCGAGCCTCATGGGAGGCGAAGGGAACTGCTGACATGCAAGAAACGGAACAGAAGTGGTTTATGAGTCATCGGCCAATCAGCAGCCAGCGAGATTCTGAGCGACAGACGGGCAAGGGTCATCGGCCAATCAGAGGCCATGGATCGGTAAATTTCCGTTTTGAACGTGTTCACCAGCTCTCGGCGATTACGCCCTATCGCTATCTCTCTCTCTCGCTCTGCCTACCGCCAATATTTGAAATGACAATTCTGCTTGTTTGTTATAACTTAAAATCAGTACTTAACACTAACAATTTCCCTTGTCTTGAACGTAGAACAGGATAACTTTCTATAATTTTTTTTTACATTTTTCATTTCATTTGTTTTACTGGATTATTAAGAAGTTATATAAAAGTCATTGACAATTTATTTATTAAGTTATCCATAAAAAATTATGTTATGACTTAAATCTAAAATTAAAGTACGTAAAACTATAATTGTGATAATTAAGGTTATCGTTGTACAATTGTTATAGTTTGACAATTTAAGTATTTGTTTTGTAAACAGTACAATAGAACGTCCAGAAAATGTAGTAGTTTTAAAAATATATTTACTGTGTTAATTTATTTATTTAAACTATTTTCAAAGATTTTCTAAACAATTAATAACGTACGTCAGACGGACACTAATCTATAGTTTATAAATATCATCAATAAAATTATGTTATAAAACAATAGGGTATTCCTAAAATGTGGCCCCATAAATAGAAAATCTAGAACGGTTAAAACGCGTTGATCTAGTTAATAGCTTCCAATTAGTCCATCAGTAATAAACATTGATGAATACATGGATTGAGTATCTCGTAAGAATTTAATTGAATTACTAATTACTAATTTGGTTCTATTACTAATACATTGAAAATGTCTTTCTAAATCAGTCACTATTTTATATGTTATACTATACAATACATAACAGTAAATTGTAGTCTATTCTTTACATTGATAAAACAATTGTAGAATAGTAATTTTTGAGGGCATATTTATGGGCATATTTTGAGGGCATATTTTGGTCTAACTTTAAATGTATCTGTTGCAAGTTTCCATAACGTCATTAAAGTATATGCAAGGAAACACATAATCAGTAATTTTTATGAAGAGTTTATTCTTTAATTGCAAATGAGCTATGTACAATGTACATATATATTGTGAAAAACTATGATAAATGATACTGTCATACTGTCTATGATATGATACTGTCTATTGTAAATCATGTTCATGGACACAAAAATATATTTAACATAAATAATAATAATTGCATTTATGATATAATGCAATTAGATATGATATGATACAATGCAATAAGAAAAAAAAAATAATTAGTAATTCTTTATATAAATTTGAGGAATTTTAACTACTCTATGGTTAAATTATAATGAAACTGCTTATAGCTGTTTTATGACTATAGAGACTAGCTGAATGACGCCATTCCATGTATACCACTGTATACTATGTGAATAATAATATGTGACTCTGAATCTGAATCCGAAGATATTTATAATACTATTGTTTTTTATGTATCGAATAAAAATATGCGAGATGATGACAAGATAATGTTGCAAATAATGTCCATATACAATTTAATTTCAAGTAGAACATTATATTAATGGAATATATTACACATTAATGATTTATATTTATATAAATCGTTTCAATTGATTTGATTTTTATTAGTTAAAATATATCTTAATTTGATATTTTTAAATTTTCTTTAGAGAACTGGTTGTATTAAATACTAATCATTAACATATGCTGATGTTTAATTTTGTTTTCCTATGATAATATTACACATTTCAAACTGTTAATAATTTTTTAAAATACAATACAATTTATAAAAATATGTTATAATGTCCCTAGTTTATCCAAATTTATAAAACAAATTGAGTTAAGAAAAAGGGCCTTTTGGAAGGCAAATAATACTAAAAGTGTCAAATTAGGCGTAAAGAAGTGCGTTCTTAGAGGGCTGCGACAGCCCAACAAACCCTAATGGCTAGAGCTCTGTCTGGAGCTTTAACACTAAAAATAATGTTAGAATCCGGTAAAACAAATTACTATGAAACAAATTACACAAACATTACTATAACGGAATAAAAATTTTAATAAAAATCTTTTGAAATAAAATATTTTTATACAGTTTAGTTATGATGCGATATTACAAAAGTGTTCGAATGAAAAAAAATAATAATAAATACTTGGTTTTCCAAAATAATAAAAAAATGACACAACTTTTTAATGATCGAAAATTAGTTTCCATACAGTGATCTTTATCGAATTGGTTTTACTAAAATTCGTAAAAACATAACAGAGAGATTTTAATGGACGAAAATGTGTGAGTAGCCTATTGCGTGATACAAAGAAATCATTCGGCACTATGGATCATTCAATTTTAATGAAACGATTCCGTTGTGGTATTCATGGTGTTGGTGTTGGGTATGACTGGTTAGCAAATTATCTTCGTAATCGACATCGAGGTGTAAACATCAAAAGTTTTGTAAGTGAAATGGGTGACATAAAACGAGGAGTGCATCAGGTCTCAGTTTAAAGAACAGTTCTGTCTTTTATTTATTTATTTTTTTTAATTGGCCTCTTCTCCAAGGTTTAATAATGTATTATATTTTTTAGAAAATAAAATAATGCCAATATTATAGAGTGAAAATAATAATCAAGAAGTTTTTAATGTATTTAAATACCTCCCGTTTGGAAATAAATAGTAACAAATTGTTAGAGTTAGTGACAGGTCCAGCGGTTGCTTGAAAAATTACCCAACGTCCATCTAGAAGGATCATCATTCAGATTCAAATTTGAATTAATGTCATAAGTGTTTTTACTAGTTTCCTCTGATTGAAATGTTATAAATTGATTATTTAAATTACGGTTCATTTGATACTAAAACAGGGTTGGTTGTGAAATAAAATAGGATAGTATTTTATATAATATTAGTGACAGTGAAAAGGGATGTTTGTAATAATTTCAAAATATTTTAAATAAATTAGAATTTACTCAATAAAAATGTACAATTTCTTTATTCAACAATCTCAGTATAGTACGTAAAACCTATGTTTTTAATCGAGAAGTTGTAGAATATTTAACATGGCATTTATTCCACGATAGTTTTATCTGTGTTTTTATGATGTCCAAGAAATGAAATCAATCTGCATTTGTAAACAAACGAACTCTACCCCGGGTGGTTGTATTGTAATGCTTTTAGGGATTGTTTATTTGCTATTTATATGCATTCCAGCTTGTTTGGTCCAAGTTTTATTTTATACGTTACTCAAATAGAGCCTAACAACTAAACGATTTTTGTTTTAATTGATACATAGTAAAAAAATGAGTAGGACTGCACTTAATATGAAGTAATTCAACAAAGTTATAAAAGTTTCTGTGCTTTGATAAACATGGACCTTTAAAATAATATGAAACACAGAAATAATACGAAATAATATAATGACAGTTGTATTCAGTTTCATTGCGAAAAATTTGAAAGGATTAAGGAAATAATAGTAAACCTATATTTATTATTGTATATTAAATTCATTTTCACTTTGAGGGTTTTAAACAAATATAATTACTTCTCTAAGTCACACCAATAAAAATCTTAGATTTTTTAGAGATTTTTAATTTGCATTTCTTGACAAGCAGTTTTTTAACAGAAACTGAAGGATTTTTTTTTTTTTTAATACAGTTTGATACATATCTAAAATTAAAACTGAAGCGTTACTTAAAAGATGGGGCTGCAATCTATTCCCTAAACCAAATGTTAAATCAAGCATGGATTAAAGTACGGATGTATTGTCCAAGAATCATTTTGTTTATTCATTCCCTAATGGTTGTGAAACAGCTACTGGGAAACAGTTACATCTCATACAACTTCAATTAATACATAAAATAAACAATGGCGTTTGTATAATGATTAATTTTCCACTAGACAAATGAAAAAAAAACTTAAATAAATAAATTACATCACATTTTTCTTCTTACAACAAATATATTTTACCAGTCCACTTACTAATTTATTCAACTGTTTGAAAAAATGTGTTCTAAGTGTTATTGGAATAAACTATTTAAACCAGATTGATTTCAAACGAACTACGATTTAGTTTATAAAAAATTGATAAGTATAATACGAAAACCTTATATATAAAAGAAACATCTAGTCCAAAGAAATAATATATTCAAAAATAAATGCGTATCATTCTGATACAATCTTGATATTCAGTTTCAAAAACAGACAAATCCTTTGATCCAACATCGGTGTAAACATATTTCTCTTGGGTAACAAGTCAGAATATGTAGACTTTCACTTTCAACTAGAATTGTGAATAATATTTTTTTTCATCCAATAAATCATCATTTCCTTTGCAACAGTATTTTACTTGCATTAATCCATGGTATGTGGCAAAGGTTGAACGATAAAAACGTATTGAAGAATTATAGTCCAATTAAAAATGTTATTAAAATATGAAAGTGGTATATGAAAGTGGTTTTCATTGACGTGTCCAAGTTATCTTCAATGAAAACAATTAAACAAATTATAACACTGTTAACCTTTCCACAAATTTGCAAATTTTGGATTGTTGTCCTGAAATTTGGGCTTGCTGTTTATAAATTGTTAAGTTGGCAACAAAGATAACAACAATGGTTCATTTGGAAAATGATAATACGACTATCGGCCACATCAGTGAACTAAGCCGGTTTTCATAGGACATGAATACTGCGAGTAAATTGAAAAATCTTGTTTATTTGATGTTTGACATAATGTTTGATAACCACGACAAAGAAATTGTAATAACATGTTTGTTTTTTAGTATTACCTTTGGCAAAAAAATTTCATCCGTATTTAACAAAGAATCATTGAACTTATTAACAAGATTTTGTTATCAAGCGAAGCTATGTAACACCATTGATCATGGAAGGCCTTTACTTCTGGAAATAATTTTTTATCTTAACTTTTAATATGGAAATTTAATAAGTTAAATGTTTATTTAGCTTAATATTTATTAGTTTTATAATACTTTACAAAAAATGTTTATGTATTTTATTTATATTTTAATAAACCCTGCAGATGCGTCTAAAAACAATTCAAGATATTAAATTTTACCAATGAAAAATGAATCTTTTGTCAAACTTTTACTGTGACCTAAGTAAATTCCTTCTTTTAAACTTAGTTTCACTAATCACGTACTAGGTTTGCACTGTTGATCTTGTCCTAATAGCCCAACATTTGATGTTTGTAGATGTAAATGCAACAGCAAAAACGGGTGTATATTTACCCTCAAACACCTCTAAGGCTAAGTCATTTTATTTTACAGGTTTGATAAACATTTTATGACTTTTTAGATGCCATAAAGTAAATCGTTTGAAATTTTAATGAATTTTTTCCATATTTTATTTATTATTTAAATACTCCTAGGGATACCATAGTGGTTCTTGTGAGTAATACCAACCACCAATGTTAAAAGGGTTTTATTTTATTTTTTATTTACATTGCAACGGTATTAACCATTTCAAAGTTGAAGTTTTAAAGTTGATAAAAGTAGTTGATAAAGTTTCAGTTTTGGTTACGTTGTGTTCCTTATGGTTTTTGGTCGATTTTCGTCTCATGTAAAAGTACAAAGATCATTCAAGAACAAGCGCTCATTGGCTTACTCTGTCGCTCCTATACGACTAAATGTAAATTGTGTTTAATTAATTCATTTATGTTGACACTTCAAGAGGCTCATCATACGTTTCCATAGCAAGTAAAATTCAGCCAGTAAGTTCTTGTCATTATTTCTTGCATACAGTTTTACCGTGCTGTCTTTGCTAATTTTGTTACTTAACAGTTTTTTTTTATATACCACAACTGTCTATTTACTTTATTAACAAATTTATTGCGTTAGGAAAAATTAATTTTTATACAATAACTTTCAACATTTTGCACTTGTTTTATTGATTTCAACATGTATTAATGGTATTATTCGGTTTAACTGACCTTTTTCGTTATACGATAAAAGTCCGGTCCTGTAGGGAACGGTTAGGAGAGCTTCTACTGTATTTCCACTCATTCACTCATTCAGTGACTCTTTCACTGTACTACATCATTAGTAGGTTTGTAACCGTGGTTAATTTGGCCTAATCAAACGGCCGCGTTTACAGACGTTTACTGAAAGTTGTCAAATACAAACAAATCCACCAACCTGATTAACTGACATTTACAATGGGTTTTGCACTTTAATTTTGATGACTGTATCATTTGACAACTGGAATGGCGTAATAGGACATATGAACAAATATAGGCTACAATAAATTTTCCGGGTATGAATGAAAATAAATTCCTTTAAAAGATTAATAGCATAGACACACTCATTTCATATAATACAGCAATGCTCAACAATTCGGAATAAACAATGAAAACTTGGTTACGAAGAATTCGAGGTTTATTTTGGTGATGGTGTACGTAAATAAATACGTCCAGGCCCTACATTACTATGTTAGATACGTAAAAAATACTAAATAATCAAATAAACAAATATTTCATACACATATGGAATTGTATGAAATATCTATATTACCATATTAAAAATTGCTATCGTACTTCCAAAAGGGCTTATTGCATTTAAATCAATTGATTTGTCAATTGAAATGTAATACACAACTTTCCCGCAAAGAAAAAGTAACAGCTGTTTATATAAAAACATCTTTTACTTACTTATGGCCTAATCAAACATTAAAGTTAAGTGTTTAGTAATATACATGTAGGCCTATAATATGTATAACTGAAAATTGCTCAAATACAAAGTTGACTGTCAAAATAAAACTAAATCGATGCTTTTTGATTGCTAATAAATATATAACAGAATTAAAAAAATTAAATCCATACTATCTTAGAAAAATTCATATATTTTGAAGAAATTTCATTTTAAATGAAATGGTGTAACTGCATCAGCTAATCGAAGTGTTGCAATATGGCAACTAGTTTCTACTCTTAACTAATGATTCATGATCAGGACGTTCGAGGACTTATATCTGCTCTTCATTTGCTAATTTACGACAAATTAAAAACGGTACACATTAAATTCAAACGTAGACAAACAACGGACTTTAAAATACTGAAAAACATAGAGACAGCATTGCCACACTGTTATTAGCATAATTCTAGCTCGTCATAATAAAGAATGGGTTTTTTAATAATTATAATTTATTCGTTGTATTTCATATATGATAATTCCAATGGCCAATTGGGATAACAACAAAAGGGCGGAAGCATGACGGATGTACATTATCATGACTATGTTTACACGCTGATATACGATTGTTTGGAGGATGATTTGGTGATAAATGAGCTGCTATTATACATGAACTGCGTAATTTATGATTTGCTGGATACAAATCTGTTTTTGTGAAATGACATATAATTTGGTAATGAAACTACTTTTAATTAAATACCAACAGATTTCAAATATAAAAATGTTTACACATACATACACTTAGTACATTGTTAGATTTTATCACTTATTTACAAAAATAACAAATAAACCAATATTGTGGGTATGTTCAAAAATTGATTGTTGTGTTAGCAAGTATCTAAGATCTCTGAAAACCAAAACGATTTTACTAGGTTGACTAAGACATTAGAGAATTTCAGGACAAAATATGAGAAACTACATAACATTTAATGTAACTTTGATCTGTGTAACGCTATTAACGTTTCGTCAACGAAGTTATGTCGATAACGTCATTACGACCAACCTGTATGATACCATAGCTATTTGAAAATTGGTTAAATTATTATTAGAAATGCTCCCTAGTTCAGCAAATCTACATACTACCATGACTATAATAGTATTGTTAATAAGAAATATTAGTAATAAAGTTCTTAAGTCGCTGATGATCCGCTGAAACAGGGGTGATTTTTTATGAGTTTAAGCCATATTTTCAACAATTTACTCACAATTTATATAACTAATAATCTAAAATTGTTATTAAAATACAAAACAAGTAGTAGTTAAAACGTAGGGTTTTGAAAACCTTATAGTTGTGACTGTAGATACAATATTAAAAACAATTTTACGAAAATAACCCATTTACAAACTTAAGATTATTTAAAATTGTAGTCAATAAAACGCTTTTTCCATACGTATATAGTGTTATACTTAAAAAGTGTGCAGAGTTGTTCAGATTGTGATTAAACATTGAACAACGGACTATTTTTTAAGTAGCCAAAATTATCCATTTTTCAAATAGCTACAGTTTTATAATTGTCGGTCGTAACGAATGTAGTTTGTTAGAAATATATTTTACTGTTTTGTAAATGAAATAATTTTTTAAAAATACATAGTTTTGGAGTTAAAAGAAAAATACTAAAAAATTGTAAAATTTCAATATTTTTGCAGACAACTTGGGAAGCACATGTAATATCTTGGGGAAAATATCAAATTCGGATTCATCACACCAACACATAACGCATCAGAAAAACTCCTTACTTAAGTTTTTTCATGAGGGTTATTATTTGAACGGTTTCACTTGACTAAAATGCAACCTCTAAAACTTTAGGTCAGAAATTTAAGACGTAAATAATTTAAATTATTAATAACATACACACATTTGAAATGAATATATTAATGGAAGGGGTCAGTGGATGAAGGAGGTATGTGACATTTTGGTGAATTTCTGGATTTTCGCATGGATGAAGGTTGCATGTGACAACTTAACTTTTGGCACTTACCCTAGCTCTCTAACTCCTGTTGCTATGGAGATACGAGTATCCTTTATCCTTTACTACATATCCTTTATCCATATATTTTATAAATATCCTTTATCCTCGTAGCAATAGGATAAAGGAGGTATGTGCACACTAATAAATAATATTGTAGTGGAAGAAAGTGGTACGTACGTTACACTTTTACTGTGCACTTACCTCCTTCATCCACTTGAATTATGAACTAATGCTACATACACCTTTCTTCCACTACACTGAATGCATTATCGCTGGTAGTACCAGCACATCATTAATGAATATGAGTCTTCAAAACATTCAATGATAGTATAGTTATGTAAAGTGTTTTTATTTCCCGCTGATTAAATCGTATTGTATTGCAGTAAGTATGTGTTTGATCTTAAACCACACTGCTACTTACCCCCTTCTTCCAAATTCAATAAGCGACTCATATAATTTTTATTGGAAAAAGGTGGTATGTATGTTTGTTTATTAATAAAATATAAAAAAAATAATAAATTTCAAACATATTTTTACTGCAGCGAAAACCTGTGACATACAGCCGTACAATACTAAAATTTCAACCTTTTAAAAGCAATAATAAAAAAGTTCTAACATTAAAACTTTGAGGCCAAATATCTCAAAACTAGGTTTTTGTTACATACCCCCTTCATCCACCGACCCCTTTAGAATAAATATATAATTGAAAGGCTTAATTTCTTTACTCCAGTTATTGCATAAAAATTACTAAAATTAATTTTGGTTTTAATTTGTTTTAACCTTCCATTTGATTTTATATTTATATTAATAAAAATAGTTCATTTATGTTTTAAAGTATGCTTAATTGAAAAAGGCCAATCTCGGTAAGGCAGTAAAATGGCTTTGTTTTCGCTAGAGTTGTTTTGAGACCAAGTCAACAGGAACATAAGTTTAATATGGAAAACATTTCCTTTTAAAACTTGTTTATGTGGACATATGGGTCTTTTTTAGTTATTAAATTTTAATGTTTTAAAGTATTAAAATACTAAGACATTATATTTTATTAGAAATTATTAAAAAAGTAAAAAAATACTGATTTGAAAACAATTTAAATTAATGTTTGAATAGACGTATGGTATTGTATCATATAATTTTGTCATAGTAAGCAACGACTTAAATCTTTAACAATTTCACAAATATTTTTTAATTATCAAAGATAACTATTAAAATTGTGAATATTATTGTGAATAGCTCTATAGATTTATTACTATTTATTTATACGATATTTTTTTTTTCATTTTAAATTACAGTTTTTCATTTTAAATTAAATTTTTAAATAATACAATAATAAGTCCCATAGTTATATTTTGTCTAGCCTTTGTGATAATAAATGAAATTAAGAACGATTTGTTGTACAGTACAAATTATTTTCTGTAAAAAGAGCTTTGTGCTTGACGAAAATTATATTTATGTATGTTATTAATATGTCTTAAAATTCAATTTAAAGCTGATTATTATGGTAAAATCTGATTCTCAATGATATATATTTTATATATATATTTATTTATTTTTTTACATGTACTTACTATTATTACTTCTACGAACATTCATGTGACTTGTTTTCCTTATTTGTTTTACTTACAGAGCACATTATTATTATTTTTTGTCTATTATTAGTTTTTGTTCACTTTTGTCAATTGCTAAATTTTTATATTTTAATAATATTTAAATGACATTTAAATTATTGCAGGGACAATCTGTTTAAAATCTTGACTAGAGTATGAATTACTAGTTGGTTGAATAGGTACTCGTAGAAGAGTTAAATGAAATTTGTGGAAAATGGATTCAGTAATTGACAGTCAAGCTACAGTCTACTACAATTTTTACATAAGGTACATTATTACTGAAAAAATATGACTTTAAGTCAAATAATCCATTTTTTTAAAAGAAACATTAGCATTTATACCATTTTGAACTGTATAAACAGGCATCTCCAGTCCACCAATTTGTATGAATGAGAATGTTAAAAAAAATTATCCAGGTCAACATTACTCCAAGGTTTCCCAAGAAACTACATCGTAAATTGATAAATTTTTTAGTATTTATTTATTGAATTAATTCAAATAGTTTTTAAGTTACGAAACAAAACTGTGCTCAATACTTTAAAATATCTTAGATGCATAATATAACAAAAACAGTAGGAATATTCAGTTTCCATTTAAAGTGGAGAGAAAGGGGTTCTAAGAGACAATTTATAGTAACTAATTAAAAATATTATTTACAACATATTAAATAATAAGCCTTTTATTATGTAAAAAATAACCAAAAAATTGAGTTCGTTATATGCTTTTAGCGAAGGCCCATTTTAGACATTGCTTATCCAAGCTAAATGATTTACAAAGGAAAGATTTACAAAATTTTAATGGAGCATAAAGGCATGTTTTAGTTTGGTTGCTTTGCTTTACCCAGAGAACGACACGACCACGCCAAACACAAAGGGACCAGCTTGAGTGCCCGCCTCCAGCCAGTCAGTGTAACACGCTCAAATGTACCCTCACTTTGCCAGCTCACAGAGTGGAGGGCAAGAACGAGACTAAACTGCCTTCATGACACGTATTATATGCTTTGTAAAAAACGAAAATAACCGAAGTGTATTATAAAGTTGATATTATTTCACTGATGCATAAAATATTTTAGTATGCAATTTCATTAAAAATATTGCATTGAATTAGTAGTTAAATATTCATATTTTTTTATTAATTTGTTTTAAAGTGACAGTGTTAAGTTTTAAATATTATGTAAAGGGATGAGTAATATACCCGACTAGAGGCTTATAGGGGCAAAGGCCCCTAAATACCCAAATGATGATGTTATCTCCAAAATTAAGTTTCAATTCATCACCTAGTTGCACGATTACTATATTTATTCTCAAGCTGTAATGTGAATTTAAACGGTTGGATTTTCTTATAAATATTCTTATAAATTTCTTATAACTTTTTCTTAACATATTCTATATTGTGTAAAAATTCCAATTTTATGCACTATTCGACTGCCGGACGCAATAAAATTAGTTTTAACCTTAAACGTATAGCGTTCACATAATGAGTTCGTAACTAAGTAAATACAATAGTTCAATACAACATGACAAATGGTTATCACCCCATTAATACTGTAGACTACTGATTCTAGGACCCATGTGGTCCCCACTCCCCCACACTCCGTGACTTTCCTCCCCTTACATAATCCGTGCTTCCTGTACCCCATATGCCCCAGTGTCTCGAGCATACCCCATGCCCCCAAACCCCTGTGCTCCCCCCATGTCAGTGTGGCCCGGAAGAATGGTCTTCCGTATCCACATGTCCGCCGTTCTTTCCCGAGGCCTCCATAACCTACAAGTCATCCCATTCCTCCCCCGTGCATCCCATGCCCAACCAACCACCGTGCCACCGACGTCTCTAGTGCCAGTTGTGCCCTATGCCAGTGCCATCGTGCCTCCCATACCTACATGCACCCATTCCTCCCCGTGCTTCCTATGTTCCTTAAAGCTTTACCCCTTTTCCCCATTCCCCCCTCGTGACCCCCTATGTCCCCGTGGCCCAAGTACCCCATGCCCCGTACCCCCGTGCCCCCATGCCTCTACGCTCATATGCCTCTGTCCCCCCCTTCTCCCAAACTCACTTGCCCGATGATCACATGCCCATTAATCCCCCGTACCCCCTATACCCAGCTACCCCTCGTGCCACCAACGTCTCTAGTGCGCCTTGTGCCAACATGCACATAGCCCCGTGTTTCCCATATCCTCGTGCCTCCATGCCCGCCATTCCTCCCCGTGCCTCCCATATCCCCGTTCCTCATGCCAGCTGTTTCTCCCCGTGCCCCCTAATTCCCCCAAAGCCTCCCCCCATGCCCCCTCTTGTGACCCGTGCTTTTTGTATCGCCTATGCCTCTGTGCCCCCCATTCTCCCAAGCTCATATGCCCATTATTCTTTCTCGAGGCCCCCGTCCTCTCTATGTCCCCCATTCTTCTCCCATGTCTAACTACCACCTGTGCCATCGACGTCTCTAGTGCTCCTTGTGGCTAGATGCCTCCATACGCCCTGTACCACTGACACCCCTCGTGCCCCCCCCCCCCCCCAAAGAACCCGCACCCACGGTTCTCCCGTGACCCCATGACCCCGCCGGGCGTGCATCATTTGCGCATCATGCGGAGAGCCAGGTAGAAGGGAAGCTTGTTTTGCGCATCGAGCTCCAGGGGGCTCTCAGTTATATGCATCGTTTGCACATCGCAGGGTGGTGGAAGCGGCATTATTTTTATTTACAAAGTTATTGAAAACTCATGCCCGTGTTCATATAGTCTTTTGAATGATTAAACGTGTTTGGCATAAGACATTTAAGTTCAAAAATTAGCAAAACAATATTTAACAGAACAGAAATAATGGCAAATAATCGGGACACAATATCACGGCCTCTGCCCGTATAATGTACGGCATGACTAATGATAACACTTGAATTTCATGTTTACCATTTGTAGTTTGTTTCTATTGCAACAGTGAATTTTATGAGTGGTTTTATTCTGAGGGGTGAGTATAGGAGAGGCTGCTATATACAGTTAAAATAGAGGCAAACTTGCCATAGAAACAATTCGTATAAAACATTTCAGCCTGAGCAATTACAGTAATACAATCCTCACCAACCATGGAAAGTAAAATAAGTAAATACTCGATGTATTACAAAAAAGGTTTATATACATTACAAACTTAAATTATTCATGAATGTGCGATACACATGTGTTGGCGTCCAGTGGTATGTGTCTGGGACGACTGTTTGCGAATTGTTGTCGGCAGGCTGAAGCTACCTGGACGGGAGAGTGCGCAAATGATGCAAGGGGATTAGGCGACCCTTCGAAATATTTTACAGAAGGATTAAAAAGTGCGCAAATGATGAACGACAGTCCCCGCCCGTCCCTTGAGTCTAACGACGTTCCTTGTGACATAATTGTAGTCTATTTGGTCTATTCGTTCAATGAAGTTGCACATTGTTTGACATATTGTTCGTTTTCGCACACTAAATACATGAAAAGCTCAAAGTATTTATGGATTAATGGCCTTTTATTGTTTCCGTACGACCTAAGCAAGGAAAGAAAGAGAGAATGAATAAAACAAAATATTCCTTATACTGAGGTTATCCAATGTTAGTAGTTTACATAGTATGATTCAGTCAAAAATAAACAAATAAGCCAATATATAAAGCAGTAACGTAATAACTAAACGACATGGACTGAGAAAAGATAATTATCAACTATTATATCAGCCATACCACTTCTAAGTTACTTTCAACTCCGGTATATTCAGCACATAAAATCGTAATTACATAAATGGAGCCACGAAGAATAAATCTACTGTGGATCCGTAATTTTTCCATGACTATTGATGAAATCCTTTTTTATAGTGCATTGCCAATTTTAAAAAGTTATAATTTAATAGTTATCTTAACTCAAAATATCTGCTCAATAATCAGCTGAGTTTATGATAAAACACTGTAACATCGTCTTCCCATTAGATTAACATTGGAACTTCAAGGTCCAATAGGGCGAAAACCAGGTAACTTTTCATAATTCTGGCATTTTTCCTTGCGTCCTTGGCCCTCAAGCTTTAAAATGAGCCATCATACGTTACCCTATCTTTCTTCTAACTCGAGATATTTCGTGGGGACCGATTCGCTTACGGAATTATATATATAGATTTGCCTCATTTTTATATAGGCCTAATTCATTTTTAACAGTTTTTGTAATTGTGTCTGTTAAAGGAAATTGCATTTTAAATTTTCGTTTAATTATATCAATATAATAATTACCTCAACAACAATAAACTGTGGGATTTTGGAGAATCACTAATTTGAAGTGTTTATCTTTTAATACAAATATTTTAGTAACTTTTTATTAAAATGATTATTAATTTATAATTCAACCATTTAATGGTTTAAACAAGTCTCCGAGGCAACATTCACATATTAAATTAAATACAAATCTGTTGCAATTATTAAAATCTTGTACAATATCAATAAAATGTCTAGTCAATCATGGACAAGCAATTTAAACTACATCAGTATTGTGGACAAGATATATTTAGTAGCAATTACTCAAATGTCAGTTCATTGACAAGTTAGTGTTTGAGTGTTTGTTTGGTCATTGCCCACTAATTGCTGTAAACAGTCAAAAGATTGACATTTGCTCGTGCTAAAGGTGGCCGAGTTACACCAGTCATTTGAGGTCTGTCAAGAGCTGTCATTATAAATAATTTTCACTATTTTGATTAATAATTAGCTTTTGAAACATTTTTACTCTGCAAAAGAAATGTAAATAAAAAATTATATTTTTATTTCTTAATGTTTGTTTTATAGAGCGGTGTATTGAAAAATACAGTTCGCAAATTAGCTTAGATAGTTTGACATATCACTCAAACCTTGTAATGACCTTGATTGCCTCTTCGACTCTTTCTGTAACGTACATATACAATAAAAATAAAAAAAGTAAATAAATTATTAAATAAAAAAATAAAAGATAGAAACTAATAAGGAAAATCTAAATATTTTTGTTTTGTTTAGAAATGTGAATTGTATCTACTGCAAAATGTGGATAATTGTGTTGCAGCAATCAATTTGAAGAAATTTTTTTAAAATAAATTATGACCCAAAAATTAATGAGAAACATATTACGGTTGAAACAGAGCTTAGAAGTAATTATTGAAATAGTTTTTAGTGGTACTTTAATCAATATCACTAAAGTAAATGGTATGATATTTTGTTTATTTGTAAATTTGTAAGAAAAAAATTTGGTAGCACTTTTTACACTTGATTAGAATACTAAATATTTTTATAGTTAAATTTCCTATTCAATAATTTAAACTTGTAACCCAATCATGAAATTTTTAAAATATTTTATTCCATCACAGTACTATAAATACATTAAACTAAAGGTATGTATTTAATTTAATTTAAAAGGTAAAATATTTATGACAATTTAATATTTTTTACCGTAAGGGTATTTTTTATTTTTTAAGGGTATTTTTTAATATTTTTTACTTTGACGCTATCTTATTTCCTTATATAAAAAATCGTAATTTCCAAGCTTTAGAAGAATTTATTTTCCAACCTTTCAGTCAGCTAATAGTAAACAAACGAGATATTTGACTGAATATAGTAGAACAGTAAACACTCAAAGAGGATTCGGTTTAATATGACAAATACCTAAAACATATAATTATAGCGTATTATTCTTTTGAAGGAAAGAAAAAAATACTGTTTAAACTACTCAATTTTATAGTTAACGGATAAAAAATAAATAAGTTTCAATTTTTTAAGTTACTTAATTATGTAAAGAAGTGGAAGGGTTTTAAAAAAATAAGAGTTTTTTTTTTATTTTATAAATGAAATAAATTACGTTTTGAAGTAATTTGAGCATTAAGTTATTTTCGTTGGCGAGATGGCGCGGCAGGTGCGCGCCGATTGAGGTTATGTTCGGAGCGATGTGCTCCGCTCGGCGTCCCGCCACCGACTGGGGAAAAGCGCGCTACTGCGCATGCGCGGGCCCGAGGGGGTATAGTCGGGCCGCGCGGCCGACACTAGCGTCTGCCGAAGCAACCTCCACAATGTGGTATGTAACGAATCGTCGGCGATGTGGCGTGGTGGGGGTACCGAGCGACGACGACAACGCCCGAACTCACACGAATAATAATAACGATATAAACAATCGAATAGTCGCTACCTAAACGAGTCAGCGGTTTGTGACCGAATATTACAATTAAAATGTGGTATGAGTGACTTAATTAATTAATGGTGTTAGTTTGTTCCTGCTTTATTGGTGATTTTCATTGAATAAATTAAATTGAATTTTATATCTACGCAATCAAACAGACCCTACTCGATATGAAAAGAGCTACAATCCGAGCGTTAGCTGCATTGTAAATCCGTTGGAAATAAATAAATAAAAAAATAAAATTGTTTATGTTTGTGATAACCTTAGTGCTGTGTTTGTGTTAACTACCTACCCTTATCAACTAAATGCAATGTTCTAGGCCTACTGTATCAATAAAAGGTGTATGCATTTTTACCTTATACTCTAAACGGAATATCGGGGCGCGGGTTGTCTTTGTCTTTGAGTATGTTTGTGTTTTTACTTCAAAACAACTTTAAGTTACCACCTACAGTGAGTTATTGAAGAAAATAGTAGGCCAATTCAAATCATTGGTTAACATTTACTTTAAAAACAATGGTGTATTTTCCACATTATTTTATTCCCTGTTTTCTTTTTCAATGTCAATAAACGAGACAACTTTTTTAAAATTCTGTTAAAAATATATTAATTAGCATAATTATGCAAGACATGAAAGTCATAACGAATTGAATGTCTGTACAGCATTAAAAATCCTTGCAAAAACTACATGCTCTTAAAAAAAGTTTGAAGTATTTTTCATACGTCTAACCTTTTAATTAATTGAAGGTTTTCGTGATTTTCTTAAGGTAGAAAAATAGTTCAACCTAACGTGCAAAATAGTAGTCTACTTAAGTAGTTTATACAAATAACTTACGTTAGCGCTAATATGAAAGTTAGCTTTCATATATAGTTTTAAAAACCACAATGAAGCAAGTTTACTTGTCGATTTGAATTATATTTCTTAAAAATAATCGTATGACTAAAATTGTAATTGTTTCTGAATAAAATTAAATTTCACGCAATTAATTAAAATGTGTAATTGCTTTAATTTAAGCCACAAGTAAAACAAAATCCATATCACTATCATGCCTGCCCTAACCGCTATAGATGTAGGTTTGTTTTTCATTTAAAATATTTAAAGCAAATAAATAAAATGTAAAAAAAGTAATAAATATGCGATATGTTTCAGAATACTACATATTGGACCTTGCCGACAAGTTATGCATAACTTGGCGAGGCCATGACTATGTAAAAAAAAACTTGAAATAAATTAATTTGAATTTGAATTTAATGTAAAGAAATTTAATTTATATTTTTTTATAATTTCAGAAATTATAAAAAATCATAGGTACCAATAATCAAACAATAAAATGAAATTATTTAAATAGCCGAACGAAATAAAAGAAGCGGCACAATTATAAGCCAATTTTGATCACTTAAAAAGCTACTAAAATATCCATTAACCTTGAGACCAGCTTCAATATTTTCCTCTCAGCAAAAACACCATTTAAAAAAATAAAAAATAATTCTAGGACGAACAGTGCGTATACAATAACAATTTCGGATATAAACCACTGAGTTAGCGACTTTTCTATTGTTTTTATCGTTATCGACATCGTTATTATTATTCGTGTGAGTTCGGGCGTTGTCGTCGTCGCTCGGTACCCCCACCACGCCACATCGCCGACGATTCGTTACATACCACATTGTGGAGGTTGCTTCGGCAGACGCTAGTGCGGCCGACGCAGTCAGTCGAGCCGCAGCGATCAGAAGCGAAACAACCCGCGATTTATCATTACCCGATAACCTCATTACCCTAAGTATTAACATTTATTCTAGTTGATTTTTATGTTTTTAACCCTTTGCTTATTGGGCTTTGCTTCTATTTAATTTGTAGTTTTGCACTAATTTAATTTAGTTTGCAACCATTTACGTATTTTTTCTTAGTAGTTAATTTTGTAGTGAAAACTGACATTAGGTGTACACTACGTATTTTCAATAAATATTTAATTTCATATTAGATTTTCAAATTTACATTTTTCTTTGGCTTTTATTGTAGAGTTATTGTATTTAGTAGTGAAAACTTATTTTAGGTGTACACTACATTATACAATCTAGAATCTCACATTTAGTTTTACTCATATTATTATTGTTCGTAGCCTCTTGTTCTCGTAGTGGAGCCCTTGTGGTGTACACTACCATCCTTCCCGACCGTTATTCTTATTCGTAACCTCTTGTTCCCGTAGTGGAGCCCTTGCGGTGTACACTACCTTCCTTTCCTCGTTACTTACGTTATTTTACGATTTTTACGATAAACTCTTGTCCCCGTAGTGGAGCCCTTGCGGTGTACACTACCTTTCTTTCCTCGTTACTTACGTTACGATTTTACGATAAACTCTTGTTCCCGTAGTGGAGCCCTTGCGGTGTACACTACCTTCCTTCCCTGTCGATTACGTTATTTTACGATTTTACGATAAACTCTTGTTCCCGTAGTGGAGCCCTTGCGGTGTACACTACTTTCCTTTCCTCGTTACTTACGTTATTTTACGACTTTACGATAAACTCTTGTTCCCGTAGTGGAGCCCTTGCGGTGTACACCACCTTCCTTCCCTGTCGATTACGTTATTTTACGATTTCACGATAAACTCTTGTTCCTGTAGTGGAGCTCTTGCGGTGTACACGACCATCCTTCCCGAACGTTATTAAATATTATCCGTAACCTCTTGTCCCCGTAGTGAAACCCTTGCGGTGTACACTACTCCTGCCCGCAACCCGTCCCTCGTCCCGTAGCAGAGCCCTTCTAGATTGTTGTACGCTACCTCCGTAGGGTTACCTTTAGATTTAAGGCCGCTTTTGCAATTAGGACAGGATTGTAGTTTTAGCCCCTCGAAACCTTGGGTAATTCGAACTGTAAAAACAGTGTCAGTCAAAATTTATCGAAGAAAAAGGAGACATCGAGTTAATTTATTCAGGAATACCCGGTAGCGGAATGGCGATGATGAAAGGGGCCTGAATCAGATTGATTGATTAAAATTGCACCCTGAGCCATTTCCTGCTACACGAGCAAAATTTACGTACGTAGAAATTAATAACGAGACGACCCTTGGAACGATCCCGGCTGCGATTGAGCTACCGAGCAAGGTAAATAAAATCGTTTTACGGAGTTGAGTTTACACCCCGGAAAATAGTCCCCACAGAAGCTGATTAATGGGAAGGAAATAGCAATTTAAAAAAGTATATCTTACAGTATACATACAAGTTGTTTCACACCATCTGCCTAGCGCTCCACTCACTATGACTGGAGCTAAATTAGTCGAGTATCGACGGGCAATGACACGTATATTATTAAATAAACAACATTGTTCATTTGATCTCTAAAGGTCAAAAGTATCATTGAAAAGAGAATTGCCAAAGGTTCCAACGCAAATAAATTGCTTTAATGTAAAACATCTTATAAATCGCCAACGCAGTCCTACCTTTTCTAGATGTAAGTTGTAGATTTGGAATGATATAACAGGTACAATCTATTCTTCTATAATATTTCTTTGTTTATTTATTTTTATTTAAAATTAATTTAATAATGATAACCTTGGATATTACTTTAAAGGAATAGCTTTTTTTAAAAAAAATATAAATTGTAACTAATTTGACTCTTTTTCCAGGAAGAGGTAGCGTTGAATGAGTGTCAAATATCAATTTGTCTTTCCAACCCTCTGGCTATGCTGTTTTGAATATAGAGAAAGAAAAATATTAAAGATATAATTTACTACTAAACATTCTTGATCATTTTTATTTAAACTTTGTTTTTTATTAAAAAAAATTTTTAGCTATTACATATTATTTTGTAAAATTTACTCGAATAAGCTACGGCTAAAAAAAAAAAAAAAAAAAAAAAAAAAAAAAAAAAAAAAAAAAAAAAAAAAACAGTTAAACTCATTATTAACATACATTGTCTTTTGATGTTTGTTGTACTTATTTATAAATCAAAATATACATATAATTTATACTGTTGTTTTAGTTCAATAAAATAACAATATTTTTACAGTTATAAAATAAATGAAAATTTAGAATAATTCATAGAAAAGTTAAAATAATGCGACAAAAGTTTCAATATAAGAAACATAAACAAAAACATAATCTCACACGTAGGAAAACAGAGAACAAAACAAAAACATTTTAAATATTATAAATTTTAAACTACCGTATGTTTGTAAATCATACATGTCTACAACAACACCTTTATTTTTAGGAGTATAGTAAGGGCAGAAAATGAAGTCAATTTTAAACTATACAGTTTCTTAAGTTTTGTAAGGTTATAATTATCTAACAAAGCGATAGTTTGAAGCCGCTCGAAGGACGGCTGATGAACTTCTTCACTAAGTTTTTACTACATTAAATGATTAAATGATAAAAATCATTCAATTAAACTGTGAACACCTAAAAGTAAAAAACCGTACATCAACTTCCATTTATGTATTAAAAAACATTTTCTCAACATCTCCTCTGCAAAAAAAAAGTTTTTAGTACACAATACTTGTTTTTTTTTCTTATAGTATTCTTTGAATTTTAAAAAAAATATAAGAGATTGTAAATTTTATAATAAATAAATGTAAATTAAAATGGTCTTAATTTTTAAGTCTTTCCATACAAAACCACTGTAAAAACAGTATTAAACAAAACCACCATTAAAAAGTAATAAAATATGTTTATAACAATTGAACTATCAAAGAAATGACAATTTATACATTGTATATATTTCGAGATTTATATAAACTCTGTCCTTTGCCATTATTAGAGGCTCTCAGATTAAAATAATTTCGTGATTGTAGTAATTATAACAAGATATGAAGATATCGTAATGGTTATTATGAGTGTAAAAATCTAATTGAGTAAAAGCGTATATGCCCAGTTTTAAACTCACTTTATGAGAGTGTAAATAATGGAACTGCCTGGCAGATTGTTACATCTAAATTGTACATGTAGATTTCTTTACAATTAATTAGACTCCAATAATGAAAGGAGTTTATGGGTAGACAGTCTCGTTACAAAATAACCAATGCAAATCATGTGAACTGAAGGAACATGGTTTACAATTTTTGATAAATTTTAATAAATTTCTCTGATAAATGCAACAAAAAGATAGCAAGGATCAGATGATGCTTATAAAAGTATGAGTCAAAAAAGTGTTTACTTGTTTATCATCTATTAACTCTAAATGATCCACAATGTGATTTAGAGTTAACCTGCAGACATTTATGAAAATTGTTCAAGAATTAATATAATTTGGTTAAAAACTCAAAATTTACATTAGCTTAGACACTACTTCGATCATTACAATGCCCCCATTTTCAAAGGTCTCTTTCTCAAAACACGTTTATAATTAAGTTCAACTCAATATGAAACATGTGGAAAGCTTCTGTTAAACATTAGTTTAAGTTTAAGCTGACTTGAAAAACGCGATCCTTAGGCTATGTAATATATTATTTAATTAACAATAGTAATGATAATTATTTTAAGTGACATAAAAAATAGCTACAATAACTAAATAACACAACCCAAAGTCATGATTATTTTACAGATAAGCTTCACAGTCCTGACAAACGATTGCACCAAACCATACGGTGCAGTAACGGTTTTAAACACCGTTCACATTTGCGAATACTGCACATAATGTTTGACATTTGCGAATACTGCTCGTAATGCTAATGTTACTACCACAATTTTATGACGTCACTGCCACTTAGTATACTTCATAGCCATTGTGTAAGTAATTGAGTAGGTCCATGGGGTGACGGCTTGAACTTTCCACTCTTTCAATCCCTATTTTTAATAATCTTTTAAAATCATACACATGTTAAAACTATATTTATTGTATTGGTTTGTTTTATTTTTATAAAACCATTTAAGTGGCTGATTTAGCTACTAGATCATTTGTAATTATCATAGTACAATTATTATTATTTTTATTAATTTCAATGAATTATGGAAAATCAGTGTACAAAAATGTGAGTTTGGAACATAAAATGCAAACAGAAGGGAAGATATTAATAATAAGAGTATTTAAATGTTAATAGGAGAAAATATTTATACATCTTACAATTTTTCTGTAAAACCTCTAAAAACCCGCAAAGGACTTAACAAACTACATACTGTAAAAAAAAACTCGCACGGCTACATTTGGTTCTACCGTAAATTACTATTGTAAAACAGTATTGTGAAATTTTCTGTTAATATAATGTCCTATTTTTTATTACTTTAATTTTTTAACTACAGAAAATTACAAATTGGCAGTAAAATATACTATAGATTTCTAACTACAGTTTTAAAGCTCTTCACATTTCTAATTGAAGACTATTAAAATAAATGATTCCATTTTAAAGTATAAATATTTTAATGAGATATAAGTATGTAGTAAGCATACCATGTCGACATCGTGGAGGAAGTATAAGTAAAAATGTAATACTTATAATAAGATTCATGGAACTTGCGTGTGCGTTGGAATAAATTTGGTTTGCCAGTTTGCTGAGCACAGGTGATGTGGGGGTATATGTATCCCTACGAAATCTTGAATCATCATATTCATAAGGTGGTTTACTCTTCAAGCGTAAAGCTTTAAAAAAACTTACAACTATTTTCGCATCAAATTAGTAATGAATTTAACCCTCCCCAGCTTGTAAATATAAAAATAAATCCACATTAAAATAAAAAATGAATGGAAAACAAAGAAATTAAGTAATCATTCATGTTTAATATTCTAGTTAAAATAATTTTTTTTAATAAAAAAAAACCTTATAAAAACTTGTAAAAGTATTTTTTATTAGTAATCCCTCTAATACAATGAACTGAATGTCCTGCAAATAAAAACGTACTTGTATGAGAAATAAAACACTGTATAGAGTAGTTTTCGTCAGTAGGCCTACAAAAGATCAAACTAGCAAAGTTAGGCTTTTTAAACTTTTTCTACGTATGAAGTAGTTGATTGAATTGAATCTACATACAGTCTGACATCGTGAAACAAAATAACTTTTTACTTCTTTAAAATTTAAAAGCCAACAATGTAGCGGATGTTATTTTCTTCTTTTCATTATGTACAAACTTAGTTCTTAGCTTACAAACCAAGCATGTTTTTCTAACGGACAGAAAAAAGATAATTATCAAACACGAAGGCATTGTTGCATTAGTTTTCACTATTTCATATCTCAGTCGCGAGCTTGCCTAATTCTCGTCAACTCGTAGGCCTATGAAACAAAATAACTTTTTACTTCTTTAAAATTAAAAGCCAACAATGTAGCGGATGTTATTTTCTTCTTTTCGTTATGTAAAAACTTAGTTCTTAGCTTACAAACCAAGCATGTTATTCTAACGGACAGAAAAACATATATTATCAAACACGAAGGCATTGTTGCGTTAGTGGTCACTAGTTCATATCTCAGTCGCGAGCTTGCCTAATTCTCGTCAACTCGTAGGCCTATGAAACAAAATAACTTTTTACTTCTTTAAAATTAAAAGCCAACAATGTAGCGGATGTTATTTTCTTCTTTTCGTTATGTAAAAACTTAGTTCTTAGCTTACAAACGAAGCATGTTATTCTAACGGACAGAAAAACATATATTATCAAACACGAAGGCATTGTTGCGTTAGTGGTCACTAGTTAATATCTCAGTAGAGAGCTTGTCTAATT